>CM041779.1:50636733-50775351 GCA_023374045.1 Limonium bicolor | reverse complement strand
TAAAAGAGCTCTTCATTGGACTAAATGGTCTAAGGTTTGTGACTCTTCGGACCGAGGAGGCCTTGGTTTCAGAGAAGTGGACAGTTTCAATAAAGCTCTTTTGGTTAAACAGCTTTGGAGATTACTCTCTTGTCCGGGTCCTTTAGTAGCTCAAGTTATGAAACAGCTCTATTACCCTGATAATAATATTAGTGAGTGCTACCCTTCAAATAAGGGTAGTCCCATCTGGAAGTCCATATCTCCGATCTTGGACTTGCTCAGAGAAGGAGCTCGGCCTCTTCCATCTATGGGGGATGGGCCTCTGTCTCCTACTTCTCATGATTTGGATAGCTCTAATCAGTGGGCCTGGGGCTTCACCAAAGATAACAAGTTCTCCGTCAAATCAGCTTATCTCTTTCTGGTTAAAGAAACAGGAGTGGAAAGCTCCTCCAATCCTCCCCTCTTCATTGGTAGGATTGGGAAGAAGCTTACCAGTTCCATTTGCTGCCCTAGAGTTAAACTTAATCTCTGGAAGTTTTTGGGAAATATTATCCCCTGTCAGGATAATCTGGCTAGACGGATTGGGGGTGATTCCAAGTGTTTCTTCTGTGGGGCTAAGGATGACTTGGCTCATTGCTTCTTTTATTGTTGTGCTGTTAGAGATATATGGAGGGGATTGGTGGATGTGAATGAAATTCCTAAAAGTGTGGATGGTATGTTGGACTGGTTTTTTCGGATGTCTGAGGTGTGGAGTGTGAAGAAGCTATCTCTTATAGCTAACAAGCTTTGGGTCATATACGCTTCGAGGAACAAAGTCAAGCATAATCCAGAGCTTTCTTGGTGGAAAGAAGTCGAGGTAAACAACTCCATTACTGAAGCTTATCTTTCGGTGATGAAGGCCTCCCCTCATCTTTATTCTCCTAGGATTTGGCATCCTCCTCCGCTGGGTTATCATAGCATTTGTACGGGTATGCTTGCTAGTCGGTATGGGGACCGGATCATAGCTGGTCTCATCCGAGACGAACGCGGCTTGCCTATTGTTGTTTTCAATTGAAGAATTTCCAGCACCAGTAATGTGCAATATGCTGATATCAAAGCAAAAAGAATTGCCATGGAGCTTGCTATCTCGGTGGGTAGCCATAGCATTTACATTGAATCAGTTGATAAATATTTCGAGGATATCCTCAATTTGGGAGATATCAGAAGACCCAATGCCAGTTGGGATGATATTGTGATGGTGAGAGGATTACTTTCTAATTTCGCTAGTATTATTAGAAGTGACTCTCTTGTGTTTGATAATTATCTGACTAAGATTATATGTAATTTGGGGAATCCTATTTTGGAGAGTAATCGGGTGTGGTTGGGGGAGCATGTTCCCCCTAGTATTAGTATGGCTTGTAAGCTAGATTTGGAGCTAGCATGACATGAGGTTTTTTCCCCTTGTGTTTGCTAAGTGTTTTAATATATGGTCACAATTTTAATTAAAAAAAAAACTCGCTCTAGTTTCTTATTTAAGTAGTATTACGGATAAGATGAATCAGTCAATTAGCGGAGAATTTCCCGTACACGGGTGTTTGGCCCCCTCATTTCCCATGCAAGAGTGTGTTGCGGTGGAATTCCCGATTCCGGGTTTTTTAAACGTTGTACAGAAGCCGATAATTCATTTATCGGCTTTAATGAAGCCGATAAATGAATTATCGGCTTCTGTACAATGGAAAATTTGACCGTTGGGCGTTGTACAGAAGCCGATAATTCATTTATCGGCTTCTGTTCAACGCCCTATATAACACTGCATTGCACTTGGAAGTGAGGATAGAAGGCTCATTTTTTCCAAAACACCTCAATTGTATCCAAATCCTCTCCTCTAAAATCCTTTGTTTGCATAGGAACTATAGTATGGCTGATCAATATGA
The DNA here is from genome assembly GCA_023374045.1 of Limonium bicolor. Lineage (NCBI taxonomy): Eukaryota > Viridiplantae > Streptophyta > Magnoliopsida > Caryophyllales > Plumbaginaceae > Limonium > Limonium bicolor. The sequence goes on along the minus strand of CM041779.1, from coordinate 50,773,459 downwards.
TATGGGTGAGCATGGTCCGGTGGAGTCGCAGCCGTTCAGTTTGCAGACGACACATATATCTGCTGCGTATGCCTCCAATGACCCGGTTAGTATTACTAATTAATGTATATTATAATAATTTACATTTCTAGTGTATTTAGATATTTGATATAGTGGTAATCGATGCAATAATTATAGTTTCTTTGTATATGATTAGTATAAGTAATTTATTATTGTTTGGTATTATTTGGATTCTATTATTTGTCTGTGTAACAGTAATTCTGTTTAATTGTTAATTCAATATAATTACTTAGTTTGTAGATCGAATGAGTTAATTGTAGGTAACATAGTATAACAATTTTTGTAAATTACATTCTAGATGATTATATATGGTTTAGTTAAATAACATTTACTATATTTAGTTGTTTAGTCTAATTATTATCTGTCTGTGTAACAATAATTCTGTTTAATTGTTAATTCAATATAATTGCTTAGTTTATAGACCGTATGAGTTAATTGTAGGTAATGTAGCATAACAATTTTTGTAAATTATATTGTAGATGATTATATATGGTTTAGTTAAATAACATTTACTATATTTAGTTGTTTAGTCTAATTATTATTTGTCTGTGTAACAGTTATACTGTTTAATTGTTAATTCAATATAATTACTTAGTTTATAGACCGTATGAGTTAATTGTAGGTAGCATAGCATAACAATTTTGTAAATTACATTCTAGATGATTATATATGGTTTAGTTAAATAACATTTACTATATGTAGTTGTTTAGTCTAATTATTACTGTCTGTGTGACAGTAATTCTGTTTAATTATTTATTAATTATAATTGCTTAGTTTATAGAACGTATGAGTTAGTTGTAGGTAACGTAGCATAACAATTTTTGCAAATTACATTCTAGATGATTATATATGGTTTAGTTAAATAACATTTACTATATGCAGTTGTTTATAGTAATTATTTATTTGATACAATTTAAGGGTATTAATTTTAAAAAAAAAAATATATTTTAATGTGTAGATGATTGTAATGTAGTTATTGTATTAATATTCGAACTTTTGTTATGTTTTTGATATTTCTTATTTGTTTGATGATGATTAATTTGTTAATTGTTATTTGTGCTCTATTAAATTGTAATTTGTATGGAATGTAGAATTCTTTAGCAGCGCAGCTCGAAATCTGAAACTGCACCCTTGTCGGCACCTTAGGGTGTAAATTCTCCTGTTATTCTCGGGGGCAATGAAATCTACGTTTCTCTCCAAGTGATACTGTTTTAGTGCAGTCACAAGAACATTTTTATCAGCAATTCTTGCCCCACGACGAACTCTTGACCTGGCCTCCAGTATGGCAAACCGCGTCGATCAATGTCTGATGGTATCTGGCTTATGGCCTCTAAATCCACTTGCGATGAGAACGGCGCTGCAGGAGTGTACGGTGTGGAGGGCCCAGCTTCATCAACCATGTCGTCGTCGTCAGGTAAATCTTCTGGCTCCATCTCAGAATCATCATCCGAAGTCTTTAGATTTTCATCTTCGGCTTGTTGATGCAGGGAAAAAATCATCTGTTTCATTGTCTTCCTCCGGATAAGGGGTAGTCACATGCTCGAACTCAACTTGCACAACCACATTGTTCAGCAAGTCTGAATTCTTGATGAAGTTCGATATCATCAGCTTCACCCGGGAATCGCTGGTAATTTTGAGTGGAAGATAAGAGCAAGTTGGATATTTGTTCTCCAACTTTCTGCAAACCATGTCGGTGATGACATAATCTCCCCCTAACTCCAAGTCGACAAGATTTTTGACGGTATCTTTGAAGGATTGAAATGTGGAAGACTGGGGAATTTCACAATGGATAAATTTCGACCAATTGGAATTATATAAAAATAAATACCATCTGGATTGTATTTGAGCTCTACATTTAGATACAGAGTACATGGGATATCCATCTCAAATATGTATAGCAAATAGTTGAAAGAGTGAGGAATGTGTGAAGAGAAGGAAAAATAACAACGAGATAGCAATGAAGCAGCGGAAGTTTGAAGTGCCAATCAATCGTTTATATAAGCTCATACCAGAAATTTGACTGTTGGGGCGTTGAACAGAAGCCGATAAATGAATTATCGGCTTCTGTACAACGCCCAACGGTCAAATTTTCCGTTGTACAGAAGCCGATAATTCATTTATCGGCTTTACAACGTTTAAAAAAAAACCCGGAATCGGGATTTCCACCGCAACACACCCTTGCATGGGAAATGTGGGGGCCAAACACCCATGTTCGGGAAATTTTCGGTCAATTAGCTAGCGTTTGCTTCACACCTCACTGATCGATTGATACTTTTAGACCAATCAATCAGGTTCGCTGAACTAAATCGTAAATTAAGCTTGGTAACCAATTCAAGGTTTTCTGTTACTGAAAATTACAAATAATCAATCAAACTGAAGGCAAAACGAAAGAAAGAGAGAGTGATCAAAGATAGGTAGGAAATACTTACTGGAATTGTTATGACCTGCTGGGTCATCCATTATTTTACAGGAACCGCTATGAGGCCTGTCAGGGCAAAAGCATTTGAACTCGAAAGTGTTAGTATACCCACAACTCCCGCCACTTTCCTCGCAACTGGTACAATTATTAGCGATCCATTTCAGATTGATCCCTCTTCTTAGGTCATCTGCAATACTACGAGTAGTTGCGGATGATGACGACGCAGCATCATCGTACCGCACAGAGATAACTCCTCCACAAGTGCTGTTGATCAAATCTGTACCCTGTTTCAAATCCGTCGCGTAGACGGTGAAACTCACTTTATTACTTGATCTACTGTTACGACAGTTGAGCAGATCACGCCGGGAGGACACAATTCGATTATACACATCATTGGTGCAGTTCTGGAGGAGTAGAATCTCACTTGTGTTTGCCATCATGTCGAGATAGTTCAAGAATTTGCCGCTGTTTGTTGAGGTTAAGTTGTGGATTGAAGAAGTTGGACATGATGATTTGGGGTTCAAAATTAGGGCTGAATTGATGATGTGAAAGATTTGCTGTTTGTAGGAGATGTTGGTGATGAGGTACGAATCTCCTGAAAGATTGATGAAGGGTTGATGCTTGTTTTTGCAGGTGATCTTCAATGGGTAGTACTGGTTGCCTATGGTGCCACAGTAAGATGGCTGATGTTGATCGACATAGAAAGGGAAGGTGATGTTTAGATTTCCGCATTGAAAGGGTCGACAGCTTGTGTAGTAAGGATCGCTGGCGCAGGGGAGTGCTCTGACAGGAGAGGAGGATAATCATTAGAAGAAGGATGATTTTGGTTTTGCTCATCTTTCTGCAAACTTTGGTAGAGGATGTCGGGAGGATGATGCAGAGGATGGGTTTCTAATGCTAACAGAAGCGGAAGATATTCGTGGCGGGCGGCTCTTCCAGTTGAGGTCAGTGTAGCTCTGCTTTTTTGTCTCGCTCTTTTTTGTTAAATCTATTCTGTCTATATACATAAGGATGAGTTTCAGTATTCTAATTTTGTGTTTTTTTTTCCCTGACTTTGAAATTTCGGATTCCTTTTTTCCTTATTCTGCTTCATCTGACTTTCATTACCTACGCTACAATCATACAACACAGTGACGTCCGCTTGGCGCTTGATCGATTGGTGTGGTATGGTCGAAACTAAGTTACTGGATTCAAAACTTACCCCGGTATCCTCGAAACAAAGTTATTAGCTTCAAAACTTACCCCACCTATAAAACAAAAAGTAAGGTCCGCTTTGAATTGTAATGTATTTTTTTCAACCCTCTGAGATTCTTTATGTTTTAAAAAATACAAATATACAATTTGATGGTTTGTTCCTAATCAATTCCATTGATTATATGCCGTTTCTGTTAGGAAATGAGGATCTGTTTTGTGAATACATATCATGCAGTTCAGTCCCAAATTGTCACCTCTGCACATCGCTAGTGCGTAGACACGATTCCTGGGTTCTTGTCCGGCTGACGAGTTGTAGAACCCGATTTTGGCGGTTTTGTTGGTGGTCATGTCGTCGAGGATAGAGTTGAGGTTTCCCCGTAAGTGCTGTTGCTGGTGTAGGAGCTACGGTCGCAAATACTGTAGAGCAGATTAACTGGCTCAGATTAGGGGTGGCAATTTTTACCCAACCCGATAACCTGACTCATACCAACCCGAAAATAGCGGGTTTGGGTCACGATTATTAACCCATTTAATTATTGGGTCGGGTATGGGTACCTATTAAATTTGTGGGTTGGGTATGAGTTTAAAGTCCTAACCCGTAGTCAACCTGACCCGTTTATTTTATTTTATTAAAAATAATAATAAATAAATAATTATGTAAAAATATAAATATATTACTAAGTAAGTGCTAACCTACTATTAGTATAATACATATTATGTAGTATCTTTTTTATGAGATACTACTTTGTTATATTTCTTTATAAAGCAAAAACAAGAGTATTCATTATGTGGATTGTCAAAAGACAATGTGCTGCTCTCTCCTCCATAGTTCCCACTGTGGTCCTATCTCTTCTGTACTCTGAAGATTTTTGTCTATGTTTTGATTCTATATTCTAAAGAAGAAAATACAGTTATCTTTGGCCCAGACGCGTACACATCACCTTCTTCTGTTAAGTGTCACTGAGCACGACATGTATGTGGAAAAAGAAAAAAGACGGAGGATAATGAAAACTCTGGAATATCTACCATATTGAATGTATGATTTCATTCATTTGTAACTCCGTTTGAGCAATCATATAAAAAATTTAATTCCAGGTCTTTTAAATTTTGCATAGCCTAATTATGTTGGGTTAAACGGATCGGGTATGAGTTTAATCATTTTATATGGGTTGGGTATGGGTTGATAATTTGTAACCCGAATATTATTGGGTCAGATATGGGTCAATACGGTTTAATCAGGTCGGGTATGGGTGAGCTTCAACCCGACCCATAATCCGAATCGCCACCTCTAGCTCAGATGCGACATCAATGACTGTGGATTTCAACCAGAGCAGAGGAACAGAAACCGGCCAAAAAGTCCTAATTGATGTCCTGTCCTCCATCTTGTTTGACACTCACTTCCAATTTCCTTCCACGAAAGCTTTGGAAATGCCCGTAAGACAGACAGCTAACAATGAATTTAACTCGGTTACGAGAAAAAAACAATGAATTTAACCCGGCCTGGACGATTGAACATAAGTCAATCTCCTTACTTTAAAAATAAGTCAAGAGGCAGTTTAAAAATTAGTATGATTTTTCAAGATTGAGATCTTTATTAGTCAGTCTCCTTACTTTAAAAATAAGTCAAGAGGCAGTTTACCAATTGACCATCTCAAAATTGGATCCCATATGGAGTTTATACTTTCATATGAAATTATGGAATACTATAACCTTGTACATTTCCACGTAGTAGGTAGGTTCGACGCTAAGTTTTCTGCAGTAATGACTTATAATTGTATCGATATTTTTAATAGTTATTAATGAAAAAAAAAATCTAAATCTATGGGAGCTTATGTTTTTTTTTTTTGATAATTATAGGCACATGGCCTACGGGCAAATCAAAACAACACCGACTCAACTCCATCTTCTGCCTAGAGATCTTGTCCTACGGACATGCTCGTCGTCTTGGGACCATCCTACACGTCATCCACTCCTCTTCCCGGCTGGGTAATCGGAGAGTAAACTCCTTTCCCCAACCACCGTCATTCACGGCGCACCTTTCTTGACCTCTTCTTACAATCGGAGAGAAACTCCATTCCTCCACTCTCCCAGAATGAGTCCGATTAAACTCCATTCCTCCACTCTCCCAGAATGAGTAATAAGAGAATAAACTCCTTTCCCCCACTAAAGTGGGTGGTAAGAGGATTCAAACTCAGGACCTTCCGTCCCCTACTTCAGTCCTCCACCACTCGGATGTCAATCACTTAACCAGGGGAGCTTATGTAAAAAATCACAACAAACTAGTATTATGAAAGCAACATTACAATCTAATTAATGATACTTGTAAGATGGCTGTGGACAACACCCTTTCTCTTGCATTTCAAACAAAATAGTAAACTTGCACCAATAATCGGTATCGGTTGTACTTTGGTGCACAACAAAACATTCATGAATTGAAAAAGACGTTGGAGTAGATAATGGGTTGGAACCTTGGTGTTCTCACGATGGAGTCTGTCAAAGAGATTGAGTCAATCTGGTGAAGCGATCCAGCCTATGGCGAAGAAAGACAAAGAAGGAGTCAAACTAATCTAATGGAGTCTTAAGTGCTATGTATGATTGTCAATTGTAGTCCACCTTGGCCCCCAAATTTGTGTTCCATGATCCTATTCAAATGCTCAACTTATCACGTCTGAAAAATCAGCAAAGAAAACATTGGTGCGTCTGAATTCGGAAACCACTTTCCACAACACTTTTGTCGACAATACTATAAAAGAGCAGCAACTTTTCATTTGTCATTTGCGCTTTCCAATTGGCATTAGATTAGAGAGAATGCATTACCTTGTAACCGAGAGAGAGAAATGTATAAGTTTTATTACTAGTTTCATTAGTGCTTTATTGTTTGACTCAATCAAGGGTTGTCCTAGACTCACTAAACTTGTTAAAAGGCTGATTAGAGGATTTGTAGGATAAGTGGTTGAGTACAAACTAAGTGAAATCCTTCATCTTTGTGGGTGTTGTAAGTTCTTATTGTGTTAAATAATAGAGAGTTTACATTGTTTAAGATTCGGTGTTGATTAACTGCTTCCGACCGCTACTCAAAGTTTGATAGAGTGAAAGTGTCTTTTGGAGTCACCGCTTGAAACTCTTTGAGTCAGCATACCGATCCTATAGTGTGAGAGGATGGTTTTCTTCTTTATAATTTCTACATGAACATGGTGCTCACACAAAAGTAGCATTCTTTCTTGATAGCACAAAAGATATCAGAAATCCAATAAACACCTCTCGATAGTAGAGAGTGATATAATTACGGAAGTCGAGCCTCGACTGAGGTAGTTCAGTTGGTGGAGGGTGAAGTAGAGGAGGAAGAGGTCCTGAGTTCAAATCCTGTGTAGCTTACCTGATTGGCGTGGTTATTGGCTATTGCTTCACCCGTGGATTTATTTCATATTATCTTTAACTTGTTTATATTACTTTAAGTTTCTCCGTGTTTTCATTTTAGGGAAAATTCACAGTATACCACTAAAAATTTTAGAGTAAATTACTCGGAACCCCCTTGAGGATTGGGCATAATATAGTTAACCCCTTGTGTTTATCATAATTATTGGTAACCACCTTGAGGTTACGGTATCTTTGACTATGAGCCCCCGAACTATAACTCTATTATCAAAACGTTAACTACATGCTGACCCATCAGCTTAATCACATTATTAATGACATGTTGGATAAAAATCACACCTTAGTCAACATTTCTTGTCCAAAAAACGTCAACCCTACCTAAAAAATGCATCTAAATTGCGATGAGAGAGAGTTAGACGATGTTGATTAAGTAGTTTTGTTTTCCAAGCTGGCATTAATAATGTGATTAAGTTGATGAGTCAGCATGAAGGCTAACGCTTTGATAACAGAGTTATTATTCGGGGGCTCATAGTCAGAGATGCCGTAACCTCAAGGTGGTTACCAATAATTATGATAAACACAAGGGGGTTAACTGTATTATGCTCAATCCTCAAGGGGGGTCTAAGTAATTTACACAAAATTTTATTAATTCAAAACATACCACAGTTTTTAAAAAAGTTTTTCATATACCACAAAAAATAATTTTAATTCATCCCAAAACTTTTTGTGACCAAAATACCCCTACTTGATAATAAACATAGTTCATGGTATACCACATAAATATTAGTAATTCACAAGATACCACAAAACTTAATAAAAATATATTAAATACAGTTAAAAAATAATAAAACTTAAGTTTATTATTTTATTTGTTAAAATTTGATAAAATAAAAAAACTGGGTTGCTATTCGCAGTACAAAATTACTAATGACCGCATTTCAAATTTTTTTAAAATCATTTTAGTGTTTTAAATATGTAGTGACATCATGTCATAATTTTTGTTTTTCAAAAAAATCATTTCATCATCGTGAACCGTAAAAAACGTTCTCGTTGTATTAGAAGACGTTAACCCGTTTTATTGCGTTCGAATGTTATAATTGGGACTTGACATTGGTAAACGCTTCAAAACGCGCACGTTATATATTAACGGGACGTGTCCCGTACCTTCATTTCTCACCCACGCACTATCTCTCCTCCATACTACCTCGCCGGAATCCTCTCTTCCTGATCGCCGGAGCCGCCGCTGGACCAGCGCCGGACCAACACCGGAAAATTTTCTGGTGAGTTTTTCAATTTTTTTTTGCAAGTTATAGATCTTGATGTTGTGAATCAAATTTGTTGTTAGAATTTTGAAAGACTCATTAAATTTGCTTAGATCTACAAAATAAAAATCTGAAAAAAAAAACCTTAAAACTCCATTAATGGAGTTTCAATCACCATTCCCACCGACACTAGTGTAGTCGGCTCGCCCCTGCTACTGAAACGAACGGAACGAACGAACTCGTCTCAGCCAGTGACACGAGCTGGGCTGGTTCGCCTCGCCTCTTGAGGCGACTTGGAGCTACACGCCCTTGCTGTCGACACGCAAAGATGGAGCTCGCCTCGACCACAGAGGTGACGACCCCTCGCCCCGTCTTAAGACACGAGACCTGTGCACTCGCCCCGACTGAAGATGCGCAAACACCCGACTCGCCCCAGCTATTGACACGAACTAGGTGAACTCACCCTGGCGGCGGTGGTTTCTTTTGTTCGCTACTCGCCCCTGCTATTGACACGAACTGGGTGAGCTCACCCTGGCGGCGGTGGTTTCTGTTCGCTACTCGCCCCAGCTATTGACACGAACTGGGTGAACTCACCCTGGCGGCGGTGGTTTCTGTTCGCTACTCGCCCTTGCGCTTGACACGAGCCAGTGAGGGTCGCCCCGCCTATTGGGGCGACTCACTTGGTTTTTTTTTTTGTTTTTAATAGTAAATGTTTTTAAAAGTTTATAATGATATATTTATGTTATGAACTTATATTATAAGTTTGATTAAGTTAAAATAAGGTTTAAACACTTAAATGACAAGTTTTTGAAATATTGGTGTTAAAGAGTAAAATGAGGGAACTAGGGTGTACTTGTTGTATAAAATTATTCATAATGATCTAAATATACTTATAAACTTGTTTTACAAGTTTTGGGTAATAATTAAAACAAAGTTTAAATGACTAAGTAACAAGTGTAGTAAATCGAATGTTAAAAAGGTAATTTAATGGTGTTTTGGAGGTAACTCCTTATGTTAGGGTTAAATGTCATTTTAATGGTGTTTTGGTGTTGTAACTATTAAGGCCGAATACCTAATGTTTTATTTACTGTATTTTAAGTTTATAATGTGTTAGAACAAAGTTAAAGCATTAGAATGAGTTTAAGGGCTTTTAGGTACAAAATGATAAGTAAAAAGGGGTTAAAATGTAATTTTTGAAAACTAAAGGGATATTTATGTATAGGGACGAAATGTTTCTGTATAAAATAGTTTATAATGATACATTTATGTTTATGAACTTATATTATAAGTTTGAGTAAGTCAAAATTAGGTTTAAGTACTTAAATGTCAAGTATGTGAAATTTTGGGGTTAAAGAGTAAAATGAGGGAACTAGGGAGTACTTGCTGTATAAAATGATTCATAATGACCTAAATATACTTATACACTTATTTTACAAGTTTGGGTAATTTAAAATAAAGTTTAAGTGACTAAGTAACAAGTGTAGTAAATCGAATGTCAAACCGATAATTTTCCTAGTCATTTTACTAAAGTAAAGTTTTGCGCTTTAATGTTTCATCCTTAAATCACCATTCCCTCTTATATCTACCAAGGAACTAACTTCTTTCATGCTTTCCTAGTGTCGGCCTAAATTTTAAAGGAGCAAGACCACCATTTTGACACTCTTACGTAATAAACCAAGCTTAAAACCCATCTTGTGCCTTAAGCTTTTACCATGGATTATGGGGTGCGTATACTTCTATTTTTTGAACCTTCTTTTTCCTTGTATTATGGCAGGAAATTGGAGGTTGGGAACCCCTTGAAACAGCCAAGAAAAACAAGGGAAACAAGTGTGGAAAAGTCCATCTTTATAAAGGTAAAAACTCTAAACTAAACCTTGAAAGTAAAGAGTTGGTTAAGCTTGAAATTTGTACCAATAATCTAAGTGAAACTCCTCTGTAAATAGGGCCGAAGAGCAAGGAAAACTTCAAGCTACAAGCCTCTTGAAAAACAACATTTGGGCATTAGGAGGTAACTCCTTATGTTAGGGTTAAATGTCATTTTTATGGTGTTGTAACTATTAAGGCCGAATACCTACTGTTTTATTTACTGTATTTTAAGTTTATAATGTGTTTAGAACAAAGTTAAAGCATTAGAAAGAGTTAAAGGGCTTATAGGTACAAAATGATAAGTAAAAAGGGGCTAAAATGCAATTTTTGAAAACTAAAGGGTTAGTTATGCCGCACAAGGAACAGAGGCAAACTGAACAGGGGTTAGATGAGGTTCTCAGTACCTTGACTATATGGGATTCGTACTATCACCAGTATGTAGGGGCATAGTTTAGGATTTTATGTTTTGTTGTTTTAAGATACAGTATGGATGTAGTTATTTTCTAGTGGACTTGGTGATTGTTACCGTATTGCTGAAATGTGTGGTGATCACCTTCTGGTTCATTTTGTGGAGGTTCTTAGAACCGGGGAAGAGAAGAAAAACAGGGGAGACTATGCCAAAAATTTTCTAGAAATGCGCCGTTTCTTTTGCTCTTCATTGCTCCTAAATGTTAATTCTCTGTCCAATGCCTCGCACTTGAAGATACTGAGCTACAACCACCTGTAAAGCATTGACTTCATCTTCATGAGCTGGGAAGTTAGGCTCACCTGATCGTGAACTCTTTATTTCCTCGATCTTCCTTAGTACCTTCTTCAGCATTGCTGAAGACACATCCTGCAGATAAGTTAGAAAACAAGAATGAAAACATGGGAAAAAAGGTAACAAAGGGCATGGCAGAAAGAGTAGCACCATAACTCAACAAGGACATGACACTTATTCCATCAGATACATCTGGAATGGATAAGCAGTTTGGTGGAACTGGCAAGTATCTGATGATGTATCCATCTTAGAGGAAGTACCCTTTCTTTTCAAACTTCTTTCTTGTTTCCTTTGGAAGCTTTTGAACATTTTTGATACGTAGTTTGTTAGGATAAGGATAAAAGTATCAGCAACGAGATTAAAATCACCATCCTTTTAATCAATTGATCAACCAAGAGCAAACCCACCATACTGCTTCTGGAAACTCCACTCGCTGCCTTGTTTTTTCATCCTTCCAGGCATTCTAAGCTCCAAGGAGACCGCTCCATCATATTTTTGTTCTATTTAACTATCACATTACAAGAAACTGAACATAAAAGATTGAAACAAACTATGAGAGAAATGTAGATGCATCTAACCCTATTTCATATCAACCATACCAACAGTCTTCGTAGGTGTCTGACCATAAATTCAAAATCAAGTTAGATACATAATTTAGGAAATAACTACGTCAGAAGTCAAACAACACTAGATTGACCACTGACTAGATTTTTCAGACCTATACAAACACTGGATCGATGAAAACTGATGCAAAAGCTTCATATGGAGATATACAAGTGCATCATAAAGAAACAGATACAATTATTACCTTACTGGGCTTCAACTTCAAGCAATTAAGACACATCATACCCAGCATGCGCCTGAGTTCAGTCACATGTGAAGGATGAAATATAGGAATCGGCAACTCTACGAAGCGGTTAGAACGTAATGTTTATGTCACAATAACTAAAATATATCAAAATGTAAAAACTCCACGTCCAAACATCTACCAAAGATTATAAATCCAGAAAAGTATAACAACACGTTTATTCCACGTCCAACATCTACCAAAGATTATAAATCCAGAAAAGTATAACGACACGTTTATTCCACGTCCAAAACATCTACCAAAGATTATAAATCCAGAAAAGTGTTAACAACACGTTTATTCCACGTCCAAACATCTACCAAAGATTATAAATCCAGAAAAGTGTAACAACACGTTTATTCCACGTCCAAACATCTACCAAAGATTATAAATCCAGAAAAGTATAACGACACGTTTATTCCACGTCCAAACATCTACCAAAGAACGCTATATGAAACCGAAGAACGCTATATGTAGAACCATTCTACCGAACGAAATAAACCCAATGTTTACGTCATGAGAACTAAAAATCCACATGTATTGGAAATAAAAAATGCAAAAACTCTTGTCAAATTAAGACACTAATTGAGCCAATTAGTGTCTTAATTTGACACGAGTGAGCTCAATTAGTGTCTTAATTTGACACGAGTGAGCTCAATTAGTGTCTTAATTGAGCTCAATTAGTGTCTAAAAGGGATGACATGCATGGACATTATTACACAGCTACTACATTCTAGTATGCCAATCCATAATATTCCTTATAGGACTACAGAAGGTACACAATGACATTTCAATTTTATGGGGGAATACAAGTATGTCTTCTTACATGGCTATTTAGCTTCAGCATTACATGTAAAGACACAGTCAATATTAGACGATGATCACACACAACACCATGTAAGACTATACAAGGTACAAAAATGACATTTCAATTTTATGAGGAATACAAGTATATGCCTTCTTACATGGCTATTTAGCTTCGCATTACACGTAAAGGACACATTCACTATTAGACATGATCACACACAACCACCATGTAAGACTATACAAGGTACGAAATGACATTTCACAAATTTATGGGGAATACATGTAAGGACACAGTCACTATTAGCTTCAGCATCAACTTTAAGGACAGAGTCACTATCAGACACAAGCACAATGTTTAAGCAAAAATGGAGCTTGCGTTTTCTCTATAAAAGGAGTACAGTTGCTACTGATTCTTTACAATTCATATTTCCACACCACCACTCCTCAAATTCACAACCCATTCACATTATCATGAGTCACTCATCAAATTCCGAAAAACACTTCTAATATCATATGGGAGCATGAATTCCTTTCCGACCAGAAGAGAGAAGAGAGTGATGTTTCAATGGTGGATAATGAATCAATCCACAACCAGGAACTACACAACAAGAAGAATCTGCTGGAAGTAATGATTGGGGGGGGGGTATGACAGTTCAATCTTGTGGGAAGCAGAATCACTCTAGATTCGTATGAAGACAACAATGATTTTTTCAATGGAGTCAGTTGCAAGCAATGAAGTGCATGACAGTTCCATTTTGTTAGAACTCGAATCACTCTCCAATTCATATGAAGGCGAGAGTGATGAGTCAGTTGGTAGTAATGATGATTGATAATATCAATTATGTTGTAACTCGTTGTAACTTAGTTTTTCTGTAACTTTGTTGTTGTAACTTAGTTTTTCTTTAACTTTGTTGTTGTAACTTAGTGTTTCTTTAACTTTGTTGTTGTAACTTAGTTTTTCTTTAACCTAGTTATTGCAACTTTGTTGTTCTTTAACTTAGTTGTTATAACTTAGTTGTTCCAACTTTGTTGTTTTACTCATTGTGACTGAAATTTTGTCATTCAATTCTCATTTGTTTCAGAAATAAATGTCTCCCCACAAACATTCCAACTTATTCAACTAAGTTTGGTGAAAAAAAAAACTTATACTGTGAAATAGTAAAGTTTTGCTAATCGCAGTACAAATTAATTTTAAATCATATTAATAGTGTAAACACATAAAAATGTAATCCAACACTTTTTTTTAAAAAAAGATTCCAGTATTGATTACAATAAAAAAGTAACTAGCAAAATTCGGTACTAATCAACTACAAACTTCTTGGGTTAAATTACTTTCAGATATCATTTTTTGAAAAAAAAAACACATGGACACATCATTACATGTTTACAACGTTAATATGATTTTAAAAAATTTTGTACTGCGGTGATTAGTAATTTTGTACTCCGAATAGCAAACCCCATAAAAAAACTGCATATATAATTAAAATTTTGAAAAAATATAAAAAATACTATATATCATTAAAAGCTAAAAAAACTTAATTTAAAAATAAAAAATAGCTAAAAGAATGATAATTCAATTTCTTATAATATTTTTACTCAAAGTATTTTTAGTAATGTAAAATAGTATTATTAAAAAATTAAATTTATATAAAGTAAATTATAAAAAATTAAATTATCATTCTCTTTACTATTTTTGTCCATTTTTAATCAAATTTGTGCTTCTCTAATATATTATACTCTTTATAATTCTCTAGAGATTTTATTTTAAGGATCTCGTATTTTTTTTATTTTTCAATTTTAACCCTTATATGAAGAATGTTAATTTTACCGTTACTTTTCAACATACGTTTATTAATTTTTGTATTGAATTAAAATATATAAAATGATATTCTAAAAAACTATTAGACTATAATACTTTTAATTATTGATTTTTTTTGTCAAATAACTTGTATATAGTATATAATATCACTTTATATATTCTTAATTCAAAAATAAAACAAAAATAATTAAATATTTTTTTGAAAAATTAAGTAGCAAAAGCTAGCTTTTTATTATATATGGTTTAAATTGAAAAAATATAAATATCATACATATATATTAATAATAAAAATAATAATAATAAAATCTCTAAAATTATGAAGAATAATAAAAGGTATAATTATATTAGAGAAACCACAAACTTGATTAAAAATCAACAAAAATAGTAAAGGGAATGATATTTACAATCTTACTTTATATAAATTTAACATTTTTATAATAATATTATATTATTAAAATTATTAGAATAAAAATATTATAAATATTGGAGAATCGGTCTCTTAACTACTTGGTATTTTTAATCTTTTTTATAAATGTTTTATAATTTTTAGTAATTTTATAATTATATTTGGTATTTTAAATTTTTTAAAATTTCAACCTATATATTAAGAAACCTATAAATTTTTATTTTTTTGTGTTTTTAATATATTTTAATAAATGTTGTGGTATCTTGTGAATTAAAAATATTTATGTGGTAAATTGTGAAATATGTTTATTAACAAGTAGGGGTATTTTGGTCTTAAAAAGTTTTAAGTTAGTAATTTGTGATATCTGGTGAATTAAATTTATTTTTTGTGGTATTTGAAAAACTTTTTTAAAAACTGTGTTATTTTAGGAATTTATGAACTTTTTAGTGTATCCCGTTAATTTTCCCTTCATTAAAAACATTAGCGTTTTTAGAGAACTTTTTGGGTCTGAGCTAATGCTCTTATATTTTTTTCCCCCTTAAGTTCGGTTAATAGCATAGCTAGTTAGTGTGTGTGCTGGAAAGACTAGTGGTCTCATGTTTGAATCCTGGGGCCTAACCATTTCTTTGGAACGATCAACAATGGAGGCGATGCCATTCGTTCATCTTCAATCCAATTCTTTGGATCGATCAAACAAAAAATCGAAACCCTAACTCATACAATGATAGCCGACTCCATTCACATTCTCTCCGATTTACCCATCTCTGAAATTCCAAAAACCCGATGAACACTGGGAGGGCGAGAAATTGTGGAGCTTGGGTGAGGGCGTGGAGTTAGGAGGCGAATCCGAAAAAGATATGGAAGTCGAGGTTGAGGGTGTAGATGACTGGGAGTGGTGGTGTGGCGGTCTTGATGGGTTTCGTGCACCAAGCATGGATGGCGGTAGAAGTTACGAGAGTGGAAATCATTGCATAAATGATTTGAAGTTTTGGAAAGAAAGTTCTGCTAGGGGGCATGGGAGGAGGTGGGGGGGGGGGGGGGGGGGGGGTGTTGCCACAGGATTTTCCTGTTTCCCAAGACACCAAATGATGAGGCGGCAGTGTTGCCAAGCGGCGAGACACGCGTGGAGGGAGCGGGATGATGAGGAAGACGAGGCGGCACAAAGAGAAGGCAGAGGGCAGACGAGCAGAGTAGACACCTGCGAGAATGGAGAATCCACGAAATGTTTTAGCGCATAAGAAAAGAAAAGGAAAAAATGTTTCAATATTGATTTATTCCCCATGTTACATCTAACGACTAACGGTACTGCGCTGCAGGGTTTATATATAATATACATATTACTACTGTAGTCTATGATGTGTAGTCATCGAGGGTAAAACTCTGTAATACTACTGTCTGTCGTGCTGATGCTGGACTCCCCTGGCTTATTATGCGCTGCCGCGGAATCTTGAGTATTACGGCTATCTGTCATGTCGGATGTCCTAGATGAGTGACTGAAGAAGCTGGGTGGTGCAGGAATGGGCAATGAAATTGACTGGCCATGAAGCGAGGCGACAACAGAAGCCATGATGGGTCGTCTCGAAGCTCCTTCTTGAATGCATAAGAGAGAAATATGGATACACCTCATGACCTCTTCGCGAGAGTAATCTTTGCTTAAGCTTGGGTCAACCAGCTGGAATGCGCATTTCTCTTCCCATAGTTTCCACGCCTATACATATATAACGAGTATAGTAGCTTGTATTCATTATCAGGGACACATACATATATGTATAAACATGGGAACATAAAATTATGTTGAATGTAAATCTTGATTTAAACATACCCGAAAAATAAGTGGTTCTTCAGCTTCAAGTTGGTCAAAGAACCTATTTTTTGACCACTCACTATCTCTAGAACTATGACCCCAAAACTGTAGACATCAGATTTTGTTGAGAAACGGCCTGTTAGTGCATACTCCGGTGCCATGTAGCCACTGCATTTTTTCATGTCAATTATCTGAAACATATCATCAGCTGATCAAAGGTAAACCCAAGCATAAGTAGGAATATTCTTTTCTTACTATGTGCCGACAATCTGTTGGTATTGTCTTGAGTTTGATCAACTCCTAGAAGTCTTGCCAATCCAAAATCAGCAATTTTGGGATTCATCTCATTATCCAGCAGTATATTACTTGACTTGAGATCTCTGTGTATGATCTTCAATCTTGAATCCTCATGAAGGTAGAGTAGTCCTTTTGCAATCCCACAAATGATTTTAAACCTGGTTTTCCAATTTAAACATGCTGGTTTCGCGGATTCACCACTTGTACCAAAGAGAAATCTGTCCAGACTTGAATTTCGAAGATATTCGTACACAAGAATCTTCTCCTTCCCTGATGCGCAGAACCCCAAGAGTTTAACCAAGTTTCGATGTTGAAGCCTAGCTACTAAGACCATTTCAGTCTTGAATTCAGCTATGCCCTGCCCCGAATTGTGTCGATAGTCTCTTTACAGCTATTTCCTGTCCATTCTCCAACCTTCCCTGAACAGAATATTGTATTATTAACATCAGTTGTCAAGTATTTGTAAAGACAATTGTTATGCCGGAAAGTAAAAAGATTTTCTGGGAGGTTCAACCTTATAGACCGGACCAAATCCACCTTGTCCAAGCTTATTGTCTTCTGAGAAGTTTTGGGTCGCATTTCTAATTTGGGTCAGGTCAAAGTGCAACGACTCTGCACTGTCAATCAAGCTATTGTCCTCTGCATTTGTTTCTCGTTCGTTAATATCCCTTTAAGTATAATCATAATAGATAATATAATGTGTCCTGCTCCTGAGTCAGCAAAACATTCATTAGTTATCAAATTTAATAGTGGGTGTTGTTTAGTACCGTAGGATGCGTGTTTCAATCTTCTTCTCCTACAAGCAATCAAGCAAATGGCGGAGACGAGAAGAAAAATACAGCAACTATTATTGGAACAGCAACAATCACTGGGAGATTCTTCGACGACGACTTCTTCCCTTTTGGAATGAATAATAGGGTAAGTTAAATTCTCAAGTTAATTGCAGGGATAGAAACATTCAATATACTCTACCTCTGCTACTAGAATCTGGAGGAGAGAGAAGATGTTGTTGGTTCCGGGTCGATGACCGAGTTCCATTCTCTACAAACTCGTACATCTCATACCTCATAATACAGCTAAATGCGAAAATCCTCACACCTTTTCTCAAAGCGCAATCATCCGTTTGAATATAATGGATGAGCGTTCCCAGACAATTACCACAACTCGTCTCATTTAAATCCGGAGTGCACTGCAACAGCCCGTACAATTTCTCTTTAAACCCGGTGATGTTAATCTCCCCTGCCGCGTACTTGAGAGTCGAATTCCCCGACGCTGCTTTCTTTCTAAGTCCTTCCATCAAACTCCCAAGTGCTTGACTGAACCGATCCGTGTTAGGGACACGCCCGCTGGGTTGCAGAGCTTGTAACCGGAGTGCCGTCCATCATTCCGATCATGGATTCGTTTTGGTAATACAGCATACAAGCGTCATACCACCCGATCGCGGACCGTCGGCCCGGGCATGCTTCAGGGAGCTTGATTACGGAATTTTTCAAACATTCCATGCAGTTCAGTCCCAAATTGTCACCTCTGCACATCGCTAGTGCGTAGACACGATTCCTGGGTTCTTGCCCGACTGACGAATTGTAGAACCCGATTTGGCGGTTTTGTTGGTGGTCATGTCGTCGAGGAGGGAGTTGAGGTTTCTCCCATAAGTGCTGTTGCTGGTGTGTAGGAGCTACGGCCGCAAAGACTGTAGAGCAGATCAGGTGGATCAGATGCGGCATCAATGACTGTGGATGTCAACCAGAGCAGAAGAACAGAAACCACCCCCAAAGTCCTAGTTGATGATGTCCTGTCCTCCATCTTGTTTGAAACTCACTCACTTCGAATTTCCTACACGAAAGCTTTGGAAATGCCCGTAAGCAGACAGCCAACAATGAATTCAACTCGGCTTACGAGAAAAAACAATGAATTTAACCCGACCTGGATGATTGAACATAAAAAAATATATTTTGAATGAAAACCTAGGTGACGAAGTATTATTTTAAATTAGTATGATTTTTCAAGATTGAGATCTTTATTAGTCAGTCTCCTTACATTAAAAATAAGTAATGAGGCTGTTTACCAATTGACCATCTCAAAATAGGATCCCACAACAAGGATAACTCCGTTATTTGGAATGGAGTTTATGGCGTTACTTTCATATGAAATTAAGTAATACATAACCTTTATAATTGTATCGAAATTTTTTATGGTTATGAAAGAAAAAAAAAATCAAAATTCAGGGGAGCTTATGTGAAAAATCACTACAAACTAGTATTATGAAAGCAACATTACAATGTGATGATACTCGTAAGATGTCTGTGGACAACACCCTTTCTCTTGCATTTCAAACAAAATAGTAAACCTGCACCAATCATCTGTTGTACTTTGGTGCACAGCAGTACATTCATGAGCTTAAAAAGACGTTGGAGTAGACACTGTGTTGGAAACCTTGGTGTTGCTGACGATGGAGTTCTGTTTGCAAACAGAACGAATCAATCTGAAGAATCAATCCAGTCTATGGCGGAATAGTCACCAAAACCATAGAAATGAAAAATCAAATCATGAGCCATTGGACAAAAGGTAATCAAGTAATCAGAACCAGTACAAGGGCAAGTACTAGAATCATCATCATACGCATAATGCTTCAGAAGAAAGGATTTACCTCACAATTTGCATAGTAAGAACTATTAGCCAGATGAGAAGTCGAGAGAGGCGAGGTCGGAGACGGCGGGTTGTTTTAGTTCGTGCAAGTCAGACCGATCCCAGAGGAGCGCGAGGAGACAACGATGACCCAGTTGTTATTCTTAGAGAAGTTTTTCCAGGAGGAAGACGCGGTCGCGGAGATAGTCTAGCTCCTCGTTCAGGCGGCACGACAAAGTGAATCTTTCTCCCAGGCGTAGCGGTGTGCCGGCGAAATCCCGCGCTAGGAGTCGTGGCAGGTCAGCGGGCTTGAACGGTACACTTCTTCCCAGCTTCGCTCGGTGGGCAATAAGAAGGATGCGGGTGTTGATGATGGTGGTTGTACTCTGTTTCTTGATAATATTAGCAAGGAGGCGGATGAGAGAGTCATTCGGTGGCTCCTACGGATGGGTGCAGATATTGTTTAATATCTTCCTTTCCAAGAAGCGCCGCTGCAATAATTCGCTGGCTTTTGCCTTGGTTAAGCTCAGGAGCGCGGCACGGGTGGAAGAGGTTGTGGTTAAGCTCCATGGCGGTTGTTCCTAGGCTTCAAGTTTTTTGCTCGAAGGGTTAAATATCCGTCAACAAATGGTAGTAGGAGACTGCTCAGAGAAGGAAAGTAGGCGTGGTATGTCGAAGAAGCCTGGAGATCTAGGTTCGCAGCTCGTAGGAATCTCGCCATCTGACCAGGGTCGTACTCCTGTGTGAGATGGGGCTAAGTCAGAGTCTTTGATGGATCTTAGACATGGAGAACCTGTTCGGCGGCCGAAGATCTTCGGTGAGAGATTGGGGGTGGTGGACGGCTCGTGTTCTAAGCTTGAAGTTAGACGCTTCATATCCGACGGTGACTCCAATCAGCGCGATTCATTTCGTGTGCGTGTCTAGGATGGGAAGAGCCGCGACGATGCAGCTGGTAAAGGGATGTCGGAAGCTTTAGCCTCATGCTTTTACATGGCTCATAATCTAGCTGATGTGAGTTGTCAGTGGGAAAAGTTAGAAAAAGTAGAGGAGAAAAATAATTGATATGAAAATTGATGTATGTGACATACAGAGACAATAAACTAGCTGATCAAATAAACCCGGTGTAAAAGTATAGGGCCTTATTTAATGTGATACAGGGTGTCCCAAGGTGGTAAAGGATAATTCAGAAAAGGAAGACTTGTGTGGTGGGAAGATTATTGAAGAGAAGGGTTGTTGGTTTTGTCGGAGGTGAAGCCCCGGTTTGGAATTGGTTCAGTCCTAATCCCGTCTTTTCGGGATGGACATCTCCATATTACGGGTATTGGTATGGGTTCCCAGTGCAAGTCCTTGATCGGTATGGGTGGTGGGGACAAGGCTATGGATGGGGGAGTGAGTGGTTCAACCCGGCCGGCCCTAGGGTGGGCGGTCTTCCATTTGGATACGGGCAGCCTGGTCAACTCCCTCCTTGAACCCGATGTCTGTTCCCATGAGTGATTCACATACCGTTGTTGTGGGGAACAATGATAGAGTGCCTATTTTTATTTGGAAGCCGATGGGTAGTAAGGTGGAAGATCTCGATCCAATTACGGATGAAATTGTTAGAAATGACCGTGTTGGGCCTTTAGATGATAGTAAGGGTTGTGGAAAGACTATCAGTCATGAAGTGCTTGAGATTGAGTGTGATTCCGGCTGTGATGGTGCAAATTTGGGTTTCAGTCCCACTAATCGGATTCTCGATTGTCCCCTAGTTGAGCAGGTGGAGGAGGGAGGGGAAGGAGATGACCTTAGGAACCTTTTCGAAGAACTTGAGTTTCCGCCTGGATTTGAGCCTGGTGGAGATTCTTCTGGGCCGAAGTTGGACCCTGAGGAGGATTTTGTCAAGGAAGAAGCAAGGCAGGTCCTCTTACTTGCTAAAGATCTTGGTTGCCACGTCTAGGATGAGGGGCGTGCTTTAAGCAGTTTCAAAGCCATCATCCGTGATCAGAGAGACTGCGCCCATAAGAGATGCCAGGAGTCTAATGGTGAAGTTGGGGTTGATACTGACAATTGTTCACGAACCACGTCAAGAGTTAGTTCCGGAAGGGAGGTGGAGCCAAAGAGGTGCCTTTTGGGCTTTAGCAATTTTCTCGTGCTAGTAAGGTAGCTAGTAGAGGAAATAGTAGAGCAAGAGCTAAGTAGTAAGGGCTGTGAAAGTTTCTTTTCATCTAGTAAGGGTAGACTTAGAGAGGTATGTGTGATTTTGTTTTCTTATCTTTGGTGCTTTTGCTATTGCTCCGCTTTTGCGGTGTGTATTAGGCCATGTGCCTCAATTATAAAAAAAAATCCAGTCTATGGTGAAAAAAGACAAATAAGGAGTCCAACTATGGTAGAGTATTGATTGACTTAGTCTAATGGAGTCTTAGTGTTAACGGTTAATAAAGTTGCAAAAATTAAGGGCCAAGCATAATTGTCAAATGTCGTCCACCTTTGCCCGTAAAATTAGCCTTCCATGATCCTGTTCAAAGGCTTAACTTATCAGGTCCGAAAAATCAGCAAAGTGGATGTTGGTGCCAATAAATTCGGAAACCACTTTCCACAACAGTTATGTCTACAATACTATAAAAGAGTAGCAACTTTCATTTGTCATTTGCGTTTTCCAGTTCTGAATTTAATGGCATTAGAGAGAAAGCATTACCTTGTAATCAAGAGAGAGAAAAGTATAAAGTTTTCTTGTTAGTTTCTTTAGTGCTTTATAGTTCGACTCAAGCTAGGGTTGTCATAGACTTGCTACACTTGTCAAAGGGCTGATTAGAGAATTTGTAGGATAAGTGATTAAGTACCAGCTAAGTAGAATCCTACTTCTTAGCGGGCGTTGTAAGTTCTTTATTGTGATAAATAATAGAGGGTTTACATTGTTTAAGATAGTGTTGATTAATTGTTTCCGCTACTCAAAATCCGATAGAGTCAAAGTGTCTCCTAGATCACCGCTTGAAACACTTTGAGTCAGTCTACCGATCCTATAGTGTGAAAGGATGTTTTTCTTCTTAATAATTTCTACATGAACACGGTGGTCACACAAAATTAGAATTTCTGCTTGATAGCACTCAAAGATTTCAGAATCCCAATGAAAATATCTCTCAGTAGTAAGGAGTGATATAATTAGGGAAACCGAGCCCCAACTAGGGTAGTTCAGTTGGTAGAGGGTGGAGTAGAGGAGCAAGAGGTCCTAAGTTCGAATCCCCCAAAATCTTATGAATTCCATTACTTTCACGAGTGTTTGCTTTAGTGTAATCAGGAAAGGAAATCGGAATGATACCACTCTTTTTGGCGTTTGTTTAACAAGTTTATTTTCAGAAAAAGGATTGGGAATAAATTACCATAAATCCCTCTAACTGATTCTTCACCCTGCTAGGAAATGAGATTCAATTTCCCAATGTACCTTGATCGGTGACATATGAGCATTGATTAATGACCACCGACCATGACTGGTGACCGATGGATGTTCACCGACAATGGATGCCAGTTGACCGGCAGCCGGTGACCATTGGTCATTCCCCTCCACAAACAAACAACTAGAAATAAATCAATAAAATAAAATAACAAACAAATATTGAAGGTATGCAATACAACAAGATAGATCGAAATGGAGCAGAGCCAAAACGAGGGAAATATCAAATTTTTTGTTGCCTAAAACTATAATTAAAATGGTACAAACTAGAAGAGAGATAAAAGTAGCCAAACTGTTCTAAAAAAGGTTGAAGCTAAAAGGTTAGGCTTTATTCATGTTATCATTGATATTAATGTTGAAGAAAAGCAACATCGTTCATCCTTCTAGAAGAGATAGGTAGTAGAGGGAGGCACCGTCCCTTCCTACTCCCGCTCACAATTGTTGAATCTTGAAGCATATGCAGCAAATAAACGTGTAGTAGTTAGCTATTATATTTGACTACGGTAGATTTACGTTGTATTTGTTTTGCTATAAATAGGCCTGTAATCTGATGAGTGAAGTCATCCCTTGCAAAATCCAAACACTTACTTCATATTGAGAGCTTTGGTTTCTTCGTTTCAACAATCTCGTATCAGAGCCATCTCCACGTATCCTCCGCTTACTCCAAACAAAATCAGTTTGAGTCTGTGTATATCAACACACTAAAATTCAGCCTCATCATTCCGCGAGATCCACTAGCCACAAATGATTTTTCTCTTGTCTACCCCATACCGATTGAGTTTGAAAAAGAATAATAGTGAGTTTTCTTTTGAACGGGAGTAAACAGAGTGCTGTGTTGTTGCTGTGTTGAAAAAAAAATCAGAGTTCAAGAGGGGGCTGGGTGTTGAAGAGATAAGAGTTGCGTGTGTGAGAAAAGAAAAGAGCCTGTTGAAGAAAGACTACCGCAAGTGTGTTGAGTATAAAAAAAACAAATTGTGAGTAAAAGGAGTGTTGTCGGCAGTCCCCCAATTTTTCAAATACTCAACATCAGTGGAGTCCTGCACAGTCAAAAAAAAAAAAAGTGAGTGACTAATAAAAAAAGAGAAAACAGGAAAGGAGTGTGAGTCCCGTGAATTAAAAAAAAAAAGTGGCGTGAAGAATTCAAAAACAAAGGGTGCCTTTTTTGTTTAAAGAAAAAAAAGGTGCTTTTTTGTTTAAAGAAAAAGGGGTGTGTCTATTAAAAGGATTAAAAAAAAAGGGGTGTGAAAAAAAAAATTAGTTATGGCTGATTTTCAAGTTGCCGGTGGAATTAAAAAGCTTAGCAACAACAATTATAACTCTTGGTCTACTTGCATAATGTCATATTTGCAAGGACAAGAATTATGGGAGGTTGTTAGTGGCACCGAAGTAAATCCGCCAACGGGAGAAGACGCACTGCGAAAATGGAAGATTAAAGCGGGCAAAGCCATGTTTACTCTCAAGACGACTGTTGAAGAAGAAATCTCGAGCACATTGAGATGCGAAGACTCCCAAAGACGCTTGGGATACGTTCGTGAAGTTATTCTCGAAAAAGAATGACACGAAGCTGCAACTCTTAGAGAGTGAGCTATTATCAATTGCACAACGTGACATGACGGTTGCACAATACTTTCATAAAGTAAATTCGTTGTGCCGAGAAATTCTGAGTTGGATTCCGAAGCTCGAATCGGCAATACCAGGATGAAACGAATCATCATTCATGGGTTGAAACCGGAATTTAGGAGTTTATTACTGCTATACAAGGATGGCAAAATCAACCATCACTTGTGGAGTTCGAGAATTTGCTAGTCGGTCAAGAAGCTTTGGCCAAGCAGATGGGAGGAGCCTCAGTGAAGAAAGAAGAAGAGGCACTCTACGCCAAGAAAGGAAAGTGGAATTCCAAGCAGCTTGATGGTGGTGGATCCAAGAGGAATGGTGACAAAGGAAAGAGTCATCAAGGTGCAGGAAGCATTCGTTGGGAAGAAGTGTGGCAATAACCAAAAGTTTGAAGGGAAGTGTTATAATTGTGACAAGGTAGGTCACATGGCAAAAGATTGTTGGGCCAAGAAGAAGGGTGTGGAGAGCAACACCGCTACTTCGAAAAGTGAAGACGAATGGGATGTAGAAGTCCACTTTGCAGTAGATGAAGCAGAACTAGAGCTCTCGGCAACAACACTCAATCATGTTGACTATGACAATGATTGGATTGTTGACTCAGGTTGCTCGAATCATATGACGGGTAACAAAGAGAAGTTAGAGAGCTTGACAAACTACAAGGGGAGTCGAGTCGTGGTGACAACCAACAACTCAAAATTGCCCATAACTCACATCGGTAATACTGTAGTGTCCCCTCAATCTAGTGATGCTGAGATGGTATTTCAAAACGTTTACCACGTTCCTGTATGAAGAAAAATCTCCTTTCAGTATCACAGCTAACATCAGATGGTCACTTTATCTTGTTCGGACCAGATGATGTGAAGGTATATCGAAACCTTGAGGTCACTGAAAAGCCCATTATGAAAGGGCAGAAGGTAGAGTCGATCTATGTGATGTCAGCAGAGGCTGCATACATAGACAAGACAAGAAGGAACGAGACAGCAGACTTGTGGCACATGCGGCTAGGCCATGTCAGCTATTCTAAGCTAGACGTGATGATGAAGAGGCTGATGTTAAAGGGGCTTCCTCGACTTGAGGTAAAGACCGATACTGTTTGTGCAGGTTGTCAGTATGGAAAAGCACACCAACTACCGTACAAAGAATCCAACTACAAAGCAAAGGAGCCATTGGAGTTGGTTCACTCTGACGTATTTGGTCCGGTTAAGCAAACTTCAATCGGTGGGATGAAGTATATGGTGACCTTCATTGACGTTTTCTCGAGGTATGTGTGGATCTACTTCATGAAAGAAAAGTCTCAAGTCTTGAAAAAGTTTAAAGAGTTCAAGAAGACAGTGGAGTCAGAGGTTGGTAAACAGATTCGTAGTCTGCGAACTAATAACGGAGGAGAGTACACCTCACAGGAGTACTTAAGCTTTCTGAAGGACTGCAAAATACGACACCAGTTTACTTGTCCAAACACTCCCACAACAAACGATGTAGCAGAAAGAAAGAACAGGCACCTGGCGGAGATATGTCGAAGTATGATCCATGCGAAGAATGTTCCAAGAAGGTTTTGGGCAGAGGCGATGAATGCTGCAGCCTTTGTGATCAATAGGATTCCTCAACAAAGGTTAGACTTTCTATCACCATTTGAAAAGTTATGGAAGATAAAACCTGCTATTGGTCATCTTCGAGTGTTCGGATGTGTATGCTATGTATTTGTACCTGATCACTTACGTAGCAAGATGGAAAAGAAGGCCATCCGGTGTATCTTTGTCGGATACGACAACCAGAGGAAAGGATGGAGGTGTTGTGATCCATCAACTGGGAAGTGCTACACATCTCGAAATGTGGTATTTGATGAGTCTTCGTCGTGGTGGTCCTCAGATAGTGAAGTGTTTCTAGGGATGAGTTACAAGATCCACCAAGGACAGATGAACCTGAAAATGGTGGTACTGAAGAAGGCTTAGATCAAAACCCCTGGCGAACTGGTATTCACCAACCACCAAATGAATAAGGTGATTCTGAAGGAGTGACATCACCTAGAAGATCAAATGAATCAAGAAGCCAAATCTCAAGTATGCAAATGCGGCCATTGCTGAAAAAGTAGATGTGAAAAAGCTAGAGACTTTCGAAGAAGCATCCGAAGATCCAGAGTGGATCAAAGCAATGGAAGAAGAAGTGGTTGAACTAGAGCGCAATCAAACATGGGAGTTGGTACCCAAACCAAGGGAGGTGAAGCCGATCTCATGTAATTGGGTGTACAAGCTAAAGCGTAACACAGATGGGTCAATCGAAAGGTATAAAGCTCGTCTAGTAGCTCGTGGATTTTCTCAACAGTATGGGCTGGACTATGATGAGACATTTAGTCCAGTTGTAAAGCTTACTACAGTGAGAGTTCTACTAGCACTAGCAGCCAGTAAAATTGGAACTTGTGGCAAATGGATGTGAAGAACGCTTTCTTGCATGGAGAGTTAGATCGAGCAATCTATATGAATCAACCAACAGGATTTCAGAGTCAAGATCATCCTGAGTATGTGTGCAAACTTAGAAAGGCACTTTATGGCCTAAAGCAAGCACCAAGGGCGTGGTATGGTAAGATTGCTGAATTTTCTTACTCATAATGGTTATTCGATGACATCTGCAGATTCTAGCTTGTTTGTTAAAGCAAAAGAAGGGAAACTAGCTATAGTGCTAGTGTATGTGGATGATTTGATCATCACTGGTGACGATGAAGAAGAAGTTTCTCAAACTAGAGAAAATCTGTCAGTTCGTTTTCAGATGAAAGAACTTGGACAGTTGAAGCACTTTCTTGGTCTTGAGATTGATCGCACCAAAAGAGGAATCTGTCTGCATCAACTGAAGTATTCCAAAGATTTGCTGAAAAGGTTTGGAATGCTCAACTGCAAGCCAATCTCAACACCAATAGAGCCAAATGCTAGAATGTGTGCTCATGAAGGGAAAGATTTGGAGGATGCTACAATGTATCGACAACTGGTGGATAGTCTTATCTACTTAACTTAACACGACCTGATATCTCATTTGCGGTCGGTTGTGTTAAGTCGTTATATGCAGAATCCAAAGAAACCTCACTTGGAAGCAGCCCGACGAGTTCTAAGATATGTGAATAGTACACTCGGACATGGTATACTCTATAAGAGTGGTGAAGACTGTGAGCTAGTTGGCTACTGTGATGCTGACTATGCACAGGTGATCCTGACACACGACATTCGACCACTGGCTATGTATTTATGCTTGGGTCCGGAGCACTATCTTGGTGTAGCAAGAGACAACCGACAGTGTCGTTGTCAACTACTGAAGCAGAGTACCGAGCAGCAGCTATGGCAGCTCAAGAAAGCACTTGGTTAATGCAGTTTAAAGGACTTGTATCAGCCATCAAGTACAACATCGTGCTATATTGTGACAATCTGTCAGCAATACGGTTAGCAGAGAATCCAGTCTTCCATGCTAGAACCAAGCACGTAGAGGTACACTATCATTTCCTTAGAGAGAAAGTCTTGCAGGAAGAGATTCAGTTGAAGTACATCAAAATGAGAACCAAGCTGCAGATCTGTTCACTAAAGGCTTGAGTGGTAACAAGCTCGGAAATTTCTATAATCAGCTAGGAATAATAAAAAGAGATGAAGCTGGTGTTGAGAGGGAGTGTTGAAGAAAAGCAACACCGTTCATCCTTCTAGAAGAGATAGGTAGTAGAGGGAGGCACCGTCCTGATAAGTGTCCAAATGAGCATGTTTTATAGGTGTATTTCATATATATTATTAGCACTTTTCTTGCTCATTTCTCCACTTATCTTAGTTTTTCTCTAGTTTATGTTTTATTGGTTGTCTTACAGATTTATCGGTTAAACATGAGAAAAAAACCAAGCTAGAAGCAAAGAACACATGAAGAGACGAACGCATAGCCACAGACGGTTCGAAAAACGGAGTCCAAACGAATAATCTAGAGCCAGTCGAAGTTAGCATCCCCCGAGACTTCAACACCAGCTAGGTCCGGGACTTACTTCCTTGCCTGCACTATGGTCCGGGACCTGACTCCTGCAAGAAGTCCCGGACCACATGATGGACTTTCAAAACCGAGGGATTTGCCAGCTTGGTCCGGGACCTAACTCTTGCCCAAGTCCCGGACCACATGTAATTTTAGAACCGAGGGATTTTGCTGCATTATGGTCCGGGACCACTCTTGCTCAAGTCCCGGACCAAACCAAGCGCTCTGATAGGCGGATTCCAGGCAGACAGGAGACGCTCCTGTCTTCTTCGCGACGCGTTGTTCTGCAAATGGATTCTGTTATCCATCTACTCCCGCACCGCCTACCTTAAATCTCTGACGCTTTCCAGCTCTCTGTCCCCTCTGCAATCAATGAAGATAGCAATCAACTGCAATCGATTATTTCGTACGGATCAATCCTCTTCTCTTCTCTATTTAAACCCACGCCCTCTGCTCAAATAAATTCATTCCCTTCCTCACAATCCAAAATAGACCACGACAGACCATAGTACACCACCGATACAGTTTCCACACCTACGATCCATTTCATCCTCTAATCTTTCATTTCTCCATTTTAGTTTTATTCTTCATTCCACCACACAGCAGAAGCGCGATAAGAAGAACAGAAGAAAAGGGAGCTGGAGCAGAAGCGAATCGCAGTCCAGTCTCCGCCGGCAGTCTCCAAATTAATGGCTATTTCTGTTTCCTTTTTATTACTGTTAATGTCTGAGTGATTTTACTCGTATCCTAGGGTGGGGTTTGACCCTAAATAATTCAGACTTATTATTAATACCAAGTTTGCTTATAAATATTTGTTTTGTCTCTCTAAATTATTTAAATGCTTAACAACTGATCATTTTATGCATTTACGGTTTCTCTTATTTCAATGATTTTGTAAATCTGAGAATAGACCACAAAGAGAGAAAAACGTTAGATATTATCTCCTTGATTAGCAGATAAAATCCATCGCTGTTATAAAAAGAATTCTCACTTAAAGCTAATTAATGATTTTAGACTTTTTTCTGATTGTAAAAAGTCTATTGATTTAATTAAGAGTTGTCCTTATCTATGATTTAGGAAGGCCACAAGATTAATTCTTAAACAGACAAATAAGAGCAAATTAGGATTATAATATTGTCTGTACTTAAATAAATATTTATCACCTGTTTCACTTATTAAACTTGTTTTAATTCTTTCAGCAAATATTGTTAAATGCTTATTCTGACAAAATACTGCATTTATTTGGTAGCTATCAATATATGATTTTGAGATAGTCAAAGTACCACAAAGGAATTAATCTTGGTATTTACACTCCGGATTGAGCAGGAAAATACTAAGGCTATTAATAGGAGTTCGTAACTGACAATATAACTCTAATAGGCAATAAATATTTGAGACAGGATTATAAATTGTTTAAGTAATTTAGGAAATTCCCCCGCTATCCTAGGATACCTTTTTCCATCCATTTACTTTATTTTACTGTATTTATTATTTCTGTACTAATTCTGAAAATCAAGCTTGCCTCCGGCTAAACCCCAATTTACATTTATGCATTTTTATTTGCCTTTTTGTACATTTGCTAAACTGGATAATTAATTAGACAATTGCGAAGTCTCTGTGGATACGACTTGTTGTACTACAAAGATTGGGTTCACTACCCATAATTAGCAAGATAGTTTATATTATTTTGCCAAACAAGTTTTGGCGCCGTTGCCGGGGACTTCGGTCCAACTATCTGATTTATTATCTGTTTAGTTTTTCTTTATTTTTCGTTATTTGCCACTTTTTGTGTATAAATTTTTGTTTGTTTTTAAAGGTCTTATTCTGATGGATAGTCACTACGATCAAGCAGGAGATTGGTATGGTTACCCCTATGGCGCAGAGGACTACAATCAATGGAGTGTCTGTCAAAGGTGCGGAGAGTACCATGAAAGCCCCCAATGTTCAGACCCAAATGCTGAATTGAGAGCTCTCTTGGAGGATTACAAGTCATCTCTCAAGCCTGTCCCCATCTTTGTGTGCAAGAGTGTGGAGGAGACCATGAAGGTTCCCATTGTCCTATGGTTGCAATAGAGAGAGACAACGCCATTTAAGAGAAATGATGGCAATTTTACCTCAGAGTTTGAAAGGATCCAGCAAAGAACGCTAGATCAGATCGAACGCATGGATCAACCGCCTCAACAACTGAATGAAGTGGTTCATGAGGAGGAACAACCCGCTGAGGACATAAGCTACTTTCCACCTCATCCCCTATTCGAATTAGAGAATCCATCACAAACAACTGTCAGCTTGATTATGAAGACAACCCCTCAGAAGAGAGTTTCTCCTTGGACTTCATGGAGTAGTTTCCTCCCTCTGAAGTCAACTACTTTTTCCCCTCCTTTATGGGCGTCTACCAGATGCGGGTGGAAACATCTCAACACTTGAAGAAGGAGGAGATACCGCCTCCCTTCGAGCCTTCAGAAGAGAGTGCTATAATCAATTTCAAGGAGCCACTTCCCTCTGACGTTGATTACCATAAGCCTCAACAACAAGAGGAGGATTTTTGCATCTTCCAATTTGAGGAAGCAAAGCCGATCACACCTGGTCTCCTGTTAGAACTACGCTACCGGCAATACCTCCTCAAACACCAGGTTTTGTGGAGTATTCATTTTCCTATTATATTTGCCGAAGTAACGTTTTGTTTTGATCCAGGTGGTTTGCTTTTAATTACTGCCAACTTCGTTTTCCTGGCAGAGCTATTATCTACTTATATTTTTGATCCAGGATAACGAAGCAGGCGTCTAGCCAAAGACGTTAAAGAAGGCAGCTTCCCGGGAGGCAACCCGGACGAACTTATCTTTTATATGCTTTTATGCTATTTTAATTTTCAGGTTCTCTTTAAATTTTGTTTTTGCTAACTCTTAAACCCCGTTTGTAGTATGGTTGCTTCTAGTGTTTTAAGCAAGTGCAATTTCATGTCTACACCGCAACCAAGCTACGCTACTTGAGGCTCAAGCTCAAGTGTGGGGGAACTCTTATAACGCAAGCAAAAATAATCTCAGGGGAGTACCAGTTTCTTTAATTTTGTTTTTATTTAAATGAAAACTGCTGAGGAGCGTTTATGTGCTTAAATGAATATTCGTGAGCTTCGTGTTCTCTCTATTTTATCTACTTACCGAAAAGGCCTTCTGAAACCTTCCCTTGTTTTTCTGGTGAACAACGAGGACGTTGTTCAATTTAAGTGTGGGGGAGTGTGCCCTTTTCGGTGTCATTTTATGCTAAAATGCTTAATCTCTCTGGTTATCTTGCGTTTGTTCAAATTCAATATCATGGACCCCTTTTATGTAGGTTGTTCTCTTTAAGAATAAATACTATTATGAATTGTAGGATAAATTGTACAAAATTTTAAAATTTTGATTACTTTTGAGGAGCATTTTATATGCGGTGTGACCAAATAATCTGCAAATGGTTGGATTTTTATTGCTCAGGGTTTCTTTCTGTCTTCTCTCTTAGGGATTGCTAAGAGGTACTTCTCTGTTTAAAAAATATATTAAAATAATAAGGGACTTGCGAGACACCATTGGTAACCAACAAGAGAGTTGAGTGTTCTAAAATACAAAGGCGTTATGCCTACATATTATCTTCTCATCTCTTGCAAAAGTGAAACAAATGCATGAATCTATTTTTCCTTTTGTTTTTCTCCTCAATGCCCATTCTTGAGAGAAGTTGGCCATGGTAAAAGTTCTCAAAGTCACCTAAAAGAAACATTGAAGTACCTTGGATCATACCCCGAAACTCTATATTTTATTTTTACCCTGAGCACACCTATGCCACCAGCAGTTAATTTTTCACACTCCTCAATAAGTTAAAAGATCATGTTTATCCTACCCTTCATAATAATATTTGTTAGTATTGAGCATTCCCTATTTACTTGGGTACGTGGTTTTGCTTGAGGACAAGCAAAAGGTAAGTGTGGGGGTGTGATAAGTGTCCAAATGAGCATGTTTTATAGGTGTATTTCATATATATTATTAGCACTTTTCTTGCTCATTTCTCCACTTATCTTAGTTTTTCTCTAGTTTATGTTTTATTGGTTGTCTTACAGATTTATCGGTTAAACATGAGAAAAAACCAAGCTAGAAGCAAAGAACATGAAGAGACGAACGCATAGCCACAGACGGTTCGAAAAACGGAGTCCAAACGAATAATCTAGAGCCAGTCGAAGTTAGCATCCCCCGAGACTTCAACACCAGCTTGGTCCGGGACTTACTTCCTTGCCTGCACTATGGTCCGGGACCTGACTCCTGCAAGAAGTCCCGGACCACATGATGGACTTTCAAAACCGAGGGATTTGCCAGCTTGGTCCGGGACCTAACTCTTGCCCAAGTCCCGGACCACATGTAATTTTAGAACCGAGGGATTTTGCTGCATTATGGTCCGGGACCTTACTCTTGCTCAAGTCCCGGACCAAACCAAGCGCTCTGATAGGCGGATTCCAGGCAGACAGGAGACGCTCCTGTCTTCTTCGCGACGCGTTGTTCTGCAAATGGATTCTGTTATCCATCTACTCCCGCACCGCCTACCTTAAATCTCTGACGCTTTCCAGCTCTCTGTCCCCTCTGCAATCAATGAAGATAGCAATCAACTGCAATCGATTATTTCGTACGGATCAATCCTCTTCTCTTCTCTATTTAAACCCACGCCCTCTGCTCAAATAAATTCATTCCCTTCCTCACAATCCAAAATAGACCACGACAGACCACAGTACACCACCGATACAGTTTCCACACCTACGATCCATTTCATCCTCTAATCTTTCATTTCTCCATTTTAGTTTTATTCTTCATTCCACCACACAGCAGAAGCGCGATAAGAAGAACAGAAGAAAAGGGAGCTGGAGCAGAAGCGAATCGCAGTCCAGTCTCCGCCGGCAGTCTCCAAATTAATGGCTATTTCTGTTTCCTTTTTATTACTGTTAATGTCTGAGTGATTTTACTCGTATCCTAGGGTGGGGTTTGACCCTAAATAATTCAGACTTATTATTAATACCAAGTTTGCTTATAAATATTTGTTTTGTCTCTCTAAAATTATTAAATGCTTAACACTGATCATTTTATGCATTTACCGGTTTCTCTTATTTCAATGATTTTGTAAATCTGAGAATAGACCACAAAGAGAGAAAACGTTAGATATTCTCCTTGAGTTAGCAGATAAAATCCATCGCTTTTAAAAGAATTCTCACTAAAGCTAATTAATGATTTTAGACTTTTTTCTGATTGTAAAAGTCTATTGATTTAATTAAGAGTTGTCCTTATCTATGATTTAGGAAGGCCACAAGATTAAATTCTTAACAGACAAATAAGAGCAAATTAGGATTATAATTATTGTCTTACTTAAAAATATTTATCACTGTTTCACTTATTAAACTTTTTAATTCTTTCAGCAAATATTGTTAAATGCTTATTCTGACAAAATACTGCATTTATTTGGTAGCTATCAATAATGATTTTGAGATAGTCAAAGTACACAAGGAATTAATCTTGGTATTTTACACTCCGGTTGAGCAGGAAAAATACTAAGGCTATTAATAGGAGTTCGTACTGACAATTATTACTCTAATATGCAATAAATATTTGACACAGGATTATAAAAATTGTTTAAGTAATTTAGGAAATTCCCCCGCTATCCTAGGATACCTTTTTCCATCCATTTACTTTATTTTACTGTATTTATTATTTCTGTACTAATCTAAAATCAAGCTTGCCTCCGGCTAAACCCCAATTTACATTTTATGCATTTTATTTGCCTTTTTGTACATTTGCTAAACTGGATAATTAATTAGACAATTGCGAAGTCTCTGTGGATACGACCTTGTTGTACTACAAAGATTGGGTTCACTGCCCATAATTAGCAAGATAGTTTAACTATTATTTTGCCAAACACGTCCCTTCCTACTCCCGCTCACAATTGTTGAATCTTGTAACATATGCAACAATTAAACGTGTAGTAGTTACTACAAGAATATGGATCTATGGGGGCAATTTGTTTAACATCAAGGGAGGCAACATAAAATTTGCCTCCAAACAGAAATCAAAGGGGGCGAGTAATCTATTGCCTCTAATTTCATGATCAACGGGGGCGAGTTGGGTAGTCGTTGCTATTTTTATTATCAATGGGGGCGAGTTCGTCAATTGCCCTCTTATTTTAAGATCAACGGGGGCGAGATGCTCTAGGTCGCCTCGGTTGCTTAGTGTCTTATCAGGGGCAAGCCTAGTCGCCTCCCTTGACCGATATACGGAGGCAACTTATTTTAGTCGCCCCGTTGTTTTATAAATAAAATAAAACAACTGCTGTTCTACGCTTTCTCCGGGCTTACTATTCTCGGCTTACTCGACCTAGTATCCACACTGCCTTCATCTTCAAATCGGGTGTGTGCAACTCTGAGCTCCATGTCAATCATCTACTTTTTGTTAAATTGGGGGCAAATTTTGGAAATTAGGGTTCTATCTTAATCTTCTATTATCTCCAACAGCAGGCGGTTCATTTCTTCATCTCCCTGGTTCTTTGGTTCAATTCAATTGTACTGGAGACGAGCTTTGACAGACCAAACTTGAAATACAAACTTGAAAAGTGTGTGCTACAATCGCAGACTCGCAGCTTTCAATTGCGATCTTCATTCGAACTGGCCAAGTGAGTGGTGATCTTGAAGCCGCCCTTTCTGCTCTGCCCCCGTTCAGGTGATCCGCCACTGTTCCGTTGGGAACATACTCGTAGACAAGGAGGAGCTCCCTGCTATGTTGAGAAGTGCAACCGTAGAGGGTGACGAGATTCTTGTGGCGTAACGAGGTAAGAAGTCGAACTAGTGATGTGCAAAGACAAACTCACTTATTTTTCAGAGTAGCATAGTTTTCTTCTTAACTCAGTTTTCTCCTTCGATAGAACCGCAGCAAACTCATTTCTCCTTCCACGCTAGTCAGAGCAAACTCATTTCTCCTTCCACGATAGTCAGAGCAAACTCAAATTCATAACAACTAGTAAACTCTTCACTAAGTTTCCTTCTTCTCTATTTGACAGACGCGAAGAACACAGTCGTCGTAAGCAATTGATTTTCTTCTATATTCGACAGACGCCACTCGAATAGGTATGTAATCATGTCTCTAATTTCACCCTAGTCTCTTCGATTTCTATGGCTAGTGTTAGCTCATCTTCCGTTAATGTCTAGAACGATGCTGGATTTATTCTTGTCTGTATTTGTTCACATAATCGTCTAGGGTTAGGGTTCAACTATTTCTTCCTCTAAATTAAAGTCTATAAGAGTAACAACTAAATTACTGCAATGTTAACAACTATAATTACAAACTAGTTTAGCAATAATTTCTGCAGTTGGAAAGCAAAAGGTTGTATCAGCTGTAGAATCCCTAAACTTAAGATGCAGTTAAATCAAACTTAAGCTGTTGTTATAAGCTGTTGTTATATCTCTTTTTCTCTCTTCTTTTGGATCTATAATACAATTGTATGAGATTTTGATATGTTTCCCTCAATCCTTAAGTATGAATCCAAAAGAAGATGTGATGATGTTGTAGATGGTAAAAAGTCTGTCTGTTCTGTTTCATTTATCAATTGTACGTTGATCGATTGTGTCATTCATTATAGTACTTTAGAAGAAAGACCCCTATTATTAATTTAACCATAATTAACAGTGGTATCTGGTAAAATGCTCAATACTACTGTAGTATCATCTTTACTTTCATCTACTTTACGGTACCTTGTGGATTCTGCACATTTTCTTGGATCGTTTGCTTACACAAGTAGAGTATCTATATATATATTGCTACTGCTGCAAATCATAGACGTCTTCTGGCTCCTGGGCACACACGTCACATCACTAAGCTTTTTACTAATTTTCTTTCACATCTATTCTTGTACATGGTTGCCTTATCTTTATTTGTTTTGTTCTGCTTGAAGTTATGTCTGTGTTTCCGATGCTTGCTTCCTTGTTCATACAAATGTTTGCTTCTTTTTTGCAGAGAGAATAATAATCTTACTAGGACTGCGTTATGCTAGCGTCAATACTCACCTAGGAGTTGGTAAGCTTATTTGATTCCTTGCTAAAGTAAAAAAGAAATTTCATCATGAAATCTTTTATTCGATACGTAACTGAATAATATGTCTTCTTTCCTTTTTTTTCTGGACAAAAAGAGCAAAGTAGAAGAGATGATGTCGAGTCCCTTGGATTTGTGCTCATGTATTTTTTGTGGGGAAGGTAACGGTGAATTATTTTCACTGTTCAAACTAAATTCAGTCATGACTATTCTTCTGATGTTTCTGCTATGGTATGTATTGTAGGAACTTCTATTTCAGTCTTTGCTCTCTCTTTTATTTTCTCTGCCACTAGCTTTGCTAGTTCATTTGTACTATCATCTTTTGCCTTACTCCTACACTATTAAACAAACCTGGTCTGTCTTCATTAGGATTACAATTCCAAGCTCTCTGATTTTGGTCTTGCCAAAGATGGTCCTGTGGGAGACAAAACCCATGCTTCTACCCGTGTGATGGGAACTTATGGCTATGCGGCTCCTGAATATGTCATGACTGGTAAAGCTGCTATGAGTGATTTACAATATATTTAGATATCTAAATTCTTCTTTACCCATGGATCAAAGTAACAACTTGGTTTTTCTCATCAGTTATTTTTCTAGCTTTCCTTTGCATTTCATCCTAACCGGCTTGATTATGCTAATTAAGGAATGGTAGGTTCTCTAGCTCTTGTATGAAATTAGTGGTCCATCTAATCTTTTCCTTTTCTTAAATTCCCGGATTTTACTTCTCCTTTCTCCTCAAGATCTTCTCGCTACTTCTAAAGAGTAATTCTCATTCTAATTCATCCTAGAAAATACTAACGCCTGATTAGTCCAAAACATTCTAATTCTCATTCTGTTAACATGTTTGTGAAGTTGAAGTTTGTTATGTTTTTGCTGCAGGTTTGATGGCGATGGGTATGTTATGAAAAAGTAATGAAGCACATGTTGCAGTGGATTAGTATGATTGTTATTTGATGACGAAAATTCAAAAATGCATTCTTTTATTGGTTTTTTTTGTGTCCTGCTGCCTTTTAGATAATATAGACTAATAGTTCAGTATCCCTAACAGTATGCGATTTACCGGTACACCTGATGGCGTAGAATATAATTAGTGGGTGGTCTGATGTGTACGATTTTAGAAGTTCTTAAATTCGTTCGCTTTGAAAAATTAATACATTATGTTTTGCTTATTGCTGATAGCATAGAATAATCAGTCTGGTCTGATGTGTGTGATTGTAGAAGTTTCTACTCCTAACTCCTTGAAAAATTAATACATTTTTTTTATTATTGTGTATTCAATTTTGCAATGGTTCCAAAACCGAAAATGCATCTCAGCCTGAAGAATTAATGAGGTAACATCTTTCTCATATTTGTAATTTTATGGCATGTCTAATTTGGATAATTTTATTGATGTTGATCTGTGTTCATCCGTGTTAGCTTGTACTACTACGTAAATAAAGTGCTGAAATTCAATGGAAATAATGTATATTGGAACTATGATCAATTCAGCTGGATGCTGAAAGTAGGAGCTAGATCTAGATTCGTTGTTGTTGATTGGTGTTTGGCTAATGTGATTTCTCATGTGTTTCTTTTTATATAAGTAGAGATGGTGAAAACTATATGATGAGGAAAAAAATGGGTAAAGCAATATACTAATACTAGAATGAGGTGAACCAAATGTTCATGTGTTTGGACCCTGGTGTTGGTAGGTAGATGAATAAGGAAGTATTCACCGATATCACATTCAACATCAATTGTTATTGTGTATGTCTGTCCTCTTGTCTATCCAATCTGTTTACTTTACTCCTAAATTTCGTGCCTATTTCTCTGCACAATATGCAGCTAGATTTTCATTACTGAATTTTGTGCCTACTACTCATGAATTTTGTGCCTACTTCTCCTGAATTTCATGCCTACTCTTGAATTTGTATATATGAATTTTCATTAGCTCCTCAAATAGAGCCATATGGCTAATAGCAGCTGGATCCATCATGATAATTACACTACAAAGATCTGATACGGATGTGACTGTCAAATTCTCACAAACTCAAGCTCTGATTCTTTTGGAAGTGACTCGAATACTGCTCAAGTCATAAGTACTGGTTCTTTCAGGTAAAAGGACCCCAGATCTTGTACTAATTCATAGGTTACTGCAATATATTTCTACTGGTTGTTAAGCTTAAACTGATGCTAACACGAGTTGGCATTATATTGTTGTAGCTCCAGCAGAAAAAAGAAGATAATTCGAAGAATTCTTGATGATGCTGAGCTAGGGGAGGAGAATAAGAGAAAAATTGCCATAGAGAAGGTAATTGTTTTTGTGCACAGAGGTAATGTGTATCCCCTAATTTTGTTGTGGTTGGAAGTGGTAACTGCTGATCATATGATTGCAGGAGCGACATGAAATTTATTACCGGCTCTATGGTCCAGAAAACCCTTGAAACAGAATACAATGACCCCTACAGAAGGTGCTAGTTCAGATGTTCCTGGGGATGCCTCAACAGGTTTCATTGTAAATATTGTGAGAAAGAAAGGTCAAGATGTTGTCAGGAATATTGTAGCAATATGTGTTGCTTCTAACCTAGTTGATGATTAGTTGAATATTCAGATCCAAAATGTTTTGGGATGTTGATAAAAAATGCAATCATAGGGATGAAACCACAACTGAGACTGATGATGGAGTTGTAAATGTGAATGCATACACGCTGTAGTGACTCTGGATCTTGATAATAATGGATCATCTTGTTTCACTCAGTACAGATGCCATTAAAAGTCTGACTGCATACCACTTGACCACATCATTGTTTGTCTTAGACATTTGTGCATCAGAGTGTGTTGTCCTTCCCCTTGAAAGTGGTGATTTCTTTTATTAGATACAAATAATTTTTTAAATGTCGTAATCTAAATGCTATGATTCTGGTGACTAACTTGGTAGATATTCATTGGAGTGTATCAGGCGATGATGGGATACTGTAGAAATAATTTAATTTTTTTTTCTAAAAAAAATCTATGAGGGCAACAAATGTCGCCCTGGTAGAAGATCAAAGAGGGCGACCAAAATGCTTTGTCACCGTTGACAACAATCAAAGGGGGCGACTAACAAAGCTCGTCTCCGTAGCATGCAACAAAGGGGGCGACTAAACGAGTTGTCACTATAGCATGCAGTCAGAGTGTGGGTAGAATAGCGACCAAAGAGGGCAAGATATAATTTCGCCTTCTTTGACTGCAATCAAAGGGGGCGACTAGCAGAACTCGTTGTCGTTGACCTTAAACAACGGCGGCGACCACAGAAGGTCGCCCTTGTTGATCATTGATCAACAAGAGCAACATTGTTGCTTCCTTTAGTTCGGATCAAAGAGGGCGACTTTAGTTGCCCTCATAGGTGAGGTCAAACAGGGCGAGGGAAATAGGTCGCCACCTCAGTCTACCATGGCATATATTTAGAGGCAAAACTGAGGGCGATTGTTTACTTGCCCTTATAGTTTAAGGTGGCAAGTTATTAATCTATTAGGGCAATAAAAGTTGTCCTCATAGATCTAATATGTTGTAGTTATAGCTATTATATTTGACTACGGTAGATTTACGTTGTATTTGTTTTGCTATAAATAAGCATGTAATCTGATGAGTGAAATCATCCCTTGCAAAATCCAAACACTTACCTTCATATTGAGAGCTTTGGTTTCTTCGTTTCAACAATTAATAAATATCATTATTGCATAGATTCTATTTGGGTGTCACGTATATTCTGCATTTGTCTTCAATAATATATTGTCACATATAAAATAACAAAAAATCAAACTATCATAAATATAACAAAACTTTTGTGACCAATATGAACAAGCACGATATTATTTTTTAAAAAAGTTATTTCACCCCGTAGCTAGATCTAGGAGGGATAGCTCCCCCCAGTCTGTTACCGTCTTCATTCGTGTTGAGTTTGATTCAGGACCTCGGAGAATAGGTATAATAATTTTATGTTAAAACCTCATCAAAATGAAACTCCTAATGCCACATGCACATGATTTGTAGGTGGAAGTATAAAAAGTAGTACATATAAGTGGGATAGAACTTATTGAATTTGATTTTAGTCTTACTAGTATAGCTATGATCAAAATCTGGCGCGAACTGAGAGATGTGAAATAGATGAATAAAAACTTACTTAAAAAAAACCAGTTTTATGTCTATGATTTATTCAAATACTCGATAAACAGAGCTAAATCTAACTTGAAAATATAATGTACAACCCGCAAGGAACAAACTTAAGGAGATAGTGAGATAACTAAAACACGAAGGTCCTTGCATACAAATTAGCTTATTCATTATATACGATTGATGACAAAAGAAAAATAACAACAAAACAATTGTACTACAAGGGTATACTCTGAAAAATGCATTTGTTCTAAAAGTAGTATGTGTCAAGCCAGACCACACATAATTCTTTATTTACAAAAAAATTAAGATATTGTGGGTCCTTTTATGATATATGTTCTAACAGTTATACTAGCCACTAAAATAATACAAAAAAGAAACATTTTGTCTCAAAACAGTCCAAAACGTTGTTCCTCTAAGAGAATCATTAGTTAGACTCAACATTCTCATGAGATGAAAGACCACATCAAAATTGTACTTATCTTTTTTTCGAAGATAGGGAACTTTTATTAGATAACAAGGTCCATGATACATAAGGGGAAGTTATATACACCATGTAGCTTTCTATGTTGTTTGTTCTAAAAGTGAAATGCCAACTAATATTACCAAGTTTGAGGAGAGCCTAAGGTTCTTTATTAATATAAACTAAACGTCATGGCGGACCTGTCCTCTTCCATTTGAGTAGTCTATTAAAGAGATATAGTCAAAGTTAATGAAACTATTTGTGTTCCGAAAATAGGTGGCGAGCTGCAATCCCGTGAGGATGGCTTAAGCCTCGGTGGTCTGTGGGGTGCCGGGAATGATATCACTCGACACAACAATAGCAAGGATAGTACCATTATGGTCTATACGAATAGCACATATATTGCCCCGTACCTTCATGAGAGGCGCTTCCATCAACATGAATCATGATGGACCCTTGAGGAGGGTGCAACTCATTATAGTCACTAATGGATGGAGAGGGAGGATGTGAGGAGGCTTCAACGAATAAGCTAGCCTGGTCCATGCCATGGGCGAATGATGGGGCCCGTGATTGATCTGGCAACGGGGTGAACTGTAGATCAGTGAGTACTCAGCAACGTAGTTAAAACCTTAGATTTCATTAATGTCGTGTCCTCTGAGCTACATATTAAATCCCTGGCTCAAGACATAATAGAGTGCATATCCCAATATCTTCCCTGAGTGTTCTACGCATGTTAGAGGCGTGAGCGACACTTGAGAGACAAATTAGCGATATGCTAGTTTTAAAATGATCTCTCCGACCTTGTACATTTTGTCCTCAATCGATTCATGCATATTTTATTCAAATATTTCCTGAATCTCTATGCTTACTTAGTTAACTTCCCCCATTTTATTGGATGGAAAAGGAGGAAAAGAAAGAATTCTTACTTTACTTTTTGAATAACTGTCTTGGAATTTCTTATCCTTATGAAAAAAGACAAAGTGTATGTTATCTTGCAAACCACTCATCTATCTCAAGGGGAACCTTCTTAGGGGAACCCTTCTCGGGAGTTAAAATTTTCATACTTGGAACTCACTTTTTAAACACTTAGCTAGCTTGTTCTTTGTTGTTTATCAAATTGGTTTCCATCATCAAAAATGGGGAAATTTTTAAGTCAAATTTTTTATAGTTTTGATAAGAGCAAACTATCCTCGTTATTGGAAGTACTTACTAAAAGAGTATAAACATTTGTGCAATCAAAGCTATAACCAGAACAGACAACAAAGTTATTACCAACCACTACAAAAATCTTATAGAGAACCTTTGTTGGTCCCTTAGGTACTCCAAGACACATCCCTGACTGGTCGTTGATGTGTCGCGCAGATATTGTGAGAATGACAACGAAATGTAACTTAGGAAGGTAGAAGACATGTAAATTACTTTTAACTGGAAACCTTTTTCGATTGAGAATTACACCCTAGCAATTCACTCAATCTCCCTCCACGCCCATGTAAGGACTCCCGGACGGTTTAGGACTTCCCACTGAAGCCCTATCTACCCTGGTCGACATACGACCAACCGTCTCCCAACAGTCCCCTGACTGTTCCCTAACTGTACCTAAGCTACCCCGTAGCAAACTCAACACTAATCCGAGAAGCTTATCTAACTACGCTAACATGACTCTAAAAATAATAAAAACAAC
Organism: Limonium bicolor; assembly: GCA_023374045.1. NCBI lineage: Eukaryota > Viridiplantae > Streptophyta > Magnoliopsida > Caryophyllales > Plumbaginaceae > Limonium > Limonium bicolor. The sequence continues at coordinate 50,730,537 of CM041779.1, read as the reverse complement.
AAAGCAAGAACACATTAACGAATCAGAGAGAAGAGAAGAAGAAACTTTGTTAGAAGATCCCCGCTCCGCCTTCCATCATCACATGTCTCTGTATTATCTTCCTTCTTAGAGCTCCGGTGTGTTGTTAACAATGCTGGAATTGTGGTGCTGGTGAGTGGAATAGTAGAGCCGCAGCCCCCCAAGAGGCATACAGCATGACTCACTTCTGTTCTTCCAACCCTAGGTGCCTTTTTATATCAAAAATAGAGACTTTTATCTCTTAAAAACGTGTATTTTTTACTTCTGTCCGGAGATGCAAGTCCGGACTCATGTTTGGACAGGTTGATATGCCAACTTGTTTTGGGACCTAGATTCTTCGTTCGGACTCCATTTTGCTTCCTGTTTGTTGAGTTGTGAAGCTTATGAAATAATCTATTCAGTTCCAAGATATTTTCCTACATGACATATAAAATGTATCAGTTCACATCAAAAGATAAATCTAAGGAAAAAGATATGATAAGTGATATATATTGCCCAAAAGTAATGTGAATAATAGGTCAATTAAACCCTCAAAAGTCTATATATTTCGCACTTATCATGTGGGCGAGATAAACCAACGTATGTGGGCCATCAACTCAACAACCACGTCTGTTGTCTTCCCATTTGCAATGAAATATTATGAACAGTTGAAAATGAAAATAAAGTTCCCAAATATCTTCAATAACTTCATAATACAAATTTGATCTGGAAATAGGTGAGGACCGATCACCTCGAGCATATTCAGTAGCTGATGCTTCAACTTTCACCCCATTATATTGTTGTACAAATTTGTCATCTTGACATTTGGTATAATATGTGTAGCCGTTTAACATCATACCCTTCATAAGATGTAACTGTAATTCCTGGACCAAGTGCCAACCATTTAATCTTTTTTCTAACCTCTTCTGAGTTGTCTGAAGCTAGTCTCATAATATGATCCCTAAACCACACACAAAATGATTATTTTGTTCCTTTATTGACCATAGAAGGTCTTTTAAAGGGTACTGCCTTATTAAGTCAATCATATGCTTATCAAAATACGGTTTAATCATTGTAAGGTGTTGTAGAACATAAAGATGTGCTAAACTCATGAGTGAAGAATCAACATCAACAATCTTTCGGCCAATTACACCTTTCCCTTCAAGTCTTTCTTGGCGTCTGGATAATTCCAATAGCTTCTACACCTTTGAAATAGTCTGTGCAAAATTACATTACTTCCTCAGTAATTGTTCCTTCAATGATGCTACCTTCTGGTCGATAGCGGTTCTCCGTTCTCCCTTTCAGAATACCCATGCACCTTTCAAATGGGTACATGTATCTTAATTATACAAGACCACCTAACTTGATCTCACGAACTATGTGAACAACTAAATTTACCATTATATCAAAGAATGAGGGCGGAAAACACATTTCAAGTTGGCAAAGTGTCACAACAATGTCCCGCTGTAAAACTTCAAGTGTGTTTGCATCAACAACCTTACTACATATTGCATTGAAGAATACACACAATCTTGTAATAGCATTTCTTACATCCTTAGGCAATATTCCTCGAATTGCAACTGGGAAAAGATGCAACATTAGAACATGATAATCATAATCATGTGATTTTAGACCCACCAGCTTTAAATCTTTCATCGAGACAAGACTTTTTATATTGTAAGAGTAGCCAGAAGGGACCTTAAGAGATTGAAGACATTTACAAAATCTAGTTTTCTCCTTCTTAGAACGGGTGTAACATGCTGGTGGTAGAAATGCTCGCTTTTCATTCTCTTGTGGATGCAACTCTCTACATATACCCATAGCTCCCATGTCTTTTCTAACCTTTAACCCGTCTTTCATTTTCCCTGGTATGTTAAGCAATGTTCCAATGAGTGTCTCACCAACATTTGTCATAAGGTGCATGAAATCTAGACCATGCCTAACCGGTAAATGTTTCCAACATGAATGTTCCCAAAATATACAATGTTTCTTTGAGATATTTTTTACAGGTTTTGGCTTATTACCAAAATTTGTCAGTGTCCTTCACTTTAAAATAGATTTCTTAAGAAGTCAAAGGCATACGAGCTACATGTGTCTCGATCTCTCCATTAAATAGGTTTCTCTTCTTATGGTAGGGGTGCTCTTCTGGTAATAATCTACAATGACTCATGTAAACATTTTTTCCGCAGTAATGAAATCGCTTAGAGCAAGTGTTTTCCTCACATATTGGACATGCAAATGCTCCTCTCACAGTGTAACCTGATAAGTTTTCATAGACAAGAAAGTCATTAATTGTGCAGAATAACATGGCATGCATTCTAAACATCTCTTTTACATAAGCATCATACACCATTACTCCCTTAGCCCACAATAGCTTGAGATTTTCAATTAATGGTGCAAGGTAGACATCTATATTAAGGCTTGGTTGCTTGGGACCAGAAATCAAAATTGATAACATTATATAAGCCCGCTTCATGCACAACAATGACAGTAAATTACAGATCTTTGGAAGAACTGGCCAAGTGATGTGTGGGTTCATTCCATCTGTACATAACCTAAGTCTTAGATTTCTATCTTCATAGCTGAAATGGTTGTAAAACTTTCGATTGACATTTCTTCACTGAGGTGCATCCGTCGGGTGTCTAGTTTTATCATCAACTTTTCTCCCTTTTGCATGCCATCTCAAATTTTGTGCATCTTTCACATTCACAATCACAAAGGGCATTTTGGGCATATATCCAAATGTTTGTACTTACCCTTATAATACACAATTGTTCAGACATGCATGAATTTTTTTTCATATTCTATTCCAATGGGACATATCAACTTCCTTGCCTAAAAGGTGCTAGTAGGAAGTTCATTTCCATCTCGTAACATACCATGAAGAAGCTCTAGTAATGTTGAAAAAAATTATCACTTCATCCGTATTTTCCCTATATAATTGAACAAATTTAGTATGCAGTCATCTTTGTGATCTTGACACAAAAGGGAAAAGGTGTCTTTGATGCTTCTAGCAATTTTGTGATTCTCATATGGTTTGTCAGCAAATGTTCTTCAACATCTTACAACATCTCATTCAATTGTTCATCATCTCTAGAGTTACTGATTACAGAATCACTCTGTTGAGAATCATTGGTTGTATCAAAGATGGTTTCTGTTCTTGCCTGACTTCGAGGGAAACTATAGAGGAACAACTTGCATTACAATCTTCTGTAGGCTCTCGATGAAAAGTCCACCTTGTGTAATTAGGCATGAAACCATATTTGCTCTGGTGAAAATTAATCGTGTGAACTCTAGTGTACGATTCAAGAATTTGCACTGAGCGCAAGGACACATAATGTTTCATATGTTCATCCTTTTCTGATGTTCAACTGCCACCTTACATAATTCATCAACCTTTTCCTCAAAATAATCCCTTTTCGGACCATACATCCAAGAACAATCCATTCAACACAATTAGATGTTAAATTTGTGAACTGATCAACTTAAACCAACTAGATCGGGAAAAATGTAACAAGAAAAAATAAAAGAAATATATTTGTAGCCTTTAGTTACCATATAAAATAGAGAAGAATATGCTACAAACCAGCACTGAGATGGTCAAGAAACAATTAATAACATCAAATTGATGAAATTATATGTTGTCTTCATTGCCTTTATACTATGGTAAAAATTTATTCACATGTACTTTTTGGCTTGCATGTTATGTATGATGCTACTAGGAATATGCATCTTTAGTGATACGAGATAAATATGTAATTTGGATCAAAAGTCAGCAGATAACTAGAAAATAAATCCACATGCCACTAGGCTGTTAATTGGTGTTTTTAGTCTATTTTGAGATTCATTAAAATATGAATTATTTGCTCATTCGGGTGTTGCATCTGTTAGTTTATGTACTCAGTTCAAGGGAAGACAAACAACTGTTCCATCCAAAATCTGAAACTAATCTTAAACGAAACAATTGTTTAAGAACCGACGATAGCAGGGAGCAAACATTCTGATTGCTATCGGCAAAAACAGCGGTCACATAGAGTAATCTATGACAGTTCACGTGGACTTCCGAACCCAAATTAATCATGGCAATGGTGCACCCCTATCTCTTAAGCACAAATATATTTATATATCGCAAATCTCCGGACCCTTTTGTTTCCTTTGAGATCAGAACATGTATAAGACGACAAATTCTCTCTCCAACTCTCTGATTAAAAAAAAAAACACTCTAGCCAAGCGCTGCATATTGATACCAAAACATCTACTCTCATGTCCTTTAAAGCACATAAATGGGGTTTAACTCACTAATAGAACCCTAATAAATCGGGTATTTCAACAATGATTTGTGACCATGGCAGGTTTGTGAGGACGTTTTAATCAGGATTAAGAGGAACCGTGGTGAATCAGTGCTTGCTCGGCAAGATTATCAGGTTGTAGATGAAGATGAGTATGGGATTTAAGAAAGATAGAGAAAATAGAGGATTCCAAGCTGTATTTCTCTCACTCTGTGGGGGATATGCGAGAGGAAGATTGAAGGAGGGTGCTGTGTTGAGGTTTTCTGGATGAAGGAAGGAACCGCTCAAAAGGAAGAGTGTGTGAATGGGGTTGGCGAGTGTATATTCTTTAGGTTTTTCTATTGAGATTCTATTGGGTTGGATTTTTTTTTTGGGACGCGTTTGACAAAGGTGAGCTCGGAGGTCCTGGGCCTCGCTTGGTCCAACCGGAAAGGGGCAATAGAGTGTGAAGCAAAAATAAACCATAGAAAGACACACAAGTGGGATTTGGACCCACCACCTCTTATCTTACCCCATCATTCACTAACCAACTACACCCACCAACCGAACGTTATAAAAAAGTGTGGGAAAATTTAAAAAAGCCATAGTTCAACCTGAAGAAAATGCCCAAAAACGCTAATAAAATGTAGAGTATAACCATAATGCTCTGTCAGTGAAAATGCTTTTTAATTCCTCTCCCCCTGTGTAAAAAGGAAAATAAAATAAAATAACTAAATAAAAAGGATAACGAAGATGAACAATGTCGATTTTTAATTTAGTTTATTGTTAAAAAGTATTTTTGAAGATGCATGTTAAGTTAAGGAATTGTGAGATAGAAAAGGCAACGATCCCTTTTTATTTATTTTTATTTTTATTTTTTTACTTTATGCGGTAAGAATTTGTTGTGTCTACAAGCACAAGTTTGTTTTCTTGGAACAAGATCATCAACATCTCTTTCAAAATTGATAGGTTGAGAGAATGACATGTGAAGAACTTGATGAGATGAATGTCAGGGAAAGAATGTGTTGTTTTCAGGTTTAAAGGCCGAAACTATCCATCACATCATACATGGGTATTTCATGAAAAAATAACCATTACACTGTGCAAAGGTATTTTTTGGAAAAAAATAGTCATTAATTACATTGTGCAGGGGTATTTTGTCAAAAAGGTAACCGTTCCATAGATTGAAAATAAGCGTATAGTTGGTATAATGAACTTATGTTAAAGTAAGGGGGCGTTTGTTTCAAGCGGGGAAAACGGTGTGGAATCAAGAAATGGAATATAAAATAATGGGGAAATCCCCTTTGATTTTCATGGTTGTTTGTTTGAGCTGAGGAAAATGAAATAAATAACAGGTCAATGGTCGTCGATCAATGATCAACGGCTGCCGGTCAATAGTCATTAATTGCCGCTCAACATTCACCGGTCAATGGTCATTAGTCGTCGGTCAATGGTCATATGTCGCCGGTCAAAGTGTACCGGGAAAAGGGAATCTCATACTCTAGTAGGGGCGGGGAATCAAGATTAAGGGTTTTGGGTAATTCCATTCTCTTTCCCTTTACTGAAAATAGGAAAACTAGCAAAACAAACAGCATGACCCTTTCCTGATTACCCAAAACAAACGCAGTGGTTTAAAAAAATAAAGAGGTATTTTGTAGAGTAAAATAGACATGATAGATATATTATAGTAGCATATAAAGTTTAGAATTTTTTTATATAAAACAGATAAATTTCATAGAACTATTTTAAATTTTATAAAAAAATATAGTTTCACTTTGTCGACTTAATGGCCTGACAATCAAGTTTTTTGAGGCGGCCACATGACCAGACTGCTTATGTGGCAGCAGTGTGCCAGTCGACTAGAGGTCTATATGACTTTCTTATGATAATTTATCTTGAAAATGAGTAAAGTTTCAAAATATAAGCTCCAAATGTAAAAACTTTACACCTTCATACTCTTCAAACAAGATTAGTCATGAACACGTTTTGATAAAGTTGAATTTGGTTTAATTAAATACATGTATATGTGCATATTAACGAGACGTATCATTCACCATATAAGTTTTAAAATATAACATAAAAAAAAAAGAACAATAATAATTTATCTTTAGTTTTGAAATTTATATATCAGATAAATAATACACCATAAAATTATATTAATAGATCAATAGTTATAGAGTTATAAGTTAGAAAAATATCTTATTAATTGAAAGATCATAATACATTTCATCATTTTAGCGTAAAATGGTAAAATACATAACAAAAATTAGATTGGGTCCAAAGATATCATTTTTTAAGTCTTGTTTAATGTGAATTTAGATAAAAAATGATAAATATATATATAAAAATTAATATCTCATATTAAAAATATAGGGAAATTTCACCAAATACCATTGAGTTTTTGCTTAATTCACGATATACCACTGTGTTTTAAAAATTACACAGGATAACATTGAGTTTTAACTTATTTCACCAGATAACACTCTGTCCCATATTCTGTTAAGTTCTTTGTTAGTTTTACTGGAAAATAACAAAATACTCATGTTATTAATTGTCTCATAATGAACTGTCATATTGATAAATAAGATACCACCTTAATTTAACTAATAATATGGTAGTTTAGTCTTTTTTTTCTAAGGGTATTAACGGTAAAGTTAACGAAATATGTGACAGAATGTTATCTGGTGAAATAAGAAAAAACTCGGTGTTATCTTGTGTAATTTTAGAAACACGGTGGTATATCATGAATTAAACAAAAACTCAGTGGTATTTGATGAAATTTCCCAAAAATATATTAACTCACCTCACGTATAGGATATTGTGATTGGTTGATCCCTAGGAGTAGGGCTCCCCATGCTGTAAGCAACTTGTTCTTAGTGTGTAGAGCCCCGCCCTCATCTCATCTCAGCCACAAACGTAAGTTGAGGAGTGACGCTACCAAGAAAAGAATACTGGACAAAAGAAAGGGAATATCGGCTTCGTTCGGCCGGCGCTGTTTTGTGACATAAATTGGGTAGTTTTGGGGTGGTCCCCACGTGGGTTCTACGTTCTACTCCAATAATATACTGCCATATATAAAACAACCACAAAACAGCAAGACCAAAACAACCACAAAATAACCACAAAACAGCCTTTTTCTGCTTCCCAATTCGCTACCGGGTTCAACGACCATTCTTCCCCAAACCATCTCTGACAGGAAGTTGCGGGAAGGAAAGTCCAGAAAGGTACTCTTTTGCTGTTGGTTGTATTGGATTTTTCTCTCCCCAGCCCACGAGAGAATAATGTGTAAAGTTAGTAGAGTAAGCATTAAGTGAGGTAAAGTGGGGAAACCCCTTCTTCTTCCTTCTAGGTCACTGTTCCTCCCCTTCTCCATTTTTCTCCATCTTCGCTTCCTTTTCGCTCTCCCTCTTTTGCTCTTTCCCTTTACCAGCAAAGAATGTGGGGAAAGACGAAGATGGATATTTTGTCCGCCATGGTAGCAGTCCTCAGTTTCTCTCTGATATTCCAGGGGAAATTCGAAGTCGAAGGCAAAGTTCACCACGTCGTTGGTGATGATCGTGGCTGGGATACCTCAACCGATGTCGCTGCTTGGGCCGCCCGTAAAATCTTCCGGGTTGGGGACTCTTTATGTACGTCACAACTGGAATCTTTAAAAATTAGGAATTGAAATCCGACTTTCCATATCCACACTACTTACTTTTGGTTAATCGTTTGTTTTCTTCGAGCGCGGAATAGTTAATCAATGAATTGATGTTGAACTGAAATGTAATTTTTGTTAAATTTGCCGGAACACAGGGTTCACGTACTCTGCGGCTCTGGAAAACGTTGTGGAAGTGCGAACCAGAGAAGAGTACGAATCATGCGATGTGACCAATCCCATCAAGATGTACACCGACGGCCTATCGGATGTATCCCTTGACAGCGATAGAACCCGCTACTTTACCAGTGGTAATTTCAATAGCTGTAAGAACGGTCTCAGGCTTCGTGTTCATGTGAAGCCACTATCTGCTGCGCCAGAGGAGATAATGAAACCTCTGGCTCAGTCGGAACAGGCTGCGTTGGCTGCTACTCCGGTATCACCTCCATCTGATTCCACCAGACCAGCAGCTGCTATATCTAGTTTGCTCGCTGGGGTTATCGTGTTCTGCGTCGCCGCTTCTCTGTAATTGATTTGGTGGTATGGATGTGTAACAACACGTTTGTATTTGTGTTGTGGCGTTTGTATTTTGTGATTTTTCTTTGATTCCTTTTGTGGAAGTGTGAGCTTCGTTCCGTAAATTGTGGCTGGCAGCAGCTGCCTTGACATGTTAGTACTGGAAAGCCTGTGATTGTTGTTGTTGCTTGTTATACCCTGCTGCTCTGAGCCTCCGCACAGATTATAGTTCTGCTCGGCTACTGCTCTGTTGCTAATTCTTGACTTTTGTTAAGCATTATATTAATATAAAAACTTTCACCTCTAATTAATATGGTTAATTTACACTTTAAAAGTATCCATCACAAACCCCACCAAAAGTTCCAGCACAACTCCTGCTCTCTATGCACTCAACTCCCTACTAAGAACATCCAATAACATTAAAAAGTAGATCTGGGCAGTTGCAAGAATGCAAGGGGAGAGGAGAGTAAGGAACGAGCTTCTACGCTCTGCCGCCTCTCTCCCGGGTATTGTTGTTGCTTCGGATAGGCTCTATGGGGAATCTTATTTCATTTTACACCGGTAGATGTTAGCTCCAATAGGCATCAGTCAGTCACCTTGGATACTTAACTCCTTCGTGAAAAATTTATTAATTCACAAAATACGAAAGATTTTCAAATACTATCAAAAATAATTTTAATTCATCAGATACCACAATTTACTAATCTAAAACTTTTTGTGACCAAAATACTCATACTTGTTAATAAACATACTATATAAATATTATTAATTCACAAGATACTACAAAACTTAATAAATATACATATTAAAAACAGTAAAAAATTAATAAAAAATTAAGTTTATTATTTTATTGTCTAAAACTTGATAAAATAAAAAACCACATATATGGTTGAAATTTTTGAAAAATATTAAAAAAATACTACATATCATTTAAAAGCTAAAAAGCTTAATTAAAAATAAAAAAAGTTAAAAGAATGATAATTCAAATTTTTTATAATATTTTTACTCAAAGTATTTTTAGTAATGTGAAATAGTATTAGTAAAAAAATTAAATTTATATAAATTAAAATAAGAAAAATTATATTATCATTCTCTAACTCTTTTCGTCTATTTTTAATTAATTTGTGCTTCTCTAATATTTACTTTATATAATTCTTTAAAGATTATTTTAATATGTTATTTTTATTTTCAATTTTAACTCTTATATATTTATTCTCCTATAAAAGTTAAATTGAAAAATAAAAAATACCATATACATAAAAATAAAATCTCTAAAGAATTATAAAAAGTATAATATATTATAAAAACACAAATTTGATTAAAAATAGACAAAAATAATAAAAAGAATGATTAATTTTTTCATAATTGCTTATATAAATTTAATTTTTTAATAATACTATTTCACATTACTAAAAATACTTTGAGTAAAAATATTATAAAAATTATGAATTATCATTCTTTTAATTATTTTTTTATTTTTCATTAAGTTTTTTAGCTTTTAAATGATATATAGTATTTTTTATATTTTTCAAAAAATTTAATTATATACGTGGTTTTTTATTTTATCAAATTTTAACCAATAATAAACTTAATTTTTAAAATTTTTTTACTGTTTTATATATTTTATTAAGTTTTGTGATATCTTGTGAATTAATAATTTTTTATGTGTTATAGCATGAATTATGTTTATTAACAAGTAGGGGTATTTTGGTGTCAAAAAGTTTTCGGTTAATAATTTGTGGTATCTAATGAATTAAAATTATTTTTTGTGGCATCTAAAAAACTTTTTTAAAAACTATTGTATTTTGTGAATTACAACTTTTTAGTGGTATCCCGTGAATTTCCAAAAAAAATGACTAGGTGGATGAGTGAAGATGTGTGAGGGTTAGTTAAGGAATTCACTTTTAGAGAACCTAGGTAAGTAAGAAAGAGATTGTGAGAGTATGGAATAAAATGTCACTACATTTGTTAGTGGGAGAATCCACTTTCATATTGGGGATGTTTGATGAGTAACTACCTTTATGGCTCAAAGTTGACCCCATAAGAACATCCACAACAATCTAAATTAAGAATTTCCTTTATATTACTACCTCCGTCCCAGTTTGAGTGTCTTGTTGCTTTTTGGCACGTTTTTCCACTGCAATATTAAACATGTAAGATAAAATAATTTTATAAAATAAATTTCTACAACATATATTTTCATATAAGCTTTCTATTGTAAAATTAGATTTATAAATTATGTTCTCTTATATGTTAAATATTGAAGTCAAACGACATATCTAAATAGTAAAGAAGACGTCAAAACGGGACGGAGGGAGTATATTTTATTCCTTCCCAGTAGTCTCTCCTTAATATATTTTTACCAGTAAAAAGGGATTCTCAGCTATGAACCCTCCTAATCATGTTGAGTAATTACCCGTCATCTCCATGGATGGCTATGCGAACTCTCTTTTGCGGAGGACCTTTCCCTTCGTCCTCCACTGTTTTTTACTGTTGGGCCGAAAAGGTTCCTTCTTCCAAGAGTTCCCTAGCTTGGTCCTCACTCATCTTTATGAAAATTCGTCATGACGCATAATCGATCGATGAGAGTGCAGGTTTAAAATGTCAGCCCTATATTGGGAAATTTCATTAAATGTCATCATATTTGGTTAATTCATGGAATGTTTTAAAAATAAAGTCACAAAATATCACTATATTTTTTTTTAAAATCTATGAAATATCACAATATCATTGGTCAGAAAAAAAAAAAGAAACAAAAATACCCCTAATAGGTAATAAAATACTTTTAAAGTTTAGGGAAAATTACATCCCCACCCATGAAGTTTGGCGAAATTACACATTCCACCCATGTGGTTTCCGATATTTTACATCTAGCAACTTTTCTAAAATTTGATCAACTTAAAAGATGGTTAAATGTTGTCTAAAATTGATGAAACTTTACATGGACAATGCTAAGATATTATATTTTGGTCTAGCGTGAAATCCAAAGTTTTTTAAACTCATATGTGATTCGTAGGACCCAATGAAACATGTGACATGTGAACGTGTTTTCATTGGGTCCCACAGGTCATATACGACCTTAAAAACTTTAAATTTGGAATTGGACAAAAATATAACACCTTGGCGTCATTCATGTAAAGTTTTATCAATTTTGGACAACATTTAAGCCTCATTTAAGTTGATTAAATATTAGAAAAGTTGCTGGATGTAAAATAGCGGAAACCACATGGGTGGACAAAGTAATTTTTGAAACCTCGTGGGTGGGGTGTGTAATTTCACCAAACGTCATGGATGAGGGATGTAATTTTCCCTAAAGTTTACAATATGCCTGTTTAAAAACTATACTTCACAAAAAAAAATCAAAATGATATAAAAATATAGATAACTATAAAAATATTTAAAAATTTTAAAAATTGAAACATAATACAAAATATATTAAAACATCATAAAATGTTGAAAAAGTAAATATATCTTAGATATTTTTTAATTATTCACTACCATAAAAAAGAATATAGTGTTTCAAAGACATAAGTTATACCAATTTTTTTACCAATTAAGTACCATATGCATTATTTAAATTATTTTTTCTACCAATTCAAATTATTTATCAAAAGTAATTATTTAATATTTTAAACTAATATTTAGAAATTAAAAAAAATATATTCAACTTTATAGATAATCTTATGACATAAATTTTTTGTTGCCTACAAAATATTATGTCATAAAGTTATCTATAAAATATAACATAACTTTTTAAAATTTTATATCTGAATATTAGTTAAAAAGATATTACATTATTTATTTTAATTTATGCATAATATATTAATAATGATTTTTAAAGAATATGTTTGAAAATTTATTTTTTGGAATTTGTATATATCTTATGATATAATTTTTTTATTGTCAGAAAATATTATGTCATAAAGTTATCTTTAAAATAAAATATAAATTTCAAAAAAATTAGCTTTCTAACTATAATTTTGAATACATAATTTAAATTGGTAAAAAATTATTTTTAAAATGTATGATAAAAATGATGGTACTTAATTGGTATTAATTATGGTATTTAATTGGTATAAATTATGTCTTTAAAAACTTTATATTCTTTTTATGGTACTGAATAATTTCAATAAAAAATGAAGAAATATTTTCTTTTTAAATAATTTATGACATTTTAATATATCTTTAATTTTTTTTTCAATTTTTATAAATTTTTTATAGTTATCTATATTTTTATAGCAATTTGATTTTTTTGTGAAAATTTAAAGTACTTTGTTAACTAGTAGGGATATTTGTTTTTTTTCCTTCTGGACAATGAAATAATAGCATTTCATGAATTTTTGTAAAAATGTAGTGGCATTTTGGCGACTTTATCTTTTTGAGGGGTATTTCATGAATTAGCCAAAAATATAGTGACATTTCATGAAATTTCCCTTTTTATTTTTGTTTTTATTTGTGAAACATTAGAACATAATACTTACTTTAATAATATATTTATTCATAAAATAAATCACTATTTAAAGCATGATTATCAATGGTTCTTATGGGTTCTTAAGGAAAAAATAAAAAAAATGAGGTGGAGGAGAGGGGGATAAGAATTCTAATTTTGAGTTCTTGGGGAAGAACCTTTTAAGAGCCTATATGAAATACCCCTAAATTAATTTAAATTAATTTAGGGGATTTCTTTTATTAAACCTTTAATAATACTATTAAGTATTAAATTATTATATGGAATTATGAATGTTAAATTAGTATAAGGAATTATGAATATTAAATTATTGTATGGAGTTATGAGTATTAATATTATATGGAATTATGGAAATTATTTTAGGGGATTCCTCCTATTTAACTCTAAAGAATACAGTTAAATATTTAATTATTATATATTATTATATAGTATTATGAATTTAATAACAAGATTTATAAGTCAATAAATCTTAGAAAAATTGCTAGACACTCCAATTATATTATAAAGATTTTAGAAATATTGGGAACATTGATTTGGAACATAAAAGTCAATATAAAATCCTAGAAACCTTAAAGCTTATTAAGCCTTGCTAGGGTTGACTTTTTGAGAATGGTCAAATTAGCATATGAAACCTATACTAATAAATAGGTTATGGAAAACCATGAAGATCGATTAAAAGAACGTCAAAACGGAGCATCCTAGCCAAAGTTATGCTAGATTGAAGTTTAGAGCCAAAAATTTGAAATATGCCACGTGTCACACTGTCACGGGTCGCCTACACTTAGCATAAAAATCGGAACTTCCATCAGTGATTTTGCCCTAACTTTAGACGGCTATATCTCACTCATCTCTCAGTATTTTTCAATGTCGTCTTCTTCATTCTATTCTCCAAAATGTCCTCTTTCCAACCATTACTCACACATACCCTAATTCATTATACATCAGCCGCAAATTCGATCTAAAGTTGCCTACTTGCGAAACCTGTACCCAGTTTTCCAGTTTCTCACCGAATTCAGGTAACTTTCGTTCGATCATAACTTCTTCGTCTCTCAACCAAAATTTGATTTCTTTAGCTTGTTTTGAAGATCTCTAATCCCTCTACAATTTTCATGTTTATGCCCAAGTCTGATTCGTAACCGTTTGGAGGATATAGTTGTCTAAAGTTTCCGATTCAACATCACATGAAATCATAGAAAACTGCAAGGTATAAACTCGTAACTTTCAACTTTGATTTCTTCTTGTGTGTTGCGAGTTAGAGTTAGTTCTTGTTATCAATATGTAGAGGTAAGTTTACTCTTTCGATTAAGCCCTTACGCATAGTCTGAATCGATCTATACTGAAATTTATAGACCTTCAAAGTCGGCTTCGTGAACAGCTCGAAAGTTCGAACCTCACTAGTACAAAAAGGGCCTATTTCGGCGGTTGTAAAAGGCCTATTTCGGCGGTTGTAAAAGGCCTATTTCGGCGGTTCTAGAACCGCCGAAATGGAGACCGCCGAAATAGGGATGAGACCCTATCTCGGCGGTTGTACAACCGCCGAAATAGGCACGTTTTAAAATAAAAAAAAGGACCTATTTCGGCGGTTCCTAGCTAACAACCGCCGAAATAGGTCCTTTTTTTTAAAAAAAAATTATTTTCGCGTCGTCTTCAACCTCACAGCAGCAGTTCCGGCGATTTTCAAGAGGCGCAACCACGAGAATGAAGGCGCAGAGCATGTAAGTTCGCCACGAGAGAAGAAAATGAACACGTACAGGCACAGAGCATGTAAGTTCGAGTATATTATCGGTTCCCGGAGAGAATAAGATAAGTTCGAGTATATTACCACAAGGAAGAAGAACACAAGCGCAGAGCATGTAAGTTCACCTGCAAAATTACCGTGAGATTAGAGGATGAAGAAAGGTGTGCAGAGCATGTTTATTTGCCAGTTAGGGTTGCGAATTTACCGTGAGAGAACGGGATGAAGTGAGAGCAAGTGAAGAAGAGAGGCGCAGACCATGTTCGCCATGAGAGCAAGTTCGCCAGTGAAGAAGAGAGGCGCAGACCATGTTCGCCAGTTAGGGATACGAAATTAGAGAGAAGAAGATGAAGAGATAGAGGCGCAGAGCAAGTTCGCCAGTTAGGGATACAAAATTAGAGGCGTAGAGCAAGTTCGCCAGTCGGTGAGCAAATATATAATAAAAGAAAGTCTATTTCGGCGGTTGTTACTAACAACCGCCGAAATAGACTAAAATTTAAGCGGCCTTTTAAAAATTTCGGAAAAAAATCCCGGGAAATGAACCTATTTCGGCGGTTGTGGATAAAACCGCCGAAATAGGGCTCCGAGATTTTTGTAGTCTGGAAAAAGACACCTATTTCGGCGGTTTTATCTACAACCGCCAAAATAGGGGCGCCGAAATAGGCGTTTTTTGTACTAGTGCCTTTCCAGAATTCCGAATTCGAATTCCTCCGTTATTGCAATTCCGGGGAGTTATTCTTCAAATTCCTCCGATTATGCTGATCGGTTTTGCATTTCCGACCTAACCCATGTGCCAATTTCACCTATTGCGTATTGGATTAAGAGAATTTTGCAAATTCGAATCAGAAACGTTATAAACCCTATTCAAAGAGAACCCATAATCGAATTCGATGAATACTGAATTATAGGTGGTGAAATCGGTGTCATTAGAACTGGAATTTAATTTCGAAACGAATGGAACACGAATCACTCGATTTTGTTTGGTGGATTGAGAGAAATTGTGAATTTAGTACTCGAGTCGATTTGGGGGCGGATGAAGAACTCGGCTTTCAGCAGCCGTCCGATTGTAGTTATAAGAAACGGACGGCTGAGATTAGATCGTTTCAAATTAAAAGTATAAGTTTTTATTATAATTCCAGAATTTAAACTTAACTTGTTGGATTTAGTTAATGGTCTTTGTTGGGACATCGGAGTGTTGCAGAGATAGCCTTTCACCAAGACAGAGTCGATCATCATTTGACAGATACAAAGAGCGAGCTTCTGCGATGGAGTCCGCGCAACAAAGAAAACTCCATGGACTCTACCATGCTGTTGCGAAAAATCAGGAGTCAACTCGGAACACCTTAAACGCCTCAACGGTCACGAAGCTCTTCCTCAACACCGAAGATCGCGGCCCAAGTAAGAAGACCAAGTAAGAGCCGTTGGAAGTTGCCCACTAAGTTAGTTCCGGTTTTTTCGGAACTAACTCCTTCGACCCGTTGCTGAACTTAGAGTATAAATAAGACATGTAATAGACAGTTTTAAGCGTGCTTTGATCGAGGATTATTTCAGAGCTTAGAGAGAGAAAGAGAATCGCATTGTAAGTCGAAAATGAGAGAGAATACGTACCTAGTTAGTTAGCACCTAAAGATAGACTCTTCCTAGGAAGTTCCTAGTTTCATTACGCTTACCATTGTTCTGATTAGAGAGTGTGTTGGGTAAGTGAGTGAAAACCGCTAAGTAGATCCTTTCTACTTAGTGGGCATTGTAAGTTATTTTGTTTGACCAGGAAATGAAATAGCTTATTTGTGTACCTTGCTGAGTTCCATAGAGTCCTTCTCTCTTTCCATTGTTTTGCTATAATTACCGCAAAAGTCTTCCGCTCCCTTAGTTTAGTTAATTCGATAGAGTGCTTCTATATCACAGAGTGTTTCTCACTTACGAAGGTTGATTGAGTCAAACCAATCCTTAGACTCACACCTTTGATGGGTTTGAGTTAGCCACCCGATCCTACACGTGGTATCAGAGCCTTGCTTAGGCTAACGGTCAATCAACGAAGCAATGGCAGACCTCTTCGCCAATCAAAACAACAAAATGCACTTCGAGCATCCCAAACTCACCTCCACCAACTACGGCCACTGGAAAAATGAGATCGAGCAACACATTGAGTCTGTCAACTCCGAGCTTTGGGAAATAGTCACTGGAGGAGATCTTGAAGTCAATCCAGACCGATCCACATGGACTGCTGCAGATCGCAAGAGGTACGAGCTGAATCGTCAAGCATCACGTGCAATATACACCTGCTTGTCCATCCCAGAACAAAGGAGAGTAAATCACTGTAAGTCCGCTAATGAGATCTGGACACTCCTTCAAGCAACTCACGAAGGAGTAACTGAACTCAAGAAATGCAAAGCTCAAGAACTTCGAATGGACTATGAAAATTTTCTGCAGAAACCCGGTGAGTCTCTGGAAGAAGTGCTAGATCGTTTCTATTACTAACCACTACTATGCAGGAAGTTAGCATCCTACCAGATAGAGAAGGAGTGTCTTGCACAAGTTGCTGGACAGTCTGAGAGAAGAGTGGGCAGAAACGGTAATCTCTACCAAAGCATGCAAGGATTATCCAAATGGAGCTGTCAAGACCTAGGTTCCTATCTACAATCTGTAGATAAATACAAGAAGAATGTTCGAAAGAAGTGTGGTATTACTTCTTCTCCCTCTTCTAGTAAGTCTACTACTTTGAATGACCAAGCCTTTCAGGTTAATTCAACTCAGTTCACTCAAGAAGGAGCCTATGTCGCTGATACTCAAATCAGACAAGCTAGGGCAGAGCTGGTAGATATTATTGTTGAAGAAAGTGAGGCTGAGACTATGGAAGACTTCGTCTTCATAGTCAAGAACTTCCGAAAATTCATGCGTAACCAACCAAATCATCAGAGTCGGTCGTTCTCAAACACCTCTAAACAAGTCTTCAATTCTGTCACTTGTTTCAACTGCAATAAACCTGGTCACTTCAAGAAGGAATGTCCTTTACTCAAGAGCCAGTATGGAAAATCTCAAGGGAGATCGCTGATGGCAGTGTTGGATGGGCGATTCAGACTCCGATGATCCAGGACCCAGAGTCCAGCGGATGGTATGTCTAATGGCACATGACACGACGGAGTCCATGATCCCTGATAATGAGGTAACTCGTTCTCACCTTGAAACAGACCTTTACCGTATTTCTCCCATGGGATTTATGACTTAATTGCTAAAATTGTCTCCGAGAACAACTCTCTCAAAGCAAGTCTTACCAGCAAGATAACGAGCTATCTGAGGAACTCGAAATCTCAAAAGTCTTATGTATGCCTAAGGATGAAGCTGAGGAACACAAAACCATCTCTTGTTCTCTCAGGTTAGATCTACAAGATTCAAGGCGTCATGTTGATTCCCTTCAAAAGGAACTTCATGATACCTTAGAACAAACTCAGTTTGAACAGGGTGACCAGAAAGAGTCTCTCACCCTGATCGACTCCCTCAAACAAGACCTCACCATCTTTACTGATAAGTGTTGTTCTCTTCAAAATGATCTTAATGCTTCTGAATCCAAAAACATATCCTTGAACACCACTATCAAAAATCTCACTCAAAAATTGAAAGAAAAGGAACACGCCTTTCCCTTAAGCCAGTCAAGTTTATCAAACAAGTCACCGCCTCCGAACTACCTGAGTGGGCCAATCCAAAATCAAAGAAATTAGCCAAGATCGAGATACTCTTCGCTCTAAAGTAGAACAACTCTCTCAGCAGATTGTGAATCTACAATCCGGAGTTCGATCCACTCAATCCACACCCAAGTGGCACAAAGGAAGTTCGACATCCCAAAAATATGTCCAAATCCGACAACAGAGCAAACGATATCAAGAAAAAGAAAAATTCGACTCCTGGTGGAAAGGACAACAGAAATACGTCAATCTTCCACCAACCAAATTTGTGGCTACTGCGGGAGTCTTGGACATCGGACAGTGCATGTGATAAACTGAATAGAGATCTCTCTTTTAATGTCAAACGTGTTAAACTGATACTTGAAGCACGAGAAAAATTGAAACAGTCTGGCTCGAAAAGGGAACCCAAGTACATCTGGGTTCCCAAAACTAACAAATGATCTGTTCTTTTGTAGGTGAAGGCGAATGGAGACAGCTGGTACTTGGATAGTGGATGCTCTCGTCACATGACTGGAGATCCAAATCAATTCAATTCGCTTTCATCCTACCAAGGAGGTAAGGTTACTTTTGGAAACAACAACCAGGGTGAAATCGTGGGAGTTGGATCCGTAGGTAACCCCTCAAGATTTAAAATTGATGGAGTCCATCTGGTCACTGGACTCCAGCATAGTTTATTAAGCATCTCTCAAATTTGTGATAGATTCAATTTGGTACTTTTCTCCTCTTCGGATTGTAAGGTTTATGATGAGCGTACAGGTTCACTAAAAGCTGTGGGACGTAGAGAAGGCAATCTCTACAAAATGTGCTTAAACTCCATTAAGCCAGACGACCAAGTCTGTCTCAATGTGCATTCCAAAAACTCACTGCTGTGGCACTCCAGACTTGGCCACGCAAATCATAGGCTGTTGAACAAACTCAAAAGCAAGGACTTGGTGATTGGTTTACCAGACACCACCTTTGACACAGACTCTGTCTGTGAAGCATGTGTTAAAGGTAAACACACCCGGTCC
Source organism: Limonium bicolor (assembly GCA_023374045.1). Lineage (NCBI taxonomy): Eukaryota > Viridiplantae > Streptophyta > Magnoliopsida > Caryophyllales > Plumbaginaceae > Limonium > Limonium bicolor. The sequence goes on along the minus strand of CM041779.1, from coordinate 50,711,226 downwards.
TCATTCAAAAGTAAGCCTACTCTCTCTACTAACTCTCCACTGGAACTACTACACATGGATCTTGTTGGCCCCATGCGCACAAAGCAGAAGCGGTAAGAGGTACATCCTGGTCATAGTCGATGACTATTCCAGGTGGACATGGGTCATTTTCTTATTACCAAAGATGAAACTTTTACGGAGTTTGTCAAACTCCATAAAATGCTTGTCAACAAATTTTTATTCACTCTAAAAACCCTGAGAACGGACCAGGGTACTGAATTTTGCAACAAGTCGTTTGATGAGTTTTGCAGGGACAATGGAGTGGATCACCAAATCTCATCTGCACGCACTCCAGAACAAAACGGAGTGTTGAACGCAAAATAGAACCTTGGTAGAAATGGCTCGCACCATGCTCATCGACAGTCAACTCACTCCATCTTATTGGGCAGAAGCCGTTAACACAGCTTGCTATGTGTTAAATCGTGCGATGATTCATCCATTCCTTCACAAGACACCCTATGAACTACTCCGTCAACGTAAACCAAGTCTTCTACATCTCAGGCGTTTCGGATGTAAGTGTTTATTCACAACAATGGTAAGGACAACTTGGGTAAGTTCTCTCCTAAAAGTGATGAAGGTATTTTTCTTGGCTATTCTTCTAAAAGCAAAGCTTATCGTGTTATCAATCTTAGAACTCAATGTTTAGAAGAAAGCCCACATGTCAAGTTCGATGAGTCCCACAATGTTGGCTCATCTTCTGATCAACTTGACTTTGCCCCCGATGATTTTCTCACCGATCCACACTTCATCACTGTCCAATAGGAAGACTCCCTGAGTCCCTCCATCACTCCTCATGTTCCCCTGCAAACAAAAACAATTCATCAGAATCTACAGACTCAGACAATCCCGGAGACACCCTTACCACAAAACTTGAATTTTGACTCCTCTGAAAAGAACACCCCCTCCTGCTTCACGTCGCAGTTCCAGCAAAGATCTGCTCACCCTCCTGAAAACATCATTACAGACCCAAACACCGGTGTTCAAACACGCCTACAAGCTATGCAAAATCTCTGTGCCTTTGGTGGTTTCTGTCTAGTACTGAACCACGAAATGTCAAAGAAGCACTCCTTGATAGTGATTGGGTTACTGCTATGCAGGAGGAACTCAATTCCCTCCAGCGCCATGCTGTCTGGGAGTTAGTTCCTCGCCCCACACATCAACAAGCCATTGGTACTCGTTGGGTCTTTCGTAATAAACTTGATACTGCAGGCCAAGTTTTCAGGAATAAAGCTCGATTAGTTGTTCAGGGCTACAATCAAGAAGAAGGGATCGATTATGATGAAACCTTCGCTCCAGTAGCTCGTCTTGAAGCAATTCGCATGTTCATTGCGTTTGCTGCTTACAAAGGTTTCCAATTATATCAAATGGATGTTAAGACAGCCTTCCTTCACGGCTACATTGATAGAGAAGTCTACGTCGAACAACCACCAGGATTCACAGACTCCGTCCATCCCGACTACGTTACAAATTATGTAAGGCCCTTTACGGACTGAAACAGGCTCCACGTGCCTGGTATGAAAGACTGTCTACATATCTATTGCAAAATGGTTTCTCTCGAGGTAACGTAGATAAAACGCTCTTCATTCTACATCATCACATGACTTACTTCTAGTACAGATCTATGTTGATGATATCATTTATGGTTCTACAAGTAACACCCTCTGTGACCATTTTGCTAACCTTATGAAGCAAGAGTTTTCCATGAATGAGTTAGGTGAGCTCAAGTTCTTCTAGGATTACAAATTCAACAGGAAAGGACGGGATCAAGATCCATCAACAAAATATATCAAGGAACTCCTTGATAAGTACAACCTAAAAATGCAAGAGTATGTCCACACCAAGCTGTACATCTGCCAAACTGCATCCTGATGATGACGGAGTCGGCGTCAATGCCACAGAATATAGAGGATGATAGGGTCCCTCTTGTACCTGACTGCCAGTCGCCCAGACATTCTTCACGCAGTCTGTCTTTGTGCTCGCTTCCAAGCAGCACCAAAACAGTCTCACCTCAAAGCAGTCAAGCGTATCTTCCGCTATCTCAAAGGTACAAGTACACTCTATCTATGGTATCCACGATCTCCTACTTTTACTTTATCTGGATATAGTGACTCTGATTGGGCTGGTTCTCTCCAAGATCGAAAGAGTACTTCAGGTAATGCACAGTTCTTGGGTCTTTGCCTTGTTTCATGGTCCTCCAAAAAACAAAACTCTGTAGCACTCTCTACAGCAGAGGCAGAGTATGTTCTGCTGCAGCTGTTGCTCCCAACTCCTTTGGATGAAACAACAACTTCAAGACTATCATGTCACCCAAGAACAGATCCCATCTTTTGTGACAACAAAAGCACAATCAAAATATCAGAAAACCCAGTCCAACACTCAAGAACCAAACACATCGAAATTCGCTTTCACTTCTTGAAAGACTGTGTCGAGAAAAAGCTTATCCAACTTGACTTTGTGCCCACAGAAGATCAACTTGCAGATATTTTTACTAAACCCTTGTCTACAGCAAGATTCGAAGCACTGCGATCGCAATCGGATTGACTCCGTCTACCTAGACGGTCGCATCTCCTTGCCCCTACCGCAATCTTCAGCAGGTACGCCCTCATGTCTCATAGAGTCTGTCTTTGTTTGCACTTGCATCAGTGAATGTGTTTTCTTACTTAGCACGCCTAGTACTCTAGCGCTACTATCCACGTCATCCATCCGCACCAGAACCCGCCTAAATCGTCGCCCTTCATCTCGCCTTATCCTGACGTCGCCACATTAATCGCACCTGACACACGCCATCTCTGCACATTCCAGCCTTTATATCTATCACCCGTCCACTCCATCTCTCTCACTTCACACTCCCTTTACACCCAGTCCTTCAACTTCCAAATGGCCGGCATCAACTTCTCTGGAATTAACATCCCAGCCGAAATTTTCGCCGATCCCATTCGCCTTCAGGCGTATCTCAGGATGGCAAACCCTAATCCACCTACACTCACCACACCACCACCACATCTCCCACTAAAACCACCGCTTCTTCGCCCACACACTCCTCCACACCACCACCTGACACCCGCGACCCATCCACCCATCAAACACCGCCATCTGCTGCAAGAACAGAGATTCTTGACACATTGAAGAAGTTACCCCCCAAACCCTACCACCATCCCCAACCCCACAAGCTGACAACCTCCCGCCGAAAATCAGCCAACTGATCAGCCACAAGCCCATGCCAGCAAATCACCGACCAAATCTCCTACACCAACCCCACCAGCATCCCCCGCTAAATCCGCAACACCACCACAACAACCTCCACCCAAAACCCGCAAGAGAAAAGGCCAAACCTCAACCCGACCCACCAAAAGAATCCTCCGTTCCTCTGTCAAGGCCCAACATGTCTCCTCCGGTTCCGGTGAATCGTCTCCCGTCCAAGAACTGCCCACCGCCAGTCATGATGCTCTACGGGTGCCACCTCCGCCAGAGATCAAAAACCTCCAAAACCCCACCGACGGAGTGTGAAGGTCGACCCCTTCACTCAAGGTACATGCTCGGGGACCCTGCCTCCGACCGTAATATAGTCAGGGGTAAGTTCCTCGACTTTTCTTGGGCTCTGTCTTCCAACTTAGGGGAGTTAGTCACTATGCTCGAAATTCAGGGGTGGAAACACCTCTTTGTGAAATAACTGAGTGGTATCCCACAGAGTCTGTCGACTTCTTCCAAAACCTTGTCATCCGTAACGGTGCTGCTCAGTCTGTTGTCAATTCCACCCCAATATTTTTTGATCTTGCAAAGCTGTCTGAAATTCTTGGCGTTCCTGCCACTGGCCTGTCATTTTATGAAAAAGGAATCCTTCCTGAGATCCCCGGGGTACCACATAACAAAATCTACCGCTTTTTCTCCTCCAAGAAAAAGATTGGCTCCCCCATACCCCGTGGCGATCTCTCCATCCTACACCAACTCCTCCACATTTTGGTCATCAAAAATATTGTCCCACGAAAGGAAGGAAACCTTATGGTCAACTGCTTGGACTTAACCATTATGTACTGCATCATAATCGTCACTCTATCAATTGGCACACATAATTCTCCATCACTTAGCCCAGTCGGTCGACACCCCGAAACACTCCTTGGGGTACGTGTTCTGGTTGCCTCGTATATTCCAATTCTTTCAGGTACCCTTGGCGACTTCGACGCCAGAGTCCATCGAGGAGGCAGACACCATCAACCTGCGGTACTTGAATCGGCTACTTCAATCGACAAATCAAAGCTGCTGCCCCCTCCATCTACTCCAACGACGGCGGGGACATCCACTTCTCAAGAGGCAGTCCTCAAGCTTCACTCCAACCTCTCCTGGAGAAAGTGGAGCGCCTCTTGCGCATGCAGCCGAGCTGATTCAGGGCCAGAAGCGGATGATGGACCGACTCGCCGGGATAGAGACGACAGTGGCGGCCTTGCAGGACCAACTCCTTGACATTCAATCCACCCTCACCCCAAACCCTTAGAATGACGTGGTTGTGTAGTGTTAGAACTTAGGCTGTTTTTTAAGTTCTAAACACTTTTTATTGTGTTTGTGTGAATACTTGACTAACTCTGTGCTACTATGGGCTTCCCCTCTGATGAAAGCAAAAGGGGGAAGCGGTGAATCCCGTCTGGTGTACGGGTTATTTGTTGCTTGTTTAAAATGCTTTTTGGATTGCGCTGCTAGACCATGTGGTCTAGTATTTTTGACTGCCTTATATACTATCCTGCCTATTACACTGCTTTTTATCGTTTGCTTGCCTGGAGTCCCTCTCCGATCAAGGGGGAACCTAAATAGAGTCCTTGAACTTATTTGCTACTGCTGCTATTAAGGGGGAACTTTGACAGGGTCGGTTCCCCTAGTCTTTGTTTTATTTCAGGATCGACTCCATCGGGATTCACGAAGGTTTGCTATCATCAGCAACAAGGGGGAAATTGTTGGGACATCGGAGTGTTGCAGAGATAGCCTTTCACCAAGACAGAGTCGATCATCATTTGACAGACACAAAGAGCGAGCTTCTGCGATGGAGTCCGCGCAACAAAGAAACTCCATGACTCTCCATGCTGTTGCGAAAAATCAGGAGTCAACTCGGAACACCTTAAGCGCCTCAACGGTCACGAAGCTCTTCCTCAACACCGAAGATCGCGGCCCAAGTAAGAAGACCAAGTAAGAGCCGTTGGAAGTTGCCCACTAAGTTAGTTCCGGTATTTTCGGAACTAACTCCTTCGACCCGTTGCTGAACTTAGAGTATAAATAAGACATGTAATAGACAGTTTTGTGTGCTTTATCGAGGATTATTTCAGAGCTTAGAGAGAGAAAGAGAATCGCATTGTAAGTCGAAAGGAGAGAGAATACGTACCTAGTTAGTTCACCTAAAGATAGACTCTCCTAGGAAGTTCCTAGTTTCATTACGCTTACCATTGTTCTGATTAGAGAGTATGGTGGGTAAGTGAGTGAAAACCGCTAAGTAGATCCTTTCTACTTAGTGGACATTTGTAAGTTATTTTGTTTGACCAGGAAATGAAATAGCTTATTTGTGTACCTTGCTGAGTTCCATAGAGTCCTTCTCTCTTTCCATCGTTTTGCTATAATTACCGCAAAAGTCTTCCACTCCCTTAGTTTAGTTAATTCGATAGAGTGCTTCTATATCACAGAGTGTTTCTCACTTACGAAGGTTGATTGAGTCAAACCAATCCTTAGACTCACACCTTTGATTGGTTTGAGTTAGCCACCCGATCCTACAGTCTTCCCGAATGTGTTTTGACTTGAAATTTTAACCATAGATTCCTTATAAAATCTAGTTTATTTTGATGTATATTAATATGGGTTTTGAGTTTTTAAACGTAAGTTATAATTTTTGCAAGCTATGAGTATTATGAAATTATCTGGATAAATTGAAAAGATATTTTTGTGAAATAAAAATTTTATAATATGTCTAAAATGTTATAGTTACTATATATTAAATTTGGGAATTTTTGGACAAGGGTAAGTGGGTTTAAAAATTGTGTTTATGAGATTTTCATAAGTTTATCATATAATATATGGTTTTTAATGTAACAAAATTAAGATATAGTTTGTTAATGGACTTTTTAGGTTGGGAAATATGAAAAGACTAAATTAACATTTAGTAACAGTATGTTTATAAAAATTTTGGGTATTAACTTTTAAGTGAAGTAAAAATTGTTTATATATATATACTTATATGAGAGAAATAAAATAGAAACTTATATTAAATCAAGGAATTAAACTAGTCTACATTTTAATTTATTATATAATGTGGAAGTTAATATACTTAATTGAAGCTTGGGGAAATACTTTATTTTATAAACCATATATCAGATGTTAATATGTGTAAAAGTTAATAGAGATAATTAAATACAATAAAACTACATAAATAATATTTTGAACAAATCCTAGTATATATAAATATATACACATTAAACATAAATAAAAGAAATTAAATACCTTATATAGGAAATATAATACGAAGGAATTAATAAGTTAAACTAAACCTCTACATAATACTAATAGAAGAATATTATATGAGGTGGTATTAAATTATAATTATGTATTAGGCTTAAAGCATTTCCTTTGAATTTCCAAGGTTTATATATAAACCATATTAAATACATGTATAGTATTATTTGTCAATGACCAGAATGTAAATCTAAAATTGGGATTAAGTAATTAATAAGTTAAAACTTAGGAAAAATTGTGATTATATTACATAAAGTGTTACACAAATAGATCTTATTCTATAATTAATGATAAACAAATGTAATATGTTTACATCTAAATGTTCTTAATATATAAACAATAATAAAATAAATAAAATACTTTTACATCTAAATGTGAGGTGGATTAGTAAGTCTAGATTTAATAATTTCTTAACATTTATGGTATTGAAATATAACTTAATGTTTTAAGATAAAATCATTAAAAGGATTATGATATAAAACTTTATTAAACTATGATTTGGAAATTTATCTAAATAATAATCCTTAGGTTTCTTGGCATTAGATAAGCCATATGAAATACATTTATAACATTAATTAGCAATACTTAGGATGTGAGTTTACAATTAAGTGAGGTATTTAGTAGTTAGAATTTATAGGAAGGTTTATACATAGGAATTTGATACTTAAAACCTTTTGAACCTTTTATTAGATAAAACTAAGTTACATAAGAGATCATGTTGATCTACTTTACAACATTGAAAATATTAATATATCATTTGAATATAAGGTATGGGGATTTTTCAGAATATATTATCTTATTACATAATTAACAATTTCACTTAAGAATCAGAGTTTAACTCTTAGATAAGTTTTACCTTATGTTAATATGTAATGCTTGTCCTAAAACATAATAAAGGGAATTAATTATTAAGTTATTCCTTTGAAACCTTAGGGTTGTAAAACAATTTAAAACGTATTTAAGACTTAAGTTTATTGAAGTTTAGTATAAAAGGATTGTACATAGACTATGAGGGGGAATATGTGTAAAAATAAAACATTTAGGAAATTTAATGTAAGTAAGGATACATAAAAGGTTATACTAAACACCTTATTGTATAGGTAATAATAAAACATAATATACCTTGTGAATACTAAATGTAAGATTAATTCGTTAAATCTAAGTTAACTATAGTAGTTATTCAGGATGAGAAGCAATCTAACATCTTATGACAAGTTTATTAGATGGTTGTAATTAAAAGTCATTCTGAACTAAAGATGAGATAATTGAGTTTAGCAGTTCAATTAAGTTATAATAAAACGCGTCTACAACCCTACGATTCCAATATACAAGATGTAGATCTTAGTTAAGTTAAGGGGAAGACTTAATCACAATGGATTATCTAGTAGATATTGATGAAATACATAATCATTACATTGTGAAATAATAGTATAGTATTATGGGATGAATCCATCATAGGTCATAATACCATGTTTATTCTAAATTAAGAATAAAAGTATTGAGCTTAAGCTTATCATTGGAATTCGAAGATTGATTATATAATATAAAACACATTTATGATATAAAGGTCTCAAAAGTCTTGAATGTGAGGATTGTGGTTAAGTATGAATTAAGTGGATAGGAGTGGACAATTAGCAATGTTAATAGAATACATCCCTTGATCTTACCACCTTGGGCTATACAACATTCTCAGATAACTCAAAGATTATACATAACATTTAAGCGAGGGCTTACAAAATGATTGGGTTTTAGAAATAAGAGAAATAAGAGAGAGGAATTTATTTAAGTTTAACCTAGGATATAAGTTATTGATGATAGATTGTCTTTAATGTTCCTCAGAGGGTTGTTGAGTGTTTGCACGAGTTTACTAGAACTGCTACAACATTGACCAGGTACGATTTCTCGTACTCAGTTACTTTTGCTAATGGGCTTGGTGGAATGCTTTGGAAAACGCCAACTGTTCTTTAATTGATTTCCAAGGAAAAACTGTTTGTGTGACTGACTCAGCTTGATGTGTCTAACTGAGCCTTGGATGTGAAACTTTTGTGGTTGTTGGTTCCTTCTGTTTGGTTGTTTCATTAGACATTAACTGCCTAGGGTTTACGCTTATGCACTCTGTAGGACTGGGTGTTTTGGTATTGCTCTGGTGTAGTTAGTGATCTAGTGGAAGTATGGAAAGGACAATCCTGGTAATTCTTCTTTGACTCTGGATATCGTTTCATCCATGAGCTGGGTCTTGTTTGGGTGACGTGCGCGCGTCTTCATCGGTAACAGAGAGGGGTTGTATATCCCCTGTCCTTAGTGGACGTAGTTAACAGAGAGGGGTTGTATATCCCCTGTCCTTAGTGGACGTAGTGAACAGTGAGGGGCTGTATATCCCCTGTCCTAAAAGGACGTACTTGGCGGTGGGGGTCATCTCTCCCAGTTGAATTTATTCCACTCTTGAGTATATTTTGTCTATGGGATTCAGCTTTCTGAAATGGTGGGGACATAAACTGTCTCCCACGGGTTATGGGTATTCATATCATTCCTAGTCCTTTGTGACTATCTGAGTCTTTCTATTCTTAACCAGAATTGGTTCTAACATCAATAATGGATGCTTACTAACTATATGGTATGACTTCTTAAGTGGTTGACTTGGTTTTTAAGTTCTTTGTCTCTATCCTTACCTTGTTCTCTCTTCTCTATGATTGATTGTTTTGAAGTGCCTTCTTTCCCTGTTTTACTTTCAAGAGTTTGATTTCAAGTTACTGTTTATTTTGAAGAGTTATATTTTATATAGTTTATTTTTGGAGAATTGTACCAAATCCATTCCAGGGAACTGACTCACCCCTCTCGGGGTGGGCTGCTTGGTTTCATCTTGCAGGTATAAATTGTTTATACAGGTGGCCACGAAGAGCATGAGTGATTGGGATGGGAATTAGGAATTGTGTTATTCTATTTTACTAGTAGTTATTTTTATGTTGTTTGTCTCGAGTTCAGACCGTAGCTTTTGTAATTTTATAAGTTGTAATTGGTGAGGTTTGGTGCCAGGTGTTTGGAACCCGATGGTCTGTAAACGCCAGTAGAGATTTTATATTCCGTTGTGTCTATTGTAAGTAGGGGTTGTAACACCCCCAAACACTGGCCTAGGAGTTAGGGGTATTACACGCCGCATATTATTACTCAATAACGCAAGACTCTAATATTCAAACGCAAATAAGCAAATAAGGCCCAAAATAGAATACTTAAATAAAGTATAATCAAGATGATGTCGCAACATCCCAAAAGTATTACAGAACCCACCAAACTAATATCAGAAGCGGAAGCTAACAAAGAGGCCCAAAGGCTCAAATTCAAATACAAGTCCCAACGAAACAATTAACAAAATAAACTAAACTCCAGAGCTGCAAAGTGACCCTCGCTGATCAATCTGCAATGTTAGATAAAGTAGGGGAATGAGCACACAACTATGCCCAGTAGATGACCAACTTCATCAACCAGCACGCTCAAAACATTTTACAGAATGTTAACAAATCAGAAGGAGTCGAAAGAGTCCAAGAGCATGTCAGAAAACAGAAGCAGAAGTCCACACCATAAGGGACTAAACAGAGCAGAAGCAGACAGAAGCAGAAAACAGAGTGGGACACTAGTTGATCACAGTATACATACAGAACAAGCAACAAGCTCGTGAACAGAACAAGAAAACCTCACTCGTAAACAGAACAGGTGAAACACCCGTGAACAGAACGGGGAACATCACCCGTGAACAGAAGGATCCTACATAGCGCGCTACGAGACAGCGAAATCAGCCATCCAAAGGCTCAAACACAGAGATAACTAGGTCCCAAAACAGAAGCTTAAATACAGATAAGCATATGTGCACCAAAGGCACCAGAAAGCACATAGATGGCTTGGAAATCAGAAGGGGAATCCAACCCCGCAAACGGAAGTCAAAACGGAGCTCAAACGAGCAAGTTATTGTCAAAATAGAGGCATGTCCAAACTTGTGTCCGGACATCAATGTTCGGACACAAGTCGAACCTTCAAACAGAAGCCGAGACAGAGGTGTCTGAACATCCAAGTTTGGATGGATGCTCGGACGTTCTTCGGAAATCAGAACGTGTAGAGTCCGAACTTGTGTCCGGACATCAGACGTCCGGACACAAGTCGAAGCCAAAATCAGAGAATGCAGAAGGCTGTGTCCGAGCTTCAAAGCTCGGACGGAAGTTCGGACACAGCGAAGACTTTAGAAAGTAAAAGCGCAACAGGGTATGTCCGAACGTTAAAGCTCGGACAGACGTTCGGACATACCGAAAAACTCAGAAAACAGAAGCGAATTTTCACACAGACAGAGGATCAAAACGATGTCAAAACATCATAAGTTTTCAGAAAACAACCTTGGGGGTTTATAAGCATTAAGACAACATCAAATAGACAGTTCGCAACCACAATTGCAAGACAATTCACAATCAAATCTCAGAACCGGAATGAAACTCCCCAAGGTCGAACACACAAGTCGAATCCATAAGCCACCTACCTCAATTACAGCAGAGACGAAACACGGTCTGAACAGCAGAGAATCCCGAATCCGAAACAGAGCAATCGACAACACCGTCACAGCAAGACAGACCAAATGCAATTCCAGAATTCTGAATAACCACAACACAGAACAATGCCAATTCAGAAACGGAAACTCAAACCCTGAAACCGGAATTGCAATCTAAAACTGCACACAACCCTCACCTGAATTCTGAGACGAAAACCTCAGACGAAGCCAATCGCAGAAGAGGATTGATAGAAACGCAAGGGCCAACGCTGAATCACAATTAGATTGCAGAGGCACAATTAGAAAGAGGGAGTTCTCAAAACCTAAAACCTAAAACTGAAACTGAATTGTATAATCCATATACATTTCGCAAAACTGGTCGCAGAGGAGAAGACAAAGCAGATGCAGAACCCTCCAACAGCACAGCACAACGAACGGATCAGTAACACAACGTAAGAGAGGAGAAATGCTCTGAATAACAAGAGAGAGAAGGGAGAAGGGAAGGCTCAACGTCTTGAGAACTGATCGGGAAAATTAGAAAGTGAGAGCGTGGTGAGGAATGTGGTTAGGGAAGTAATTAAGGATAATTTATTATGAGATAATAATAGGCTCTCACCAGAAAATCAAATGAGAAGGGAAAAAGACTTCCTCGTCCCCAGCTTAATTAGAATGGACTTCCTTGTCCTGAATAATGGAATATCCCAGCATAAGACAACGTTACATGAAATAAAATTATAACGAACTTTTGGGTTATAACATCACCTCCCCCTTAAAATAATTTTGTCCTCGAAATTAAAACATACCTACTGCTCGAAGAGGGCGGGAAACTTAGAACGAACTTCGCTTTCGACCTCCCAGGTCGCCTCTTCCTCGGACTGACCCGACCACTGCACCTTCACCAAGGGCATGGTCTTACTTCTGAGCTTACGAACATCCCGGGCTAAAATCCTCGAAGGAGCTGCTTCGAACGTGAAGTCCTCCCTCAACTTAAGCGGACTGAAATCAATCACATGCGACGGGTCCGGAATATACTTCCTCAGCATAGAAACATGGAACACACTGTGCACTGCTGCTAAAGACGGAGGCAGAGCCAAATGATAGGCAACCGGTCCGATCCTCTCTAGGATCTCAAAAGGACCCACAAAACGAGGGCTAAGCTTGCCTCTCTTCCCAAACCGAACAACTCCACGAACCGGAGAAACCTTCAGATACACATGGTCGCCCACCTCAAACTCTAGAGGTCGTCTCCTCTGATTGGTGTAGCTCTTCTGACGACTCTGAGCCACCAGCAAACGCTCCCTGATAGACTGAATCTTGCCCACTACATCCCGAACCAAGTCTGGACCAATCACGGCTCTCTCCTTCAGGTCGTCCCAACAGATGGGTGACCTGCATCTCCTGCCATACAAGGCCTCAAACAGAGCCATCCCGATACTGGTCTGAAAACTATTGTTATAGGCGAACTCAATCAATGCAACGTGCTGATCCCAAATGCCCCCAAAATCCAACACACATGCTCTGAGCATGTCCTCAAGGACCTGATTCGTCCTCTCTGTCTGGCCATCTGATTGAGGATGGTAAGCTGAACTGAAAGACAACTTCGTCCCCAAAGCCTGATGCAAACTCTGCCAGAATTTAGATACGAAGCGCGGATCTCTGTCAGACACAATCGAAGCTGGAACTCCATGCAAACGCACTATCTCATCCACGTACAACTGAGCCAAGCGATGCAAACTGAAGGTCTTCCTAACAGGCAGGAAGTGAGCGCTCTTCGTGAGCCGGTCCACAATCACCCAAACTGCATCAAAACCCCTCGGAGTCTTAGGCAGCCCCATAACGAAGTCCATCCCAACGCTCTCCCACTTCCACTCCGGAACGGGAAGAGGCTGAAGCAAACCAGCTGGTCTCTGATGCTCGGCTTTGACCTGCTGACAGGTCCGACATCTGGATACAAAGTCAGAGATATCCCTCTTCATGTTGCTCCACCAAAATGTCTCACGTAGGTCCCGGTACATCTTCACCCCTCCTGGGTGTACCGAGTACGGAGCTCCATGAGCCTCCTGCATGATCTCACGTCTTAGCGTGTCGTCTGCCGGCACACAAACACGGTCTCTAAACCTCAGGCAGCCATCCTCTGAAACTCTGAACTCAGACTCCTGACCAGCAGCAATCTCGTCCCTGATCTTACACAAACCGGCGTCGAGCTCCTGACTGGCCTTGATCCGGTCGATCAAGGTAGGCTGAATCTGCAACGCTGCCAGCATCCCAGACCTCTCTGGACGAACAACCCAGATACCCATGCGCTGCAACTCGAGAGTAGACCTCTGCACACCAGACAAAGCACAAACGGTCCCAGATGGACCCCCCCTACTGAGCGCATCAGCAACCACATTCGCCCTACCAGGATGGTAGAGGACCTCCAGATCATAGTCGTGCAGCAACTCCAGCCACCTCCTCTGCCTCAAGTTCAACTCCTTCTGAGTGAACAAATACTTGAGGCTCTTGTGGTCCGTATACACCTTGCACGCTGCTCCATACAGATAGTGCCTCCAAATCTTCAAGGCAAACACAACTACAGCTAACTCCAGGTCGTGGGTCGGATAGTTCTTCTCATATGGCTTCAACTGACGAGAGCCATATGCTACCACCTTCCCATGCTGCATCAGAACACACCCCAGTCCCTTATAGGACGCATCACAGAAAACCTCAAGACCCTCGGTCCCCTCCGGAAGAGTCAAGATCGGCGCAGTAGTCAACCTCTTCTTCAGCTCCAGAAAGCACTGCTCACAGGCATCGCTCCACTCGAACTTCACATCCTTCTGAAGCAGACGAGTCAACGGGATCACCAACTTGGAGAAGCCCTCCACAAACTTGCGATAGTAGCCCGCTAGTCCAAGGAAGCTACGAATATCCCCGACATTAGTAGGCCTGGCCCACTCAGTAATAGCTCGAATCTTCTCCGGATCCACGGAGATACCATCCTTGGAGACCACATGTCCCAAGAATACCACCTGGTCCAACCAGAACTCACACTTCTTCAGCTTCGCATACAGCTCCTTCTCCCTCAAAGTCTGGAGAACGGTCCTCAAATGCTCATCGTGCTCCTCAGCACTCTTGGAATACACCAAGATGTCATTTATAAACACCACTACAAACTGATCCAGAAAGGGTTTGAACACCCGGTTCATCATATCCATAAACACTGAAGGCGCATTCGTCAACCCGAATGGCATCACTAGGAACTCGTAGTGTCCATAACGAGTCCTGAAAGCGGACTTAGGCACGTCGTCTGCCTTAATCCTCAGCTGATGATATCCCGACCTCAGATCGATCTTCGAAAACACCTTAGCTCCTGCTAACTGGTCGAACAAGTCATCTATGCGCGGGAGAGGATACCTATTCTTAATGGTAACCTTGTTGAGCTCCCTGTAGTCAATGCACAACCGCATGCTACCGTCCTTCTTCTTTACAAATAGCACTGGCGCTCCCCAAGGCGACACACTCGGGCGAATGAAGCCCTTATCCAGCAGCTCCTGCAACTGGACCTTCAACTCCTTAAGCTCAGCAGGCGCCATCCGGTATGGGGCCTTCGAAATGGGCTGAGTCTCAGGTGCGAGCTCGATCGAGAACTCCACCTCTCTGACAGGGGGAAGCCCAGGTACATCATCCTGGAACACATCTGGGAAGTCTCTGACCACTGGAATCTCCTCCAACTTCGCATCCTTGCGAACCTCAGGGATGTAGCACAGATATCCCTGGCATCCTTTCCTCAGAAAGCGGAACGCCTGCATCGCTGATATGACTGGCGGCGAGCACGGGAGTCCATTCCCTGCTACAATCAAACGGGGCTGGCCCGGCTCCTCAAAAGTGACTCTCGAAGCAGCACAATCAATGTGGGCATGGTGCGCAGCAAGCCAATCCATGCCCAGAATCACATCAAAACTAGTCATCTCCATCGGGATGAGGTCAGCACACAGAATCCTATTCTTGACTAACACAGGACTAGCTTTACAGACAGAATTCAAAAGCATAGAAGAGTCCCTAACAATGGACTATGCACACACAGCTCAACACCCAGAGGCACAACAGGCAAACCGAGCTCACCCACCAACTCAGCAGAAATAAAAGAGTGGGTGGCTCCAGAGTCAAACAAACAGAAAACAGAACGAGAAGACAGCTGGAGAATACCTGTGACAACTCTGTCAGTCGATCGGTCTCTCTCTCCAGCCATCGCGTACACTCTGGCCTGGCCCTGGGGCTTCTTCTGCTCAGCCCGGTCTCGATCTCTAGACCCTGAAGCAGACTCAACGGCTCTACCTCCAGAACTACCCCTGCTCCTCTCAGCCTGAGGGCAATCAGCAATCCTATGTCCCATGGATCCACACTGGAAACAGGCCCCAGACTTCCTGTAGCAGTCCTGACCTCTGTGAGGGTAAGAACCATGCCTAGTCTCGTGGAAGGTCGACTTCAGTTTCCCGCTATCGAGCTCAACTCAAAATCAAAAGAAATCAAAACCGAGGCCATCCGGAGCCATACGACGATCTTCCCGGAGCCATCCACTGTCATGCCCGAGCCTCATTGGCGCCTCTCCCATAGCCAAGCTAGAGCCGTACGGGAGCCATCATCCGACATTGAAACCATCCTTGGAATTACACAGGGGTCATCCCAACAGTCCGAGAACAATATGGGAGCCACCTCAAATCCGTATCGGAGCCACTTCGTCATCAGGGCCTTGCCTACAGAGCTTCGAACTACGTCAGGTCTGATCTCAATATGGAATTGAGTACGTAGGCAGCCCGCCCAGGGTGCGACCACCTCAAAAGAAGATTCCCCTTTTGTTCACCACTATCATCAAATGGAGCAATCTCGTAGCCTCCCCAAAGCCATCCCGAACTATCCCGGAGCCCTCTCGAGGATACTGAAGCTAAAACTGACCATACTACAGCCATTCATCCACAAAAAATTGTCAGCCACAGTAAATCACATCGACCAACCACTCGATTTGAAATCCATACCAAAGCCATTCATCCACAAAAAAAAACTGTCAACCACATCAAAGTACACAAATCACATCAACCTACCATTCGACTCAAAATCTGAACCAGATCGAAACCCACCAACGATCTCGAAAAATCCCCATTCGAATCAAACCCACCTAACCATCCCAGAGTTGTTGCTCACAAGGGAGTCACATATCAAATCATATCCATCTCAGGGCCATACCAGAGCCATCTCGGGGCTACGCCGGAGCCATCTCAGGGCCATACCAGAGCCATCTCGGGGCTACGCCGGAGCCATCTCAGGGCCATACCAAAGCCATCTCAGGGCTACACCGGAGCCATCTCAGGGCCATACCGGAGCCATCCAATCACATCGGAGCCATCTGATCATACCAAAGTCATCCGGTCATATCAAAGCCATCAGATTCCAAAGCCACTCATTAAAATACAAAAACAAAACATCCATTCAAAAGACCGATCACAAAATCACAGAACCAAAAACAAAGTCAAGGGCCACATCGACAAAAAACATTTGACTATCATATCCTTCACAAAAACAATAAAAAAGCATCCAATCCCAGATCAATCCACAATCGAAATCATCCTCAAATCAACCACCCAAAGCAGCGAGTTTCGTACAACTCCATCAAAGTATTATAGGCTCATCATAAGTCCTATAGCTTGATATCAAGAGGTCTAGTTGAGGCACTCCTAAGTCCTCGTACTTTCAATCGCATTCTAGGCCCATCATAAGCCCTAGGACTGGATGTCAAGAGGTCCAGTTGAGGCACTCCTAAGCCCTCGTGCACCTTAAATCAAACCGGGTTGTTGGTATTATAGGCTCGGCATAAGTCCTATAGCTAGATATCAAGAGGTCTAGTTGAGGCACTCCTAAGTCCTCGTACTTTCAATCGCATTCTAGGCCCATCATAAGCCCTAGGACTGGATGTCAAGAGGTCCAGTTGAGGCACTCCTAAGCCCTCGTGCACCTTAAATCAAACCGGGTTGTTGGTATTATAGGCTCGGCATAAGTCCTATAGCTAGATATCAAGAGGTCTAGTTGAGGCACTCCTAAGTCCTCGTACTTTCAATCGCATTCTAGGCCCATCATAAGCCCTAGGACTGGATGTCAAGAGGTCCAGTTGAGGCACTCCTAAGCCCTCGTGCACCTTAAATCAAATCGGGTTGTTGGTATTATAGGCTCGGCATAAGTCCTATAGCTAGATATCAAGAGGTCTAGTTGAGGCACTCCTAAGTCCTCGTACTTTCAATCGCATTCTAGGCCCATCATAAGCCCTAGGACTGGATGTCAAGAGGTCCAGTTGAGGCACTCCTAAGCCCTCGTGCACCTTAAATCAAACCGGGTTGTTGGTATTATAGGCTCGGCATAAGTCCTATAGCTAGATATCAAGAGGTCTAGTTGAGGCACTCCTAAGTCCTCGTACTTTCAATCGCATTCTAGGCCCATCATAAGCCCTAGGACTGGATGTCAAGAGGTCCAGTTGAGGCACTCCTAAGCCCTCGTGCACCTTAAATCAAATCGGGTTGTTGGTATTATAGGCTCGGCATAAGTCCTATAGCTAGATATCAAGAGGTCTAGTTGAGGCACTCCTAAGTCCTCGTACTTTCAATCGCATTCTAGGCCCATCATAAGCCCTAGGACTGGATGTCAAGAGGTCCAGTTGAGGCACTCCTAAGCCCTCGTGCACCTTAAAACCAAATCGGATTGTTAGTATTATAGGCTCGTCATAAGCCCTATAAGCTAGATATCAACGGTCTAGTTGAGGCACTCCAAGTCCTCGTATCTCAATCGCATTCTAGCCCGTCATAAGCCATAGGACTGGATGTCAAGAGGTCCAGTTGAGGCACTCCTAGTCCTCGTGCACCCTGAATCAACCCTATTGTTAGTACCTAGGCTCATCATAAGTCCTAGAGTTAGATGTCAAGAGGGTCTAACTGAGGCTCGTCATAAGTCCTCGTACTTTCAATCACCTTCATACACTCACGGTCGCATCCCTATGCATCACTAAACCATTGTGAGAATTTTTGGCGCCCGTCAACCTTGATCCAATTCTACAAGGGCTTGTAGAATTGAATCAAGGGGATCCATCTGTAGACACCAAAAATTCTCACCCCATAAAGCAAATTCTGAAATAATAAGAGGGGTCGTGGCCTTTCTTTTTTCGAAAACATATTAGCGTGCGTGCTAAAACGAAACCATCGTTTTATAATCTTTTTCAAAGCATTTCATAAAAACATGATTTTTCGAAAACGAATTTCCAACGACAATCTGATTTCGAACCCGTCCCTCTTTGTTTACTTACATATTTTACTATGTTATTTTATTCTATTTCGTATTCACTTATTTATTCGCCTAGTTGTTTTACATTGTCCTTACTTTATGTCATTTTGTTACCTACTTAGCTTAGGTTATTTCATTGTTATTTTACGTGTGTTTTATTTTTAGTATTTTCCTTTATTTGGTTTTATCATTATTATTTTTCTATCATTTTATGTATTGAATGTTGCCTTAGCTCAACTGGTTACTAGGTGTGTCAAGCATGTGAACCCCCGGGGTTCGAATCTGGGGGAGAGCAAATGTGGAGTTTTTATTTTTATTTTTCGGATGCTACATTCCCAAAGATCCAAACCAAACACGGCCCATTCTCCCAATTAGCATGGGCATCTTCTTGAAGGAACCGATTATAACACGACGTTATGGGTGTTGTTAAAAAGAGCAGAGTATGGGCTTTGCTTTGAAAGAGCCGATTGCCTCTCTCGATGATTCCTCGGTACTGGTTGTGAACTCCATTAATAACCCCATCGTCTTCTTCATCCCCTCTCAATCGGCAGCCAGCACCCTCACCCCGTCTCTTCTTCATCAATCTCTGTTTCCTTTTCTCCTCTAAAAATCGAAAACCCTAAAGATGATTACATCTCCTTCATCTCTCAGCCGATTCATTCTCTAAAAAAGAACGATCCCAGTAGCTGACCATCACTAACTTACCTATGCTTTGATAGAACCATGAGCCTCCCACGACCATCTTCTTCATCTCCCTTCACCCATCGATCTGCTTCAATTGGAAAAAGCTCAGGAGCAATATCCGAACCCACGCCAAAAAAGTCTTCGGCCCTCACTCAACATTCATCTGCACCCTCCATCCTTCTCGCTGGAAATTCTGTCCAAATGCTCATCTGGATACATCTTCACCGAGATTCCTTTTCATCTCTGAAAATTCAAAGAAAACCCAAAACAAATTCACGCCACTACAATCCCCTCCCATAAGAAACATTCGTACTCTCTCCTCTGGTGTCCAGTATGGATTAACGGATTCGCGAGGTTGCTTGGACATATAGCGCATGCAAGCTGTCGAGCGTTTACCTCGATCTTATGTTCAGTTACTGCTTTTGTTGTATGTGCGAAATTTCTATGCACTGTCAATTTAATTTTTGTTTTCGTTTTGGCTTGGTCTATGATGGACTCGAAGTCCTCTCCTATATCTCCAGCATTAAACTTTGTTTCAGATTATTCTTCGTATGGTTCAGTCACCAAGCCTCCCCTCTTGTTTTACTTTCTTTTCTTCTCCTCTTTTTGAGATGTCACTGATGTGAGGAATGCCAAGCCCACGATGGGTTTCGGGTTCCAAACGTTTGTATGCTATTGAGGTGTGGATTTCAACTTCGAACCTGAAGAGAAATCGTCGGTTTGTCTCTCTGCTATTATTACTCTCTGAACGTGCAAAAGACGTCAGGTTTACTTTGGCTTCAGCATTGAATTTCTGGCTTCATTGCTAACTATCCTCGCGAGCTTACTTGGTCTGAGATCTTTAGCTAGTTGAAAGTTGCACTACCCTCTGGAACGTCAAAAACTGGAAACTACCGACTGCATAAGGGAGACTCGAATCTCTAAAATCCCCTTGGTGTTATCAAAGTTTTGTTAAATCTTGTTAACTAACTATCAATCGGGTGCTTTTCTTCCTTTCGATTCTTTTTCATTGTTTTACAGGAAATCTCTGTAACAACGTCCTGCTGAAGTTGTCTCTGCTTCGGACTTCAAGGCCACACTCTTAAACCCTCAGGATCAATTAGAGGTTATTTCAATTGTCTTCACTCACGGTATTCATCCTCACCTGATTAATACTTGACAGTGCATGTTTCCGTCTGCTGATTACATTTTTTTCCGGGCTCCTGAGATCTGAAATGCCCATGTATGTTGAGGATACTGAACTTTTCGTAAATCTGATTAAGTTCTCCAAAATGGTCAAACCGAGAGGATGTCTCTTCCCTTGCGTAAATGTGTGGAGTAAAGGTGTCTAATTATCATCTCATGCTTTGATAGTTTTTCTAGGTACTCGGTAAGCAAATATCGAGATTGGAAACTTCAGATGTAGGTTTATTAGTTTCCTCTTTCTCGTTTGGCAAGGGCTTAAACTCAGAAGCAAAAGGGTATAAAAGAGGACATAATAACTTTTTCTAGCTGTAAATAACTTAACCTGACCCAACGTCTCCCTGGTGTGTGCAACTAAAATGTTTTAGTTTTATACATAGGATTGGTCGACCGTGAGGAGTAGCTAGCTTGCGTGGGGCATTTGCTAGGCTTTAGTGTATGATATTGTTTGTCCAGTATTCTTGGAAATAGCATTCCCGTGACAGAACTTGTATGAGCAAATAACTTTGACTTCAGCCCACGTTGGCTTCCTGATTGAATTTCATTCATTTTACTACGGTTGCTTGCTCTTCTTTATCATACATATACTGCTTTTATTGCAATTTTAATTTGTCTTGTGGTGCTTATTATTAACCCTAGACAGCCTTCTAGGTCACCCATTTATGATAAGTTTTGAAGGTACCCCACAACTAGCTTATTCTGATTTGCTTTGTGGGGAGTAATATCTTCCAAAACTTTGAAGTCTCTTTTAAGCCTTGAGGGTACCCCACAGCTAGCTTATTTCTGATTTGCTTTGTGGGGGAACAATACCTTCCGAACATTTAAAGTCTATCCCAAACCACCCTTAATTTCACTAAAAAAACTTTACCAAAAAAAAAATAGAAAAGAAAAGAGTTCATAATAATGCCTATAGCTTAAGGTTTCTCATTCCAAATCCCTCTAATTTTTCAACTCCTCCAAATTGAATTGTCTCTCACCTTTAATTGATGTTTCATTTCAAAAAAAAAAATCTTAATTTATTTTGAACACCATTTTCCCACTTGTAAATAAAATCTCAAAATGACCAACTTCTAAACTTGGCCCACTAGCCCAATCCGGCCCTTTTGCCCACGCAAAGCCCATCACCAAACCCAAGGCCCATCGGCCCATTATCTAGCCCAAGGCCCATCGGCCATTATCTAGCCCAAGCCCATTCAGCCCATCACCTAGCCCAAGCCCATTCGGCCCATCACCAAACCAAGGCCCATCGGCCCATTATCTAGCCTAAGCCCATTCAGCCCATCACCTAGCCCAAAGCCCATTCAGGCCATCACCAAACCCAAGGCCCATCGGCCCATTATCTAGCCCAAGGCCAATCGGCCCATTATCTAGCCCAAGCCCATTCGGCCCATCACCTAGCCCAAGCCCAGGACTTGAAGCCCAAACCCAAGACCCAAAACCCGAAGCCCAAAAGCCCAAGTGGCCCATTAGTCCGATCCGGCCCATAAGCCCAAGGCCCAAATTCGACCCACCACCCGAAGCTAAGAAGCCCATGGCCCAAAACCAAGAAGGCCCAAAACCATAAAAGATCCATGTCTCAAATAAGGCCTAAGTCCACAAAGCCTAAATCCACAAAATCAAGCAAGCCTAAGTCCACAAAAATCAAATTAAGTCCACAAGAATCAACCCAAATCCTAAAGGTCCATGGAATGATCCAAAAGTCCAAGAGTTGACGAGTTGTTAGCCATCCAAGCTTTGACCTTGACCAAGCTTTGACCTGGACCAAAGCTTTGACCTTGATCAGAAAACCAAATCAAGCCAAACCCGAACGTTGATCCGACTCGTCTTCCAATACAAATCAAGCCAAGTCAAGTAAACCCCAACACTTTTTCAAACCCGATTCCTTTCAATCTACTTTCACTTGTGAATTCCTTTCAATATCTAAAAACCCAAAAGAATTTCAAAACCATCATTTTATTCAAGTCTTTTCAAGTTTTCAAAAGAAATCATTTTGTGGAATTTTAAAGGAAAAACTCTTCTCACATCACAGAAACTCTTCTCAAATGCAGAAAGTTCTTCTCACATATACAGAAAGTTTCTCCTAAAAGTATTTCTCAAAATCAGTGTTTCTTTATAGAGAATTCCGAACAACTTTAAACACTTTCCAACTCAGTTTCAAGCTCCAAAAATAAATCGTTTTCGGGGAACATGTAATGTCTAACACCTTCAAAGAACGTTTTCTTCCTTGTTAGACATCACTTGTCTCCCTTCCCAAAATAAAAATCCGAGGCGGGGCACTGGGGTCATAACCTCCCTTGTCGCAGTCTGGATCTCTTTAGGCGGGGCATTAGGGTGACAAACCTCCCCTAATTGCAGCCTAGATTTCTACAAGGCGGGGCGCTAGGGAAGTAACGGCCTTCCTAGTTGCAGCTGGGATTTTAGAATCGTCTAGCTCCCTTCCACTCGATTTCAATGTTTTGATTTTTAATGTTTTAAAAAATCGGGAGAGTTAGAGACGTTATTAGGG
Organism: Limonium bicolor; assembly: GCA_023374045.1. NCBI lineage: Eukaryota > Viridiplantae > Streptophyta > Magnoliopsida > Caryophyllales > Plumbaginaceae > Limonium > Limonium bicolor. Next base: position 50,688,502 of record CM041779.1, on the reverse strand, counting down.
TTCGACCGAGAACATCTCCTTCATGATGTTTCTCTCTGAATCCTACTTTTCGACATAAATTCATTGCCCCATCTTTCGAGCCTCGGCACTTATTATTAGTTAAGTGTCGTGTTCGAGGGGGTACATAGGGTAATCCCTCGGGATTATCCGCCCTTTTGCAACAAAAATGATTTTCATTTTAAAATTTAAAGAGAGACAATTCTGAGTAAATTAATCAAATCCTTTCTTTAGAGCTTTAACCCATAGACATTCCCCAATCCCTTTCTAAGCAAACTCGGAGTCACCAGTCTCACAAATGTATGACCCTTTACTCTGAATTACTCCCAAACAACCTTAGTGATTAGGAACCTGAAACATCTTCAAAACCCGAACAGTATACCCAATATCCTCTCTCACACCCATCAACACTTTCGACTTCCTAAACTTCATAAAAATGACCGAAATACCCCTAAGCTCTACAAAATGACCGAAATACCCCTAAACTCTACAAAATGACCGAAATACCCCTAAGCTCTACAAAATGACCGGAATACCCCTAAACTCTACAAAATGACCAAAATACCCCTAAACTCTACAAAATGACCGAAATACCCCTAAACTCTACAAAATGACCAAAATACCCCTAAGCTCTACAAAATGACCAAAACACCCTTGACTCCAAAATATGATGACTCTTTTGCTCCTCAAAACTCCTATCATCCTATTAATTCCGTGAAAGCCCGAAACAATCTCAAACCTCTCAGAACAATTAAAACCCCTCGCACTCCAACCAAATCAACCCCAAGACCAGCCTATTCTCAAATCTTCAAAATCATCTAATCCTCAACCCACACTCAATCCTATCCTTTGGCTTTTAAATGAATCTCTCTAAAAAGGTTTTGAAAGAAGGTAATCCCGACAATTGGAGACCGAGGTTTCCTCGGGCACCAATCCGAAGTCGTGTTCGTGGCCACTTCTAAGGGGTGTAACTCAGTACGAACCCACAATAGAATCTTTGCGAATGATCAGCTAAGTCCTACCCATAGGGAACAACCTCAGAGTCAACTAACGGTTCTTAGAACCCTCCTCTTCCCTTCCTAGTTCCTTAGGTCAAACTAGGTGGTGACTCTCGTCAATTCCGCCTTATAGAGGTAAGTCCGCGTGGGGCCCATTGAGAGCGGGTGTAGTGTTCACTTGCACTCCCCTTATGCTTTCTGGGGAAAGACGGACGATGTAGTAGTAGTAGGTATTTGAGGGATGCCAGAATAACGGGTTCTCACCCTCCACAGAATGGCATTTTAGGATCTAGGCTTTTCAGTCAAGAACCATATTTAGATAGACCCCCCTCATACCGAAAAATCACCCTCCACACTACCAACAGGGCGACATCAGCTACGTCCCTGAAGGTCTTGTGACGCAGGGGCGTCACAGCAGAACGAATGTCAGGCCTCAGGCCGCTCTCAAACTTCCTGGCCTTCCTATGCTCGTCAGGCTCAGGTGCAAACTTAGACAAACTGATGAATTTGCGAACGTACTCCTCAACGCTCATATCCCGACCCTGGCGTAGTTGGTTATACTCCAGAATGCACTGATCCTTGTAGACATCGGGGTAGAATTGTTTGTTGAACTCCCAGTGAACTGCTCCCACGTCCAAGGCTGTGGGAATCTCCCCATAACTGACCTCCACCACTCCTTGGCTTCGGCCTTGAAAAGAAAGGTGGCGAAGTCCACCTTCTGCTCCTCCTCAGAGCCCATCACACGCAGCAAATCCTCCACCTCTGACAGCCAGTGACTGGCCTCCTGGGGATCTCCTGCCCCATCGAACGATGGCGGCTTCAGCTTCATGAACTCCTGAAGCGCCTTCACATTCTCCCTCCAGCATCTGCCCCAGCTGGGCCTGCTCCGCCAGCTGGTCCTCCTCCAGCTGGTCCACCCCCTGCAGCCATGGTCTGCATGATGAGCTGCGTCATGAATTGCTGCACAGCATCAGCAACATTTCCTAGAGGGTTATTTGCTCTTCTTGGCGGCATTCTGAAAGTCCAACAGCAAGCAGTTAAACTCAGACACTAGCACTGACATTTCTGACTGACTGGCTAACTTAAAATCCCAGCAGATTAGAATCCAGAGCTCTGATACCACTAAATGTAACACCCCCAAACACTGGCCTAGGAGTTAGGGGTATTACACGCCGCATATTATTACTCAATAACGCAAGGCTCTAATATTCAAACGCAAATAAGCAAATAAGGCCCAAAACAGAATACTTAAATAAAGTATAATCAAGATGATGTCGCAACATCCCAAAAGTATTACATAACCCACCAAACTAATATCAGAAGCGGAAGCTAACAAAGAGGCCCAAAGGCTCAAATTCAAATACAAGTCCCAACGAAACAATTAACAAAATAAACTAAACTCCAGAGCTGCAAAGTGACCCTCGCTGATCAATCTGCAATGTTAGATAAAGTAGGGGAATGAGCACACAACTATGCCCACTAGATGACAAACTTCATCAACCAGCACGCTCAAAACATTTTACAGAATGTTAACAAATCAGAAGGAGTCGAAAGAGTCCAAGAGCATGTCAGAAAACAGAAGCAGAAGTCCACACCATAAGGGACTAAACAAAGAGCAGAAGCAGACAGAAGCAGAAAACAGAGTGGGACACTAGTTGATCACAGTATACAGACAGAACAAGCAACAAGCTCGTGAACAGAACGAGGAAACCTCACTCGTAAACAGAACAGGTGAAACACCCGTGAACAGAACGGGGAACATCACCCGTGAACAGAAGGATCCTACATAGCGCGCTACGAGACAGCGAAACCAGCCATCCAAAGGCTCAGACACAGAGATAACTAGGTCCCAAAACAGAAGCTTAAATACAGATAAGCATATGTGCACCAAAGGCACCAGAAAGCACATAGATGGCTTGGAAATCAGAAGGGGAATCCAACCCCGCAAACGGAAGTCAAAACGGAGCTCAAACGAGCAAGATATTGTCAAAATAGAGGCATGTCCGAACTTGTGTCCGGACATCAATGTTCTGACACAAGTCGAACCTTCAAACAGAAGCCGAGACAGAGGTGTCCGAACATCCAAGTTCGGACGGATGCTCGGACGTTCTTTGGAAATCAGAACGTGTAGAGTCCGAACTTGTGTCCGGACATCAGACGTTCGGACACAAGTCGAAGCCAAAATCAGAGAATGCAGAAGGCTGTGTCCGAACTTCAAAGCTTGGACGGAAGTTCAGACACAGCGAAGACTTTAGAAAGTAAAAGCGCAACAGGGTATGTCCGAACGTCAAAGCTCGGACAGACGTTCGGACATACCGAAAAACTCAGAAAACAGAAGCGAATTTTCACACAGACAGAGGATCAAAACGATGTCAAAACATCATAAGTTTTCAGAAAACAACCTTGGGGGTTTGTAAGCATTAAGACAACATCAAATAGACAGTTCGCAACCACAATTGCAAGACAATTCACAATCAAATCTCAGAACCGGAATGAAACTCCCCAAGGTCGAACACACAAGTCGAATCCATAAGCCACCTACCTCAATTACAGCAGAGACGAAACACGGTCTGAACAGCAGAGAATCCCGAATCCGAAACAGAGCAATCGACTACACCGTCACAGCAAGACAGACCAAATGCAATTCCAGAATTCTGAATAACCACAACGCAGAACAATGCCAATTCAGAAACGGAAACTCAAACCCTGAAACCGGAATTGCAATCTAAAACTGCACACAACCCTCACCTGAATTCTGAGACGAAAACCTCAGACGAAGCCAATCGCAGAAGAGGATTGATAGAAACGCAAGGGCCAACGCTGAATCACAATTAGATTGCAGAGGCACAATTAGAAGAGGGAGTTCTCAAAACCTAAAACCTCAAACTGAAACTGAATTGTATAATCCATATTCAATTCGCAAACCTGATCGCAAAGGAGAAGACGAAGCAGATGCAGAACCCTCCAACAGCACAGCACAACGAACGGATCAGTAACACAACGCAGAAGAGGAGAAATGCTCTGAATAACAAGAGAGAGAAGGGAGAAGGGAAGGCTCAACGTCTTGAGAACTGATCGGGAAAATTAGAAAGTGAGAGCGTGGTGAGGAATGTGGTTAGGGAAGTAAATAAGGATAATTTATTATGAGATAATAATAGGCTCTCACCAGAAAATCAAATGAGAAGGGAAAAAGACTTCCTCGTCCCCAGCTTAATTAGAATGGACTTCCTTGTCCTGAATAATGGAATATCCCAGCATAAGACAACGTTACACGAAATAAAATTGTAACGAACTTTGGGTTATAACAGGGGTGTTACACTATAAATAAGACCCACCAAGATGGTTTATATTAACTCCTTTAGATGTTAGTGGATTATGGTTTTGAGTAGATGACTACGAAGGAACAAGATGACACAAAGATTTACGTGGTTCGATCTTGAATGATCTAGTCCACAGGGGTTTGACAATGGTTCTTAATACAGAACGAAGACCTTGACGCTAGAGCCAGGGTAATATGGCTTCAGACACGTGTCAAACATCTATTGAAGAAAAAAAATAACAAATCTTATTCATTAACAAAATGAATTTTCTTCAATAGTAAAATGAACATTATTCATTAACAAAATGAATCTTCTTTAAGATTTACTTTTCTTAAAATTTAAATTCACTTTTAGAAAAAACAAAGGATTCATTGTTTAAAGTGAAAGGTTCACTTTTCTTGAATATAAAATTCATTTTCTTGAATATTTGATTAACTTTTCTTCAACAAAATATTCACTTTTAAGTAATGAAAGGTTCATATTTTTCTCGCATAAGTTTGTGGTAAGATTCACTTTTCTTCAACATTTGATTCACTCTTTTTGAACAAAAGATTCACTTTTCTTAAACGAATGATTCATATTGTTCTCGCATAAGTTTGTAATAAGATTCGTGTATCTTAACCATAAGATTCACTTTTCGTAAATGAAAGATTCAATTTACTTAAACATGTGATTCACTTTTTTTAAACGAAATATCATTTTTCAATAAACCCTTAACCACAAACCCTAAGCTAAAAACGTTGAAGAAAGTTTTAGGGTTTGTAGTGCAGGGTTTAGGTTCAATTTTTAACAACATTTGATTAAACCTCTTATTCACTTTAGTTAAACAATCTCTGTTTACAAAATTCTCTTTTCAAAAACCTTTGATTTACTTTTTAAAAAAACTCTGATTCACTTTTTAACAACCTTTGATTCACTCTTCTTAAACTTAACACTTATCAATAAATGAAAGATTTATATTGCTCTCGCATAAGATTCACTTGTCTTAACTAAAGATTCACTTTTAAAAACACAAAGGATTCACATTGCTTAACATGAAAGGTTCACTTTTCTTAAACAAAAGATTCACTCTTTTTAAACATAAGATGCACTTTTCTTAAACGAACGATTCACTTTTCAAAAAATGAAAGGTTAAAAATTTTTATTAGGTCCCACGGGTCAACGTCCAGGTTCACCAACCTGTTAAAAAATGCTAGTGTGGTTCGGTTATTAACAACCAATCAAGAGACATATAATCCTACCCCACATATAACCCTAGGACGACTAACACCGTCGAAGAAGCTTACACCGTCAATGAAGACTAATGTGGTTCGACTATTAACCACCACACACAAAAAGATGCACCCTACCTCACTCAACTCTTTGATGACTAACAACACTAAGAAAAAAGCTACCACCATAAAAAAATCTTAAAATTATGTATTTTATTTATTTTCACAATGATAAAATTTAAAATTTATCATAACATATTCTTGTTGAGCCTTATTTTGAAGAGCTCGAATTATGATAAAATTTATGTTATTTGGACTTACATCTAATAAACTACAACATTTTAAAATTTTACAAAAAGACAAAACTAGAAAAAGACAAAAGTGCTGGCACGAGCGCCACCTTCGAATTCGCCTCTTAATATGATGAGAGAATATAAAAAGGAAAGAGAATATCAATGTATGCGTGTAAAAATAAGAAGGACAATGATTGTTATTTGTAGAGAAAGAGGCAAATGATAAAAAAAATAAAAATTACTATATAATAGGGTACAAATTATGTCTTTGAAACTCTATATCCTATTTTGTAATACTTAATAATTTAAAAAACTGAGAAATATTTAATTGTTTTTAATATTTTATGAAAGTTTAATATTTTTAAAAAATATTTCTACAATTAATAATTGTCATTTATAAGAAAAAGCAAAAGGTACTACATAATACAATATTAATTAAGTCTTTGAAAATTTATAATCTGTTTAAAGGTATTTATTCATTTTTTAAAAAAATTATAAGAAATATTTTATTATTTTCAATGTTTTATGATATTGTTTGAAATATTTCTACAATTAATAATTGTCATTTATGAAATGACAAAAAAAACAAAAGTATTATATAACAAAATGTGAAATTATGTCTTTAAACTCTATATTTTTTATGACACTTAATAATTTTTATATTTTCATAGTTATCTATTTTTTTATTTTTATGAATTTGGTGAATTTTGTGAGTTTTTTGAGTTTTTTTTTAATTTACTAGTTTTGTGAAATGTTAAAGTAATTTATTAATTAATAAGGGTATTTTTATATTTTTTCTTTCTCATCAACAGCTATAGTAATATTACAAAGAATTTAAGAGAAAATATAATGACACTTCATCAACAGCTATAGTAATTTTTTTTTTTTATCATTAATTTTTGTGTGTGCTCCTTTTATATTTCCTGAAAAAAACCATGCATCATTTTTATAAGTTTGCTTAGTTGCTTCCTCCGAAAACAACTTGCCCACATTTGGTCGATTGACCCGCTCTTCGTCTCGATATCCCTTCCTTCTTTCCTTGTTAGTTTGTGTCACGAAGCACCGAAGAGAAGAAACTTCTATATAAAGGGTGAGTGGTAGTGATAGTAATTAGTGCGTGGGAACAGAGAAGGAGGTAGCTATTACAGAAGAAAAACGGTACGCAATGTACCAAAAAACACTTTTGCTTTCTTTAAATAGGCAAAGTTTCATTAATAGTACACCGTCATCTGTCGTTCTGTTTCATACTACTACGATCCTACTCAATACTCATTACTTCCTTCCTATATGTAACGAGAGAAGAAGGCAGTAGATGATCGGTCGACCCACACAGCATATATACAAGAATTCGATCGGTGCCGTTGGCGTACACATTTAATTTTAAGAAGAATCGAGATCGATCGATCGATCGAGAGACAGAAAACATTAATAATGTTGAAACGCGTGAGTGGGATGTTATACGAAGCGAGGCCAGTTATGGTTATGGTGATTGTTATGATAGCCTTTGCTGGAATTAATATCTTTTACAAATTGGCTGCTGTTGATGGCATGAATTTGAGGATATTGGTAGCTTATCGTTTCCTCTTCGCCGACGCGTTTATAGTACCCTTTGCGTTTATTCTTGAGAGGTTTGTTTGTTCGATAGCGATGCGGTGGTTCATTATTAGTAATAATTAGATTTCTCTATATCGAAATTAAGAAGAAACATTTCATTATAAAAGCGTTTATATATATAGTACTGAATTATTTATATTATTAACCATTGTAATGTTGGAATGCAATTTTGGGATCGTTATTGTTTCTAATACAGGGTCATGATCAACATGGTATTTGCATGCACATCGACACTCCATATATATCATATGGGTAGTGTAAGATGCAATTTCTTCCGATTAATTGCTGTTTCTTTTTAAATGTTTTTATTCGATTTATTCTACATCGATATTATAGTAATAAGTCACATGTTCAATTAATTTAATCTTGCATACATTATACTCTACTGTAGCAGCTGGGAATTCTTTTTGCTGGGGGTTTTGTCACAGAATTTACATACACTGTTGACCAAATTATTCATAGTAGTAGTATTTATCACAGTAGTCTTGGGATGAGAAGTAAAGAGTCATATTGTATGTACATATTCTGACTTTAAACGTATATAAGTTTTGTTGTTCTTGTTTAATTAAATGACAGGAAAAGAAGACCCAAATAACATGGATTGTGGTTGGCCAATCTTTCCTCTGTGGTCTTTTCGGGTAACTACACTACTCTTAGACGTTAACTGATCGACTGATTTTCATCCTCAAGTTTTTTTTGGAGGCATGCAACTTAATTATATATATCTTGGAGGAATATACAGGGGTTCATTGTTGCAAAATCTCTACTTGTCAAGTCTGGCTCTAACATCAGCTACCTTTGCATCCGCCATGGCCAATCTCGTTCCAGCAGTCACATTCATCCTTGCTGTTTCCTTTAGGTAATTTTTTCCTTAGGTTTATTATTAAGACCGCATTTCATATCTTTCATCCCGTTGGTTACTTACTTACTTATACATGCATATAGCTCAATTTGTTGCTAGTCGATCGATCTCAATTTGATTAATACTGTGCACTGCACTGGCTATATTTATATGTAGGTTTGAGAGGTTACTGCTAAGGTCAGTTACGGGAAAGGCAAAGCTTGCTGGGACATTGATTGGAGTAGGAGGTGCTATGGTTCTTACCTTCTACAAAGGGATTGAGATTAAACTCTGGACTACTAATATAAACCTTATAAGTAGTAGTCATCACAACAATACACATCATCATCATCCCAGAGTGGATCTGATCGTGCTATAGGTGCTCTTTTGTCTCTAGCTGCCGCTTGTTCTTACTCCACCTGGTTAATTGTACAGGCAAAGATGAGTAAGAGATATCCAAGTCACTATTCAAGCACAGCATTAATGTGCTTAATGGCTTCCATCCAAGCTACCATAGTTGCTTTGATATTTGATCATAACTGGGATCATTGGAAGCTTGGATGGAATATCAGATTGTATACTGTAGCTTACACTGTAAGTACGTACGTTTTTTCAAATGTTTATTCCAGTTCTCCTTCTATTTATTATTTATTTAGTTTATCTGTAATATACATGCAAACAGGGGATTATTGGTTCTGGACTAATGATATCAATGGCTGCTTGGTGTGTACGGATGAGAGGTCCACTCTTCGTTTCCTTTTCAATCCACTCATGCTTGTAATTGTTGCCATTGCTGGATCTTTGTTGTTGGATGAGAAGCTTTACTTGGGAACGTATGTATTAACAACTTTTATTAATCATCAAGTTAACGCAGTTAATCTGTTTGGCAGTATAGTTAAATTGCTTATATTCTTGCAGCGTTGTGGGATCAGTTCTCATCATAGCTGGTTTATACGCTGTACTGTGGGGTAAAACCAAGGAATATAGCAAATCGAAACAGTGCTATGTGGAACCCATTATCAGCCCTACTAACCTCAATTCCGATAACGATCCAATCAGTGAAGTTGACGATTCCGTTGACCATGGCGAAGATAACACTGGTTCTCTTGATGTGGAACTTGGGAACGAAAACGTCGTAGCAATGCCAGAAGATGCTTCAAAGGGACAGGTCAGCACGCCAGATCATCATATTGAATCTCGAGAGCTTGCAGCTGGCCGGTGAAACATGAATTTTAGAATTTTTATTCTAATTAATCAGTGTTTTGTTCGCAAAAATTTCTAGATGCAGAATACTTCTGAATCGTGTAATTGTACTGTCCAATATTGTTGCACAACAAATTCTGTATTATTATCAGTTTTTTGGGTCAAAACTTAATCTTAAGCTATAGACCAGATATCATCTTTTTGGGGAGAAGCACAGTTCTCATGAAGCCATGAGTCTAATTTTTGGGAAGTTTGGTGGGTACTCTGGAGTTGCTGTCTGCAGTAGAGAAAAAAGTGGTCGGTTGGCAACTATGTGGAAAGATGGTACAGTGATTATGCAGGTGAATTCTTCTCAGCATTATTGTTAATGGAAATAACTTTTCAGGGGGGTTGATCCTTTTATTTTCACAGGTGTCCAAAATCGAAGTTAAAATACCTGTCTCGGAAATTGTTGGGGGTTCTTAGACATCACATTTCTTTACCTTGGATAGTTGTTGGGGACTTCAATCAATATCAAATCATGTTAACTATGAGAAATCTAGTGTGAAGAGAAGGCATGAGAATCAAATGGAACCTTTCAGGGTATATTATGGCTCAAGCAATATGGTCGGTCCTTGTCCCTATTGTGTTACAAGCTATCTCTAAGTTGTCTATGTTGCTATTCAAGCGGCCAAAGAAATATAGTTCTAAGCTTAACTATGCCTTCTCCTCATTCTAGTAGGGCAATAAAGCTAGTTCTCATTCTATGCACTGTATCAAATGGTTCGGTGTTTTGGGTTTTAGAGCAGTTGAGAATTTAAAAAAAAAACCCTTTCAACAAAAGTGTTGGCGCTTGTTGGTTAATCTTATCCTCTTGTGGTTAATATTCTACAATTTGTACTACTCTAATAGTTGTATTAGGAATGCAGTCAAGGGTAATCATGGTAGCCCTATCTTGGATCTCTTACTGCCAATGTAGACTATCAAATAAGAGGATCGAGAATGCAGGTGGGTGATGGAAGTTTATTTCATTTTAGAACTTCCCTCTAGTGCCCAATGTAGGATTGGTACACTGACTCAAGGTACTTCAAGCTGTGAGTCTATAAAACACCTTAACTCTATCAAAATTAAATAATAGAAGCAATCAATGGACACACATATATACAATGTATACTCTTTTATTGAATACCTTCAAAATATAGAACTTACACTACTACTATGTAGAAGGGTACTACATAGCAAGAACTTACTCACTAACCCTACTGATACTTTAATCAACTCTTTGGAGAGTGGACTAAGTATAGGAGAGCCTTAAATTGAGCCTAAGAATAGTGCACTAGGATAATACTAGAAAACGTGGCAGAAACTTTTCTCTCAAGTTATCTTTCTCTCAAATGCTAGGAAACTCATATTGGAAAGCATAAATGAAAACAAAAACTTCTGCTCTTAAATAGCGAGGCCGTCAGTGTCGTTGAGAGAGTTAGTCCTGAAATTTTAGTTCCTTAATGTCCACATGGCTGAATTTTTGGACCTTACATGTTGCTAACTTGACGCGGGTGTTAGTCCTGAGATTTGGGCCAAGGTGAGTTTATAGTGTTGGCAATGTTTTGATGATGCTTGGTCCTTAAATCTCATGTCTTGTAGCAACTGTTAAGCTTTGAATGTTTTTGGCAACTGAGAGACTCCTTTTGCTCGACAAAGTCGATCAATGCTAACTCTAAGTTCCGACAATGCAGCACTCTGTGGACATCTTTTTCTTTGTTTTCTTCATTGTAAGCTCTGGTTGACTTGTTTGTTCCACCAGATTAACTTTAATCTTGGATAGCACCTTGATAGACTCCATCTTCAGCAACACCGAGAGTTTCAACATAAACTATTTACTTTCAAGTTGATCACTTCAAGACGAGGTTGTTGTCTTGAGTTCAACTTGGTTTTCAACCTTTTAGACCACTATAGAAGGGCCTGGAATTTAGAACATGTAGTTCAGTATATCCTTCATTTTAATTGTGAGTTTATCTTCCTATTCACATTCTTATCCTGCCAAGGCCAGTGGGTATTGCATTTTACCAAGGGCTGAGAGAAATTAGCTTATTCCCACTAGTACATAAACAACCATTTTTGGTGTTTTTTGAACTAAATTTGAGGGTTTTGAACCGTCGAAAAAGGGACTAGAATCATTTCGGGGTTACAAAGCTCAAACTGTCTAAAAAGAGTAACATTAGGTGAAATTGACAGGATTTTTTTACATTTCTTTCATTTAAGCCGTAAAAAATAGTGTCTTTTTCTTGTTCATTTTTGGCAATTCGACCCTAACAACCCGAATTTGTTATTATTTTTCTTTTTTTGTTCTGTTTCCACATTTTTCACTACACACTTGTTAATAATGTATCCCTGCTTATAGTTACGTATTAATTAATATGTACAAACATATCATTCTAACAAAAGATCATACATATTTACAATGTACAAACAATGAAAACATAGTTAAAAATTCATTCAAACGCATAGAAGAATTTATCAAAACCTTGCTGGCATATACTTATTTTTGTATCAAATGATTCATTTGAATAAATTGAATCATACCAATAAATCAGTTACACTCTAATCACGAAATCAACCAACAAACACAATATTACATCAATTAACACTAACATTCACAAAAAACGGAAAGAAGCAGGGGGGTGAGAGGCACAGCCTGTCAGTGACGCGTGGGGCAGAGCATGCTGACAGATGATGTAAGAAATCGACGAGGATATAAAGCGTCAAAGAAGAGGGTGAATCGTTGCTCTATGGTCGATTGATTTTGGGGTTTGAGAATGAAAGAGTAAATATAATAGTGGTTGTGCAAAACCCGTTGGTGATAGGAGGGGTGGAGCACGGTGGTGGATGGCGTAGAAAAACGGCGAGGATACAGAGGCAGTGGAGAAGAGGGCGAATCACTGCTCTCTAGCTGTTTCACTTATTTTAGTTTTAGAATGGAAGAGTAAATATAAAAGTGGCGAGACGTGGCGGTGGAGATTAATTCACAGTTTTCCAGCAGTTCCCTTGTCAAAACCGCCGAAACGCAACGCATTAAATAACAAAGCAATACACATTCAACATTTTTTTATTTTAGTGATTTTCGGCAGTTTTGGTAGAAGAACCGCAAAAAATTGTCTTAAAGGACAAGATTTTCGATGAACAATTACAAACCACTAAAAATATGACACAACAAATCGTGTTTCTGGCTGTTTCTAGAGCCAACAATCTTCACCAACCCCCGAGATGATATGCCTGACTATGTTTTCCCTTTCTCTTCAGCGGGAGTCAACTTTTCCATTTTTGCCTGTTGTTCCCTCTCCGCCCGATGTTTCCCTTGCTGCTCACCAGCATGTTGATGTTTTCTCCCACTCTGCCACATTCCTTCCCACCAGACCCTAGCCTTTCCCCTTCGATATTTCACGCTAGGAAGTGTCGAGATCCTTCATTTCGGTGTACCTTGGGACTTGAAACTAATGATGACTCTCTGCATGCATGACAACAATACCCACCCAGCCTTCTTCTTGCCAACAATTCCTCCTCTCGTCTTGCAGTTCCACTTTACTCACTCTTGTGGTTTCTTAAGCAGAGCTTGACGGCTACTTTACCCTCTTCTACCTTGCACAGGAATCTCTCTGATAAGTGTCCAAATAAGCATGTTTATTAGGTGTATTTCATATATAATATTAGCACTTTTCTTGCTCATTTCTCCACTTCGGTTAGTTTTCCTCTAGTTTATGTTTTATTGTTTATCTCACAAATTTATTGGTTAACATGAGGAAAACCAAGCTGGGAGGTTTTTAAAGTAGCCGAGGAGACGAACGCATGACGTAAACGGCTCAGAAAAACGGGGTCCAACGAAAGAATCTAGAGCCGGTCAAGTTTGTAAGGAAAATAGGTCACGACCATGCTTGTGACCGCCTAAGGAACCGCCTAGCTAGAGGCGGTCAACTTTGCAACCGCCTAAGGGACCGCCTAAGGAACCGCCTTGTTCCAGGCGGACGGCTGGAGCACACGCAACCGCCTTGTTCTAGGCGGACACCAAAGCGGACAAAACCAAAGTAAACCGCCTGTTATGGGGCGGACATGTAGGCGGTCGTGACTAAAAAATCAGTCGCGCCAGTTTTCTTCTTCGCGTCGACTTCGCCCGTCGACTTGTTTCTGCCATATCCATCTACTTCGCCCGTCGACACCTTATTTTCCTCACGCGTCATCAGCTCTGTCCCCTGCAATTAATGAGCAATCAATGCTCTTCCACCTCTGTCTGCAGTCGTTCTTCTTCTTCCTCTCCTCTATAAAAAGCCACTGCTACTTCAAATCAAATACATACGTTCGACCCCCAAACTCAACACTCAAAATCTCTCATTTCACTTACAAAAATCCTACGTATGCTTCCACTCTTCTTCCTCTTCATTTTCTCCATTCATCATCCACGCATCTCGTATTGTTATTACGTCCAACCTCTGTCTGACTTATTACCAGTTAATATGTCAGGCTAAGGAGGATTTGCTCCGGGCAAGGGTTTTAATTATGGTTTGTTAGCTGTGTAATATATTTCCACCGGTTAAAATAAATTCAGTTTGTTACGATTAAAGTTTTGTTTCTCTCCCTTTTTAATAAATTTCATCGATTTATTAAAAAGCCTTACTAAGTCTGTTTTTAATTTCATCGGTTAGAAACAGATGGGTTAATTAAGCCGTAAAACTGTAAGAACTTATTTTCATCGTTTAAGTTAATACATGTTGCAAGAATAAAATTCCTCACACTCCTCTGCCGTTTACACGCTTTTTGCTTGAGTTTTCATCGGACCTTGCATTACAGGTAAACGAGTTCTTATGAGTTTTCATCGGACCTTAAGAAATTACAGGAATCTTGCCAAACTATTTTATTAAACCGGTAGAGATAGCACAATTAATAAAATCATATTAACCTGAACCCGAAGTTCCATTTAATCTACCTCATTTCACTTAATTAATCTGTTATTTACTTTTCAGAAACAAGTCAATTAAACCCCCCTCTTGTGACACGCTTAGGTACTACTTATCTCACTATAAGTCCCACGGTTCGATAATCCGGTCGCTTACACTTTTCTATACTATCACGACCGGGATTTGTTTGCAGCCCGACGTTTAATTTGAGTTTTAATTTCTTTTCTTTTAATTTTACACCAGTTTAACCACTCACGATATAAACGTTTTGCAAAATGGCGCCGTTGCCGGGGACTTGATTTATTCTAGTCCCTAAGCCCCGGTTAATTCACCTGTTATATTATAATAATCTGTTAATATTAATTTGTTGTTAATCTAATTATGGACATCTAACTTTGGACATCGGACATCTGACTTCTGACATCTAATTACTAACTCTTTATATTATTGTCATTTAATTTCCATTGTCCTTAACATTTAATTTCCATTGTCCTTCAATTTCCAGTATACTAACTACTAACTTTAATTTCCTGTCATTTCTTTCCATTGTCATTTCAATTTTCTGTCATTTCTTTCCATTGTCTCTAACTACTAACTTAAAATTTCTGTCAACTAATTCCTACCATTTTTTTTTCTAACACATAACCAGTTCTTTTCTCTGTTTTGAGTGGTGAATGCCTTTTACCAGGTCAAACAGTCTCCCAGAAAATATTAATAATCACACGGTTGGTTACAATCCAGAGATCGAGAGAACCTTTCTGCGCACTCTAAGGCAGAACCGTACTCAACAAAACATTACCACCACAGTGATAAAATCTGACCCGGAAGCTGACATGGCATCTACACCAGCGACAGTTCGAAATATCAACAGGCCGTCTAACCAAGGACAACACCTGCTATCATCCTTCCTCACCTTAGCCCATCCGAATACGATGAGTGGCAGAAGCTGAAGCCATATCATCAAATCAGATGTGTGAAAGAGTTGGGCATGTTTGATGGCACCAGTCCAGATGAAGCCATGTTACATGTTACAAAATTCTTGCAACATGCCAACAGTCTTACTGCGACCGACGCAGTACTCCAGTATGCAAGATTGTCATTATTCCCTCACAGCCTGACGGGAAAGCGAGCAAGTGGTATCATAGCCTAACACCGAGTACCATCGGTACATGGGACGACATGGCCACCAAGTTCTACGACAAATTCCTACCCCCGAGCCGAACATTGGAGATGATTGCTGAAATCTATAATTTCAAGCAACCTGGGTCGGAAAATATTTGTGAAACTTGGGATCGTTTCAAAGGACTACTACTTACTTGTCCTCACCATGGTCTGACGAAAGAACAAGTATCGCAATTGTTCTACAAAGGCTTGATCGGTCCGTGCAGAACAATGGTATTATCCTCCTTAGGGGCCGATATTCTGAAAAAGCCAGGAGCACAATTCCTGAATAGCATGGAGTCTCTCTGTGAAGAAATCAGAGACTGGGCCTCCGGTGGATCAAGGAGCGGTACTCCAGGTTTATACCATGTTGGGGAAAGTGATAACAAGTTCGATCAATTGATGAAAAGCCATGAGCAACTCATGGAAAGCAATGCTCAGCAGGCAACAAAAGTGAGTACTCTGCAGAAAGTGGTTGAGCAGATGGCTATGAACTCCTACCCCCAGCAAGCTAAGTCGATGATTTCCCGATCATCTACACCCCTCCAGGCTATGCACCTTTGTCCCAATCATCTCCTGTTATTTCTTGTACACAATGTGGTGGGCCTCATGACTACGAACAATGCCCCCAGCTACAAGAATTAAAAGCAGCGGAGGAGGCAAACTACATCACCAACAATTCAGGATACAGACAACCTTGGCAACGTAACATGCAATCCAACCTTCGCTACTCAAACACAGAAAATATCCAAAACCCACATACCCTTCAACCATCTCAAAATTACAGACCTCAGTCCAATTTCCAAGGAGGCCAAAGGCAATATCAACAACAGCCTTATGGCAATGAAGCTTCATCGAGTCGACCGACTCAACCTCCTTCGAATCCTGAGTCTGATATGTCTCAAATGCAAGAGATGTTTAAAGCTATGATGGGTAAATCCCGAGATACGCAAGAAGAGGTCGCAGCTTTGCGCAAAGACCAAAAAGCCTTGCAATCTCAGATTCAACAGTTACTCACTCAACAAAGGCCACCTGGTCAATTCCCTTCACAGACTAACCCCAATCCAAAGGAACAAGCAAATTCAATCCTTATAGACGAAGGCACATTTCAATCAACAAACTTGTGTGCAGTCTCCTTAAGGAGTGGAAGGGAACTTGCCACCAGAAATGAAAAGAAAAAGAAAATCTTGAAGAGGCCTATATCAATGATGAAGAAACTACCAAACCAGCTTCACCTCCCTCAGAAATCCAAGTTCCTACTCCTGCAACTCCACCTCCATCTCGAGTTACCATCGACATCCCAACTTCCACTCATAAAAACAGTGAACTCCCATTTCCGAACAGAATGAAAAAGAAACACCTAGATGAGCAGTTCTCCAAATTCTTGAGTATTTTCAAGAAACTGACCCTCGACATACCTCTGATTGATGCTTTGCAAGAGATGCCTAACTACGCCAAATTCCTAAAGGATCTCTTGACAAAGAAGAAGAAGAAACCTGGAAAAGAGACAGTGCACCTCACGGAGGAATGCTCTGCGGCCCTTCTTCGAGCGCTTCCCCCCAAACAAACAGATCCGGGAAATCCCGTGATCCCGTGTTTTATAGGTGGGGTAGACTGTGGAAGTGGTCTATGCGACCTAGGAGCCAGCATTAATATCATGCCTTACGCCACCTTCTTGAAAGTAAAAGGAGGAGAAATGCACGGTTCCTTTCAAACTCCAACTAGCAGACCGATCAGAGATCAAGCCCATGGGCATAGTCCGGATCTGGTAGTTGGAGTCTCTCGCTTTATCTTTCCAGCTGACTTCGTCATTCTAGAAATGGATGACGATGTTGAGGTTCCCTTGATTCTAGGTCGACCGTTTCTGAGTACTGCCAAAGCCATCATTGACGTCCACGACGGGAAAATCACTCTGCGGTACGAGGATGAAACGATTGAATTCGACATGCAGAAAATGATGAAGAAAAGCTCTAACTTTTCTCCTCATGCCAAGGCAGTGGGATTCACAGATGATGAGGAGGAAGATGGCGATTTTTCTACAGATGAGGATATGTATTCCCTATCTTCCATCTTGGAAGCTGAAACTGAACCACTAGAGCGAGTAATATTTACTTCTCTAGAAGAAAGATGGAGGATCCAGAAGTTAACGCCATGCTGGCGTACGTAGAAAAAGGAAGGGCTGGTTATCAAGCGTACCGGCCACCAATCGAAGAACTAGACAGAAAACCTCAAAAATCAATTCCATCAGTGGAACAACCACCTGAACTCGAGCTTAAAGAAATACCTCTAACCTCAAGTATGCCTTCCTAGCTGAAATGACCATTTGCCTGTCATTATTTCCTCTTCTCTGAATTCCGGGGAGGAAACAAGTTACTTGAGGTATTAAAGAAGCACAAGACAGCAATCGGGTGGACTATTGCTGATATAAAGGAATTGACCCCTCCTATTGCACGCACCATCTATATGGAGGAAAACTACAAGTCTATCAGGCAACCCCAACGCCGGCTAAACCCTAACCTCAAGGAGGTAGTTAGAAAGGAGGTTCTGAAACTCCTAGATGCGAACATCATTTATCCAATTTCTGACAGTCCATGGGTCAGTCCTGTTCAAGTTGTCCCAAAGATGGGGGGCATCGAAGCTGTTATTAATGATAAGGGAGAGGCTATCCCTCAAAGAAAGATCACAGGTTGGCGCATGTGTATCGACTACAGGCGCTTAAACTTGGCGACCAGGAAGGATCATTTACCTCTCCCCTTTATCGATCAGATGTTGGAACGACTAGCAGGGCAAGAGTACTACTGCTTTTTAGATGGGTTCTCAGGGTATTTCCAAATTCCAATCGCACCAGAGGACCAGGACAAGACAACCTTCACTTGTCCTTACGGTACCTTTGCATACCGACGAATGCCTTTCGGTCTGTGCAATGCCCCTGCTACCTTCCAGAGATGCATGCAAGCAATATTCGCTGATTTCATCGAACAGAGCATAGAGGTCTTTATGGATGACTTCTCGGTCTATGGCTCTAGTTTCGATAAATGCTTGGCACAACTTGATTTAATCCTAGGACGGTGTGAGGATACAAATCTCGTTTTAAACTGGGAGAAATGTCATTTTATGGTCAAGGACGGAATTGTCCTTGGACATAAAATATCGGCAGAAGGAATAGAGGTGGACAAAGCCAAGGTAGAGGTTATCGAGAAATTACCAGCACCAACTACTGTTAAAGACATCCGAGCGTTTCTAGGGCATGCAGGATTTTATCGGCGGTTTATACAAGACTTCTCAAAAATCAGCAAACCATTGACCGACCTGCTACAGAAAGATGCCCCGTTTCATTTCGATGAAAGGTGTTCAGCTGCTTTCAAAACTATAACACAAAAATTGGTATCAACACCTGTTGTCATACCACCTGACTGGTCTCTTCCGTTTGAGATCATGTGTGACGCAAGTGACTACGCCGTGGGGGCAGCTCTATGCCAGAGAAAAGAGAAAATTTTAAGAGTGATTGCTTATGCCAGCAGGACACTTAACGACGCCCAGAAGAACTATACGACTACAGAAAAAGAGCTTCTGGCTATAGTCTTCTCCCTTGATAAATTCAGGTCGTACTTGTGGGGAAGCAAAGTCATAGTGCACACAGACCACTCCGCTCTCAAATATCTATTTGCAAAACAAGAAGCCAAGCCTCGCTTGTTGCGCTGGATTCTTCTACTTCAAGAGTTTGACATCGAAGTCAAAGACAAGAGCGGGAAATTGAATGTCGTCGCTGACCATCTCTCCAGATTGGTAACTCCTACAATAGTGTACCTATCAACGAATTCTTCCCCGATGAGACTGTCTTTTCAATCACCAAAGTACAAGAGCCATGGTATGCAGACCTGGCCAATTATTTAGTCTCCGGAACAGTACCCTATGATTTATCCTACCCCCAGAAGAAGAAATTTCTTTCTGACTCAAAGCATTATTTCTGGGAGGATCCGTATTTGTTCCGAGTTTGTGCTGATGGGTTGATTCGACGATGTCTCCCGGAAGATGAGGTTTCAAGCGTCATACATTTTTGTCACTCACGGGAAGCCGGAGGTCACCATGGACCCACAAGGACCGCTGCTAAGATCCTGGCCTCAGGATTTTATTGGCCGACCCTTCATAAAGATTGGTACCAATTCTGCAAACAATGTGATAATTGTCAGAAATGGGTAACACATCCAGGAGACATGAAATGCCACAACAGGGAATACTAGAAGTGGAGCTCTTTGATTGTTGGGCATTGATTTTATGGGACCGTTTCCTTCCTCGCAGGGCCACCATATGTTTTAGTGGCAGTGGATTACGTGTCGAAATGGTGGTAGAAGCCATACCCTGTCATCATGCTGATGCAAAGACAGTAACCAGATTCCTTAAGAAGCACATCTTTACGCGTTTTGGCGTGCCTAGAATTATTATCAGTGACGGAGGATCTCACTTCTGCAACCGTTCATTTGAAGCGCTTATGGGTAAGTACGGGGTACGTCACAAGGTAGCTCTACCTTATCACCCCCAGACAAACGGCCAAGCAGAAGTTTCGAACCGTGAGTTAAAATGGATCCTCCAGAAAACGGTTAACTCATCACGAAAGGATTGGGCACTTAAGCTAGATGATGCGCTTTGGGCTTACCGCACTGCATTCAAGACTCCCATCGGGATGTCTCCTTTTAAGCTTGTTTATGGGAAATCATGTCACCTACCTGTAGAGCTGGAGCATAAGGCATATTGGGCACTCAAGGCCCTAAACTTCGATTTAGAAGCCGCAGGAGAAAGCGGAAGTTTCAACTCTCTGAACTCGAGGAGTTAAGAGATCAGGCATACCGTAGTGCGACAATATACAAGGAGCGCACCAAGAAACATCATGACCAGATGATCCACAACGCGACTTTAAGGTTGGCGACGGAGTGCTGCTTTATAATTCCAGATTGAGACTATTTCCTGGAAAACTCAAGTCTCACTGGACTGGCCCATTCCAAGTTGTTGGAACCACTCCTTTTGGTGTTTACGAACTCCAGAATCAAAAAGGAGAATGCTTCAAAGTCAATGGATCCCGTCTAAAAAGGTATGCCGGAATTCTTGAAAATAATAATGCTATGTTCGAATTTCTTTCTTACAGGAATACGAGGAAGCTTCCACCCCAAAGGAACAACAACAACACCTGTACATCATAGGTTTACAAAAGTGTACAAACTTCCTAACATCAGCAGTTCGAACACCTCGCCCTCAAACTCTTCTCCAACTAAAGCTTGGTCAAATACGTCTAGCTAGAGACGTTAAACCCGGGCAGCTTGGTGGGAGGCACCCCTATCTTCTATCTTTTGTCTTTCTTTAATTTAATGTTGTTTTCTTTTTTGTACTATATTTCCCTTTTATATGTTATAATAAAATGCAGGTTTCACTTGAGTTCTTCTGGCTGTGTAGAATATTCTTTACAGGTTCATTTCATGACATTATCCACTGCACTCAAGTGTTGGGGAGCTCTACACACTCTACGAATCTGGGGAGTACACTCTTTCCTTTATTAATTGCATGCCCTATTAATTTTATTCCATCTACGCAATGAGGGCATTGCTTGAGCTTAAGTGTGGGGGAAGAGCCTTTTAGGGCATTTTGTGCTTTAATTGTTTGAATCTCTCTGCTTATCTTGCATTTGTTCAAAAATTAAATTATGTACCCTGCTAATGTAGGTTTTTCTCTTTAAAAACAAATACTGTTATGAATTGTGGGATATTGGTACAAAAGATTTAAAATTTTGATTACTTTTGAGGAGCATTTTATATGCGGTGTGACCAAATAATCTGCAATGGTTGGATTTTATTGCTCAGGGTTTCCTTCTGTCTTCTCTCTTAGGGATTGCTAAGGGGTGCTTTTCTGTTAAAAAAAGAAGAAAGGAAAAAATAATAAGGGACTTGCGAGACACCATTGGTAACCAACAAGAGAGTTGAGTGTTCTTAAATACAAAAGCTTGATGCTTATCTTCTCATCGCTTATGCAAAAGTGAAACAAATGCATAAATCTATTTTTCCATTTGCTTTCTCCTCAATGCCCATTCTTGAGAGAAGTTGGCCATGGTAAAAATTCTCAGAGTCACCTAAACAAAAGAAACATTGAAGTACCTTAGATCATACCCCGAAACTCTATATTTTATTTTTACCCTGAGCACACCTATGCCACCAGCAGTTAATTTTTCACACTCCTCAATAAGTTAAAAAGATCATGAACTGTTCACTTCTTTATCCTACCCTTCATAATAATATTTGTTAGTATTGAGCATTTCTACTTACTTAGGTACATGGTTTTGCTTGAGGACAAGCAAAAAGATAAGTGTGGGGGTGTGATAAGTGTCCAAATAAGCATGTTTATTAGGTGTATTTCATATATAATATTAGCACTTTTCTTGCTTTTCTCCACTTCGGTTAGTTTTCCTCTAGTTTATGTTTTATTGTTTATCTCACAAATTTATTGGTTTAACATGAGGAAAACCAAGCTGGGAGTAAAGTAGACGAGGAGACGAACGCATAGACGCAAACGGCTCAGAAAACGGGGTCCAAACGAAGAATCTAGAGCCAGTCAAAGTTTGAAGGAAAATAGGTCACGACCATGCTTGTGACCGCCTAAGGAACCGCCTAGCTAGAGGCGGTCAACTTTGCAAACCGCCTAAGGAACCGCCTTGTTCCAGGCGGACGGCCGGCGGACGGCCAGGCGGACGGCTGGAGCACACGCAACCGCCTTGTTCTAGGCGGACACCAAAGCGGACAAAACCAAAGTAAACCGCCTGTTATGGGGCGGACATGTAGGCGGTCGTGACTAAAAAATCAGTCGCGCCAGTTTTCTTCTTCGCGTCGACTTCGCCCGTCGACTTGTTTCTGCCATATCCATCTACTTCGCCCGTCGACACCTTATTTTCCTCACGCGTCATCAGCTCTGTCCCCTGCAATTAATGAGCAATCAATGCTCTTCCACCTCTGTCTGCAGTCGTTCTTCTTCTTCCTCTCCTCTATAAAAAGCCACTGCTACTTCAAATCAAATACATACGTTCGACCCCCAAACTCAACACTCAAAATCTCTCATTTCACTTACAAAAATCCTACGTATGCTCCCACTCTTCTTCCTCTTCATTTTCTCCATTCATCATCCACGCATCTCGTATTGTTATTACGTCCAACCTCTGTCTGACTTATTACCAGTTAATATGTCAGGCTAAGGAGGATTTGCTCCGGGCAAGGGTTTTAATTATGGTTTGTTAGCTGTGTAATATATTTCCACCGGTTAAAATAAATTCAGTTTGTTACGATTAAAGTTTTGTTTCTCTCCCTTTTTAATAAATTTCATCGATTTATTAAAAAGCCTTACTAAGTCTGTTTTTAATTTCATCGGTTAGAAACAGATGGGTTAATTAAGCCGTAAAACTGTAAGAACTTATTTTCATCGTTTAAGTTAATACATGTTGCAAGAATAAAATTCCTCACACTCCTCTGCCGTTTACACGCTTTTTGCTTGAGTTTTCATCGGACCTTGCATTACAGGTAAACGAGTTCTTATGAGTTTTCATCGGACCTTAAGAAAATTACAGGAATCTTGCCAAACTATTTTATTAAACCGGTAGAGATAGCACAATTAATAAAATCATATTAACCTGAACCCGAAGTTCCATTTAATTCACCTCATTTCACTTAATTAATCTGTTATTTACTTTTCAGAAACAAGTCAATTAAACCCCCCCTCTTGACACGCTTAGGTACTACTTATCTCACTATAAGTCCCACGGTTCGATAATCCGGTCGCTTACACTTTTCTATACTATCACGACCGGGATTTGTTTGCAGCCCGACGTTTAATTTGAGTTTTAATTTCTTTTCTTTTAATTTTACACCAGTTTAACCACTCACGATATAAACGTTTTGCACTCTCCCCGGCTGGATGAATCAGATCATCCTTACATGCACCCATGGAGGACTTGTAAGCTCGTTACACTAGCCTTTCTTTTAGTAGGAAGGAAGGAAAGGCGATGGACTTGCAGGATATGGCAAACCATACTCTTGCCTCGCCTTTTGAAAGATGTCTCATCTGTAAGTCCTTTGCCCTGAGAAGCCTTGACCTCCGTGTGCTCGAAAACTCCCTCGGCCGAGCCTGACAACTTAAAGGATCATGGTGCAGTGACGGTTCTCTCTTGGTGTTTGATCAGATCGATTAGCACAAAGCTCCACGGGAACATGAATTTAACTAAATTCCCATGTGGGTTCGTGTTTATGATGTCCCATTTGCCATTCATCATATGGAGTTCACACGGAAAGTTGGGAACAGATTTAGGTGTTTCATCAACTATGGAGAGGATGAAGGCTGTTTTGGAGTGAAGTATATGTGCATCAAGGTCCTACATGATATAAGCAAGCAAGTGATGTGATGTATTACCAACTCCTCTGAAGGGGTTGACTCAGTTACATATGAGTGCATGCTGATAAGCCGCAGACTTATCATATTTTATGCACTAGATTTAGGGTTATATTTATCTAAATAAGGTTATATAGAAGTTATTTATGCTATATTATGTATGAAAGTATATTATTAGTTCAGTCTTATGTTTTATGTGTTTTCTATGCAAGGAACGAATCTCTAGGCAGAAATTCAATTGATGCCGGACTCCATGCCGGATGAATCCTGCATGGCATAAACATAAATCAGAAAACAGGCTTTGCCGGACCTAATGTCGGGTACATTCTATGGCATAAGTAAAAAGTCATCACGGTTCACCAAACAATGACAGTTATTGACCGTTGGTGATTTGCCTGGTGCCGTGTATGATGCCGAGTATCTCCTACCCGACATATGCACTGTTTCACGGATTTGGCGGTTTCGACCGTTGAGCAGTTGACACGTTTTCCACATGTGCCGGCTACTCACGATCCGGCACGACGCCTAGCAACAGACACAAATGAGGCTTATAAATAGGCTAAGAGTTTGCATTAATCTACACACTCCAACATCATATTACACTCCATTTATTACTTCATTTCCGCCTCATTCCAAGTGTTGGTGTCCAAAGCATTTCTACGGATCCAACCACAAGAAGAAGAGAAGATTTCCTTTTCGGGTTAAGGCTATAACCAATCTCCTTCTCCCTCATGTATTTCTTCTTTATTTGAGTGGATGCTGAAGTAGAGATCCTTGTTAGGTTTTGGTTAGGGATAAATTCCTTCTATGTAAACAATATGATTATCTCAATACAAATTCAAGCATTCATTAAGATTCTGGTTCTTATGGCAAGGGAATTAGTTGATCACTCATTCTCTTTGTGCAAATTCTACTTGAGGGAAAAAGCCCAAGAGTAGGATAGGTTAGACAAATCTTAGTGGTCTTTAACATTGTCTTCTGCGCCTCTGCGGGAGCAAGACTTGAGATTGCAAGTTAACCCATCTTCCCCCATTTCCTTGTTCCTTTCGTGGCATGACATATGCTCGATTTGTTAATGGGCGATGAGTTTCTTGTTCGAGGCAAGAGAGTGGTTTTTACAATATGAACGTGCCGGATGTACTGCAGGGTGTTTCCTGTTCGACACATTCAAGACTTTGAATATGCCGTGCATCTGATGTCCGGCAGGACATCCGGCGCAATCATGTTGGTTGGTTAAGTTCGTGTCTTGAAGTTGCATTGTGTCATCATATTATTACTTGGGGTGGTTTAGTCCTAAACCTCGCATTTAGATAGGTTTTAGTTAATTATTGTGTCATTTACATTCCCCCTATTATTATAGAATAGGCTTTTGCCCAGATTAGGACTAGTTTTCTATAAGTCCCTTGGGTTCGATACTCTCGGTCGTAATATATTTACACTATACTCCGACCGGGTTTTATTTGCTACCCGTAGTAGAGTTGTAGGATTAGTTTATTATTTTATTCATTTTGTATATAGTTTTTCCCTACAATTTTCCTGTTAGCAAAATAGCGCCGTTGCTGGGGACTCAATATTAGTCCAAGTCCTAAATTCGGTAAAACACCATATTCCTTATTTTTTATTCTTTGATTCATTGATTCTTTGTTTAATTTGTTCATTTTGTTCTTCCGGTTGAATATGGGTGCATTGCGGGTATCCGGTCCCCGCCACATTCAACATTTATTCTTTATTTTTTGAAGCGATTGTTTTCATTTCTGTTAAGTTGAATGGCCGGATAGGATGCCAGATACAATATATCCGGCGCCACGGAGGAAATCCAATGCCGGACAAGAACTAGCCGACATGCTATCCGGCATGTTTAATCACATTGCCGTTTTTATTTATTTTCGTGAAGAGTTAGGGTTATATATAAGTTGGCTTTTAGTTGAATGTCATTGCTTTTATTTTCTCCCTGCTCTTATTCTTTTTTTAATCATTTTTCTCAAGTTTGGACGTGCCGTGCATTTTTCCGAGATTCTTACGCCTGACATCTTGGAAGAAGTCCGACGCCGGACATGATGTATCCGGCATGCTGTCCGGCATGTTCAATATAATTTATTCTTCTTTTATCTTCATAATATTTCAATATTATTGTTTTTATACTATACTACGGTAAATTAATATTTTGTTTTGCTTCTCTTAAAGTTATAAAAGGTGCATGCTTCTCCAGTCAACAAGTCTTCTTGAAGATTTAACAAACTTTGACCCAGAGATTGAGAGAACTTTGCTTCATACTTTAAGGCAACAATGAACCCTACAAGAAGCAGTTCCTACACAAATGGCAGCACCGACCGTCCGAAACATAAACCGGCCTTCCAACCAAGGCCAAAAGCCAGCGATCGACCTCCCTCTCCTTGCACAGAACGAATACGATGAATGGCAAAAGCTTAAGCCATATCATCAAATCCGATGCATCCAGGAGTTGGGTATGTTCGACGGTATGAATCTGGACGATGCCTTGCTTCACATCACCAAATTCTTGCAACATACAAACAGTCCTAACCTCCACGAATAATGTCCTCCAGTACGCCAGACTTTCCCTCTTTCCCCATAGCCTTATAGGAAATGCCAGCAAGTGGTGCCATAGTCTGACCCCCAGTACTATTTCCATTTGGGAGGACATGGCAACCAAGTTCTATGACAAGTTCATGCCTCCAAGTCGCACCCTGGAGATGATCGCCGAGATTTACAACTTCAGACAACCTGGCTCGGAGAACATCTGTGAGACTTGGGACAGATTCAAGGGGTTGCTGCGCACATGTCCACACCACAGCCTCACCAAGGAACAACTATCTCATTTGTTCTACAACGGACTGGTCAATCAATGCAAGACGATGATCCTATCCTCCCTTGGTGCAGACATATTGAAGAAGCCTGGAGATCAATTCCTTAGTGGAGTTGAATCTCTTTGTGAAGAGATTAGAGATTGGGCCACAGGTGGAACCAGGGGTGGTACCGCTGGTTTATATCAAGTGGGCAAGGGCGACGCCAAATTTGACAAATTGATGCAAAGTCATGAACAGTTGTTGGAGAGCAATGCTCAAACGTTCACGAAGGTTAGCGCTCTACAGAAGGTGAGGAGCAATTACCAATGAACAACCTTCCTCAGCAAGTGAACGTGGTTAGTGCACGACCACACGCTCAAGGCCCTGACATGACAGACTTTCAGAATGTTGAGGAAGTCAACTATGTGAGCAACCAAGGGTACAAGCAGCCATGGAATCAAGGGAACCAGCCCCCTTAAACTTCCAGAGTCAAGCCGGCTACCAGGGCGGTCAGAGACAATACCGACCATCCCATCCTACATCTTCATCAGAGGCCGAGATGGCTGAATTGCGAGACATGATGTCGGCCCTGATGAACAAATCCCAAGATGCTCTTAACGAGATCTCGACCATTCGCAAGGAGCACAAAACGTTGCAGTTGCAGTTGTAGCAACTTCTGACGTAACCACTACAACAAGGTCAGCTCCCCTCCCAACGCAAACTAATCCAAGGGAGCATGCGAATTCGGTCACTATCCTGTCAAAGATCTCGGATAATGCCAAGTAGCCTAAAAGGCTAAGTGTAGGGCGGTTCCTCCTCGCGCAATCATTTCTTCCAACAGGGGAGCCTCTATTTCCCTTTAACTCTTTCTCTTTTATTTTAGTTTGTATGTTGTTTTATTTGATTTATGGTAATTCTTCTGCTTTCATTAAAAAAAATTTACTTTTTCTTTCGTATTTTGAACACTGGGGACAATGTTCCTGCCAAGTGTAGGGCAGGGACCCCCTTATTAAAAAATTAAGTTTTAGTTTATAATATGCATAAGTTGTGAGTTTATTCAATGTTTTACTAAACTTTTTGCATGTTTTTGATTAAGATAAGATTAGGAATGAATAAATACTTGTTCTCTCAAGAGGTAAGCTTTCTAATGACTTGTAGATTCCTGTTTTTAACTTTTTGATTCTTTTTTATTAACATGAGTATATGATCTTTCTCCTAATTCTTTCCTTTATTTACTTCTGGGTATTATTTTCTTTCCTTTTTCAACTATGAAAATCTTTTGGGTGAAAATCTTAGAAAAGGGTTTTTGTGAAAAAAAGAAGAAAAAAAAAGAAAAAGAAAACAAAAATCTTCTTCCAAAGGAAAAGCATTATATTCCTTGAGGTTGAAAAAGATTACCTCAGAATAAAAGTAAGAAACGAGAGTTTTTTCTTTTGTTTTTCTCCTAAATTCCCTGTTCTTCAATGCAAAAAAAATCATGGTCATGTTCAGAAACCCTTGCAAAATAGGGCTGAACATAAAAACCATCGATGAGAGTCTTGGCCACATTCAGAAACTCTTGAAAAATAGAGCTGAATGATGGAAACCAGAAAAAGGAGAGAGTTTACAAACCCCTTATGCAAAATAGCCCAAAAGTTTTTGATCGGTTTTGAAATTATTTATTTTTACCCATTAGTGTGTTTTGATAGAATAGGGATGATAAAGTGATACTTGTGAAATAGAGTCAAATAGTTGAGAATATTTATCTAATTGTCATTCTAAAGTCTATCTGTTTTGTACATAAGTAATTACTGCTTTCTAATCTAATTTTGCTCGAGGACTAGCAAAAGGTAAGTGTAGGGCCTTGATAAGCCGTAGACTTATCATATTTTATGCACTAGATTTAGGGTTATATTTATCTAAATAAGGTTATATAGAAGTTATTTATGCTATATTATGTATGAAAGTATATTATCAGTTCAGTCTTATGTTTTATGTGTTTTCTATGCAAGGAACGAATCTCTAGGCAGAAATTCAATTGATGTCGGACTCCATGCCAGATGAATCCTGCACGGCATAAACATAAATCAGAAAACAGGCTTTGCCAGACCTAATGCCGGGTACATTCCATCCGATATAAGTAAAAAGTCGTCACGGTTCACCAAACGATGGCAGTTATTGACCGTTGGTGATTTGCCTGGTGCCGGGTATGATGCCGGGTATCTCCTACCCGGCATATGCACTGTTTCACGTGGATTTGGCGGTTTCGACCGTTGAGCAGTTGACATGTTTTCCACATGTGCCGGCTACTCATGATCCGGCACGACGCCCAACAACAGACACAAATGAGGCTTATAAATAGGCCGAGAGTCTGCATTAATCTACATACTCCAACATCATATTACACTCCATTCATTACTCCATTTCCGCCTCATTCCAAGTGTTGGTGTCCAAGGCATTTCTACGGATCCATCCACAAGAAGAAGAGAAGATTTCCTTTTCGGGTTAAGGCTATAACCAATCTCCTTCTCCCTCATGTATTTCTTCTTTATTTGAGTGGATGGTGAAGTAGAGATCCTTGTTAGGTTTTGGTTAGGGATGAATTCCTTCTATGTAAACAATATGATTTTCTCAATACAAATTCAAGCATTCAATAAGATTCTGGTTCTTATGGCAAGGGAATTAGTTGATCACTCATTCTCTTTGTGCAAATTCTACTTGAGGGAAAAAGCCCAAGAGTAGGATAGGTTAGACAAATCGTAGTGGTCTTTAACATTGTCTTCTGCGCCTCAGCGGGAGCAAGACTTGAGATTGCGAGTTAACCCATCTTCCCCCATTTCCTAATTCATTTCGTGGCATGACATATGCTCGATTTGTTAATGGGCGATGAGTTTCTTGTTCGAAGCAAGAGAGTGGTTTTTACAATATGAACGTGCCGGATGTACTGCTAGGTGTTTCCTGTCCGGCACATTCAAGACTTTGAATATGCCGTGCATCTGATGTCCGGCAGGACATCCGGCGCAATCATGTTGGTTGGTTAAGTTCGTGTCTTGAAGTTGCATTGCGTCATCATATTGGTACTTGGGGTGGTTTAGTCCTAAACCTCGCATTTAGATAGGTTTTAGTTAATTATTGTGTCATTTACATTCCCCCCTGTTATTATAAAATAGGCTTTTGCCCGGATTAGGACTAGTTTTCTATTAGTCCCTTGGGTTCGATACTCTCGGTCGTAATATATTTACACTATACTCCGACCGGGTTTTATTTGCTACCCGTAGTAGAGTTGTAGGATTAGTTTATTATTTTATTCATTTTGTATATAGTTTTTCCCTACAATTTTCCTGTTAGCAAAACTGTTATCTATTTCAAATGCGGCCTCTTCACCGACTCCAAAAAGATTGTTCCAATCCACTTCTGGTGGCTGAAAGAGTTAACCCCTACGGGCCCTGGCTAAGGGCCATAAACATTCGTAATGGAAAGCAGAAAGGCTCAGATGATTATGACAACACCTGGAGAATAGCTTGTGGTCTCATGAGGTAGAGCTATCCACCAACCCAAGCTGTCGACGACAAAGATGGCTCAAGTAGAGGGGTGTGCATGAACAGGATTGATTCTAGCCAAGAACATGGCGGCAGGGATGCATTTCCTTACCCAGAAGGAGAACGAAAACTGATGCTTGTTTCGAAGGGACCTTTGATAACTCCTCTGTAGATCCAATTAATCCGGATGATTTCCAGGGACTCTTAGGAGACATAACCTTGATCGCCGCCTTAATGAGAGCAAAACGGAGGAAAACAAGAATCTGTAGAGCTCAGGTCCTTCCCAAAAGGGGTAAAAACATCTAAAGGACACCCATCCCCAAAGCTCTTAATCCATCTATTGCATGCCAGGGGAATGGATAATGCATGTAATAAGACTGTCTCCTCTCGGTCAGCTTCTGTTTCATCTCAGGCAACCCCGACTTATAGGGGTTGCACAAGGAAATGACCTCCTAACCCCTTGGCCCCACAGATAGGCTTGCCTTCCTTGGGGCCTTACATGGTTCATTTTTTATCATATCTTGGGATCGTCTTGCTGAACTTCTATCCTTATGTTTAGGTTGTAGTAAGTGCCCCTTGTGCTATCAAGGCGTTTTTGTTCTTTTGGCTGGCAGAGTCACTCTCACAGCTTTTGGCCATGTATGGCCTTAGTTTTCTTAGTTTGGAATTAGCTCTTTTGTCATTTTGGTCTTTGTCAAATGTTGTTCTACTTCTTGTACCAGCTTATCCTTTTATATTATATGATATGGTATGTTTAAAAAAATGGGTTTTTCTGTACTAGTGTCCCTTATTCAGAATGGTGAGGCTCTTACGAGTTTTTATGGAGCAAAGATTATCTAGCTCTAAGATCTACTGGAAAATTCTCCCTTTGATATCCTACATTAAGATGAAATTTAACTTTTGGGTTTTTATTTTAAAGAAATATCGCTACTTGCCATATATAAAGCGTCATGAAGATAGGCCTCTATAGGGTCCAAATCCAGTAGTTACTCAATGAGTGTTCCGTTCGAGTTATGTAAATTAACTTTATTCCTTCTTTGCACACAATGGAATGTAGAAACGAGCTACATAGAGATTAGAACGTGATGAAATTAGAACGCGCCGTGACGCGCTTCTCCCGTCCTTGAGTTTCTAGGGCTTCTTCTCCTCGAAGAAGCTCTGTGTAGGTGCAAGAAAGGAGTCGGCATTTGCTTGCTAGTGGTGGACGAAGCTATCAACTTTGGTGCGGATTACGTCTCGAAAGCGGCGGCTGAAGAGGTATCGTCTCCGGCTGTCTCTGATAGTTAGGTTTCTGGATTCTTTCTTTATTTTGGTTGCTCGATGGAAGGAGCGGAACAAGTTGCTAAGAAGCTGCGCAGCGATGGCGCCTTTACTTCTGGGGAGTCGAACAATCTGGTGCTCCAAGGTGATAATGGGGGTGACTAGGGTATGTCGGGGCCTGTGTCGCACATGAAATCCTTCAAGAACGTGACTTCTGGTAAATCGGATGACGAGGAGATGCAGATCTTTGAGGATTTAGAGGAGATTTCAGATGATGAGGCTGAACTTTCGGAAGAAGACGATCCGAAGTGCCCCTCTATCACACTCTCGAAAGACCAGAAGCGGAGATTTAGGGAACCGTGGCAGAAGGCGATCATAGTAAAATTACTGGGCAAGTCAATTCCTATGCATATCTTGAAGGACAGGCTGTTGCGTAGATGGAATCTACTAGGCGACTTCTCCATGTACGAATTAAGTAATGGGTTCTTCACGATTATCTTCTCTAACCAAGAGGATCTCCATTTCGTGATGACAGAGGGACCGTGGCCGGTGATGGATCATTACCTTTCAGTCAGGCGGTGGAGACCGAATTTTAACCCTAAGTCAGAGGCGTTAGCGTCCCTCGAAGTTCTGGTCAGATTTCCAGATCTCCCAAGTGAGTACTATAATGAAGAATTTCTGACTATTGTGGGATCCAAAGTTGGCAAAGTCAAAAAGGTGGATTTATCCCCGTCTAGCTTTGGGAAAACACAATTAGCCCGTGTGGCCATAGAAGCCGATCTCATGAAACCCCTGCTATCTAAATACCGATTCAGAAACCGAATTATGAAGGTTGAATATGAAGGCCTTCACCTGGTATGCTTTAAATGCGGGTGTTACGGCCATAAGGAATCTTCTTGCCCGTTCTTGAGTGAGGAGGGCGAGATCCACCAGGAGGAGGGAGTCCGACTAGTTCAAGAACAAACGGAGGAACAGAAGCAGCATGTGCTAGACGATTACGGGGAGTGGATGGTCCCTAAGAAGAAAACACTACCAGAAGAAATCGTATTACCACAGTGGCTCCTAATGTTCCTAGTGGGAATGGAATTCCGCCAACCTCAAGGTTTAGCCCCTTGGATGATACAGTGGCAGTGAGTGCAAAGTTAAAGGATGTCAGTAAGAAGAGTCCGGTCATGGTAGAGACAAACCCTAGAAGTGCATCTCAGCATAAAGCCGCACGAGGTGTATTCAAAGAGGATAGTTCTAGCAAGTCTGTGGATGGCAAAGTAATTCCTGATATGGTGTCAGAAAAGCACACAGAGGATAGTCGGAGCCAGTCCAGAAATGATACTAATCAAGGTGAAATTAAGACAAGGTGTGATCTGAGTAGAGGCAATCAAGTCAGAGCTAGAATTGATTTGATCATTTCGGGACACACACCCAATGCAAGGAACTCTTAGAAAACCGCCTCATTAAGCAACATGGATGCTGTAACTAGCCGGAGAAGACTTCCTCCTGCAACGGGACTGGGCCCTAAATCTGGTAAGAGAGGTACGTAAGGTTTCTTTCTGTCCATAAGTTATGATTGAGAGGATTATTTTCTGGAATGTTAGAGGGGCTTTGAAGCCTAGTTTTCATAGAGCAATGCGCAATCTGATTGCTTCTTGTCGTCCTAATATTGTTGTTCTCCTTGAACCTCGTATAAGTGGACAAACTGCGGATTTGGTGTGTTCCAAACTTGGGTTTGATAAAATGTCGGGTTGATGCTGTAGGATTTTAGAGGGGGAATTTGTTACTATGGAATAAACCTGTGAGATTGGATATCCTGCTTAGCGATTCTCAGTTTGTTCATTGCAGAGTTAGATGTGGTACCTGTTCTTTTTTGATGACTTCTGTATATGCGAGTCCAAATTCTGTTCTAAGAAACCAATTTTGGGATTGTATTGACAATGCTAATCTCTCTCATCGGGATCCGTGGATTCTGGGAGGGGATTTTAATGCCACTCTGTTCCCTTTTGATAGGAACTGCTCTTCATCTGCTAATTTTGGTATTAATAAGAGATTTGTAGATTGGGTGCATAACGTGGGTTAATGGTTGTTAGCACTCATGGTAATAGGTTCACCTGGTCCAATGGCACCCAAAGTGCCTGCCTAGATAGGGTTCTTGCTTCTGTTGAGTGGAACATTAGTTTTCCTGAGGCGCATGTAGAGGTGCTTCCTAGGTTTGCATCTGATCACAGCCCCATTATCCTTAGACTGAACTCTACTAAAAGGAGGAACCCTAATACTTCTTTTAAAGTCCTTGCTGCTTGGTTATCCCACCCAAACTTTAATCAAGCTGTGATGCAGAATTGGAATGATAGATCTTCTTTGTTTGACTCCCTTGAAGATCTTAAAGTCTTTCTCCGAACCTGGAATAAGTCTGTTTTTGGTCATATACTCTGGAACAAAAGAAGAATAGAGGCTAGATTGAGAGGTATCCAGAGAGCTGTGGATGAAGGTAGGGGTAGGCACCTTAGAGGTTTGGAATCCTCCCTTACCAAGGATCTGGACATTTGGTTGCAGAGGGAGGAAGCTTTGTGGTTCCAAAAATCTAGAGATCAACATGTGACTCTTGGGGATAGGAATACAGCCTACTTTCATCTTAAAACAAAAGTTAGGAGACAGAAGAATTCTATAAAGAAAATCCTGGATAGTAATGGGAATTGGGTGTTAGAAGAAGATAGAATTGAAAATATATTAGTGCATCATTTTGAATCATTATTTCGGGCTGATGATGGGCCCTTTTGTAGCTCTATGGAGCATGATTTTAGGTCCCTGTCCAGAGAGCAAAAGAGGACTTGCTAAGCCCTTTGCCTTAGAGGAACTAACTAAAGCTTTAAAGAGCATGAAACCTTTTAAAGCCCCAGGTAAGGATGGATTTCCTGCTGGTTTTTTCCAAAAATTCTGGAACATCATGTCCTCTTCGGTGTTATCCTTTGCCCAAGATTGTCTACAAAATCAGAAAATCAATCCTGCTGTCAACCAAACAGTCCTTGTCCTTATCCCCAAGACTGATCAGCCTACTACTGTGTCTCAGTTTAGACCAATCTCCCTTTCCAAGTCCAATACAAGATATTTGCCAAAGCTTTAGCCAATAGGCTGAAACCTTATATGTCATCTTGGGTTTCGGATAGCCAAACCAGCTTTGTTCCCGGTAGAAGTATCTTTGAAAGTATCATCTTAGTTCAAGAGGTTGTCCACTTTATGCAGAAAACTAAGGCTAGAGAGGGTATTGTAGCCATGAAAATTGATTTGGCTAAAGCTTATGATAGGCTATCTTGGAAATTCATTGAAGATACCTTATCTTGTTTGGACCTTCCTGATAATCTGAAATATACCATCTTGGATTGTATCACTTATGTTTCCTTTCAGATTAGTTGGAATGGGAATATCTCGAACTCTTTTGGTGCTGGTAGAGGGGTTAGGCAGGGAGACCCCCTCTCTCCATACATTTTTGTGTTGTGTATGGAAAAGTTTTCACAACTAATTAATAGGAAGGTGGTTAGAAAAGAGTGGAAACCTGCAGCTTTGGGGAAGAAGGGAACTTCCTTGTCCCACTGTTTCTTCGCTGATGATCTTGTATTATTTGGCTCTGCCTCAATTAATCAAGTTTCTGTTATGATTGAATGTTTGGAGGAGTTTTGCAGGATGTCTGGACAAGCTGTTAGCTTTTAAAAATCTTCGATTCTCCTTTCTAATAACGTGTCTCAGGAAAAGGCTGATATAATTAGTCGGGAGTCCAAGATGCCGGTTACCAGGAAATTTGGTAAGTACCTTGGGGTGTTCCTAAAACAGGGTAGATCTTATCCCCAGTCACAAAATTTAATTCTTTCTAAGGTAAGAGATAGACTAGCTGGGTGGAAGAGTAAAACTTTATCAATGGCTGGCCGGATCTGTTTGGTAAAAAGTTGTGTCTCCTCTATTCCCATTCATTCTATGCAATGCCAACTGCTTCCTGCTAAAACTTGTGATAAAATCGATAAAATGTGCAGGGATTTCATTTGGGGGCATGACTCTGAAACTAGGAAATTACATGATGTAGGCTGGAGCACCATGTGTAGGCCTAAGCAGATAGGGGGTCTTGGGCTTAGGGAGTCTAAAGTGATGAATGTTGCTTGTTTTGGCAAAATAATATGGAACTTGGCTAGTAATTCTCAGCGGCTTTGCTATAAGATCCTAAAACGTAAGTACCCTAATCCTGAGACTAATCGATACTCTCCAACCTGGAAAGGGGTTCAGAAATGTGCTCCTTTACTTCGGGATGGGATGCAGTGGGTTTTAAGTGATGGTAAGACTATACGCTTCTGGAAGGACTGCTGGGTAGGGGACTTTGATTTGTTATCTAAGGTTACTAATATGGTCCCTTTGCGTGATCGTGATAGGACGATTGATAGTTATTGGAACTTAGATAGGGGTTGGATGTGGAATAATTTCTCTGATTTATTGCCTGATTACTGTTTGGAACTAATCAAGAAGTTTTCTGTTTTTCCTAATGAAGGGCCTGATTTTATCTCCTGGTTTCCTGAGGGTAAAGGGGAATACAGTGTTAGGTCTGCTTATGGCCTACTTACAGGCAATAGTCATGTTGTTGATCATGCTGATCCTAGTATATTTTCTGCTATCTGGAAACTTCCGGTCCAGGAAAAAGTGAAGCTATTCCTCTGGAGAATTGTACTTGGCAAGGTTATGACAAACTCTAGGAGGGCTAGATTGGGCTTCACTACAGATAGCTCGTGCCACTTATGTGGTCAGGAGGAAACTATTCTGCATATCTTGAGGGATTGCATTGTTGCTAAGCGCATCTGGTCACATCTGATTTTCATAATAAGCAAACGCATTTCTTTGGCTTAGATTTACAGGAATGGCTGAAAGGTAACATCCAACAGAGGAACCGGCTCTTGATTAATATTAGTTCTAAAATGGTGTTTCCTATTGTTTGTCATCTACTGTGGTCCTGGAGGAACAGTAAGGTTTTTGGAAAGGAGAATAGGCTTTTTCTTCCTTTCAGAAATGTGGTACTAACTTGCAGGCAGAATCGAACAGCTAGATTAAATGCTAGCAGTATCTCGACTACATGGAACAGCACCAACAACAATGCTCATCCAAATAACAGGGAGTTTCTCTACCATATTAGAAGTAACCAATATATTCATTACTATTGATGGATCTGTTGTTCCTGGTTCAGAATATGCTACTGCTGGTGGAGCTTTTAGAGACTCGCAAGGTAACTGGATGCTTGGATTTGGAGCGTCGTTTGGGCAGCGTGGTGTGCTGCATGCCGAGATGATGGCCCTAATGTATGCGAGCAGGCTGGTCTGCAACAAAAGACTGAACAATGTTAGAATCTTCTCAGATTCGATGCAGTTAGTAGAGCTCTTCAAGGATTGTTCCAGCACGCACCCTTTGAAGCCCTTAGTAGAGGAAAGTAGAAGGCTCTTGAGTTCTGAGCAGGACAACAATGTATTATTTGTACCACGTATTTGTAATGCTGTGGCTGATAGGTTAGCTAAGTCTATGTTGGGTGTCTCTATGAGTTTTCATCTCTTTGAGATCCCTCCCCTTGTATTGGCCCTCTAATTCTAGAGGACAAAAACTCTTGGTCTGCAATAAGAGTTGAAGGCTGATAGCCTCCGTTTTCTGATAAAAAAAAATATCGCTACTTGCCAAGCTAATATTACTAGAAGAGTGGGAGGTTCTTCGTGGTTTTGAGTGTACTCTGATGTAAAAAGGGCAAGGAATCCCTTCTAAAATCAAATTGGCTTGATGAAGTTTCCTTTATCTTATGAATGGATAGTGTAACAGTGAAGGTTACTTCTGCTCAATGTTAATAACAATTAATATCATAATATATATATATATATATAAATAACTCTTTCAAACAAGGGACACATTTTTATCTGCCGAGGAATAAAAATAAATGATACAATTTTCGGCTTTCAAATAGAAAAAGAATCACAAGTAGAGGTAAAGTAAAACTTAGTTACAAATTGAACATCAAATAAATATTAAGATTCAAAAAGTCAAACAACAATCAATGAACAACCCAGGATCGCTGGTTTTAGTTCATAGTTAGCATGAATAACAGGATTAGCGCGGCCACGGAGGTATTAATCTGGATTAAGCTGAGTAGACCACCTTCAATAAAAAAAAAACATCGAATTAATTATAAGCGACATCATTTGTTTATAAACCAGTTTTTATATAGTTGTAATAAGCATTGACCCTATTTTTTATTTGCTTATAATATAATGCAATTTAGCAGGCAGCCGGATATACATAGTGGAAAAGTTAGAATTAGGATAGTAATAATAAATTGGTCAATGGAGATATATAATAATAAATACCTGTGAGAGAATTTGCCCCACTTGGATGAAAAGGGTAGATAGGAACATGATGGTCCGGTGAAGGGTTTTCTCGAGTTGTAGGTGAAGATGGGAAACGATCAGGAGCTGAAGGGGTAGTAGGGAAAGTGGAATCAGGAGGTGAAGGTTCGTTACTAGAATCAGGAGGTGAAGGGACATCACTAGGTGGTGAAGGAGAAGTACCAATTCCTTCAAGAAATGGTTTATAATCATATCTAAACTGACAATTAACATGATATTTCGCCACTCTTCTTGAATGTGAATAGGTTGTGGAGTTTGTCAACGCTAGATTAAGACACTCTTCGCAGTCAGATGTACTGGTATCAGGTCGACATTGGACGAAACAATATACTGTTTCGAAAGAGAGTTTGCCTTCACCAGTTGCGTAAAGACTAGTGCTGTCAAGTGCTTCTGTGATGAGACTTGTTTGTAGTCTCCATAACACTGTAGTATTTGGTTTGGTCGAGTGAGTTGTCATTGGGATAATAGTAAGTAACCCATGGTAGTTCTTCATAGGTTTTGAACATGGTGTGATTGGAGTAACGAAGGGTACATTCTTCATACCATGTTGTGACTTCTGTATGGATTAAGCAAGTGGAAATGGATTCATTTGCAGCTGCTTGAACACAAGCTTGACAATCGGAGGAAGAGACGTCTGCTCGGCAGTAGTAGAGACCGTAAGCTTTGTCGGGTCTACCGGTGGTGCCGACTGTGCCAGCACTTGTGTGGTAAAATGTTGAAATTGAGGATTGGTTGGTTAGTTCAGAGAGAACAAGGTCTCGGTTTTCTTTGAAAGGATCAGTGGAGAAGAATATATCAGATATTAGGCTGCAGCTAGTATAGATATGGGTTAGTGATGTTGCGGGTGGGGAGAGTAGTAGTAGATGATGAAAGATTAAAAGGGCAATGGAAACATGAGTAGTAGTGTGGGAGTTCATGGTTTCCAATGTAACAGATCTGTGTGTCTGCTGTGAAATGGAAAACCTGAAGAACAAATTGGTTTGAATGACGAGATAGGCGTCCTGGTATATATATTGGAAATTGGATGGGTGATCATTTGTTTCTGCCAGCTGCCGCTGCAAATTGAATTCGTCCAAGTTTTGTTGTGAAATTCAAGTTGCAGGTTAGTGAATTATTGTTTGGCTTGAGAAATCAGTTGATTAACGTTCTAGTAATATTAATTAGGTTTATTTTATAGTCTTTATTAACATAGCAGCTGGTAACCAACTATAAGTAAGTTTTATATATATCTTTGCTTTATATCCCTCATTCTTTAACTAATTCATAAATATATGGCCTGGAGCCAACCATTACAAATCAAAAATATATCTTTGCCGTCCTGAGAGTAATTAATTTTAATCGACCAAATCCAGTCGTAATAATCATTTAATTTTACACAAGAAATCAGCAATAAAGATGACTTCTAGTAAAGTATCAGGTCCTCCACTAAGCTAATCAAACAATGACTCATATATCGTTGAATGTGATTAGTGAGACCACCATGTCTAGCCTCTTTTTTCGTAAAAAAATATACATATATAGCATCCGGTGCGAATTCCTTATAAATTGTATTATAGACTTGGGTTTTTTTTTCTAATTTAATCCCAATATAGAAATGTAATAATTCTATGTGTATCAGATATGGATGAGAATGATACCTTCGATCATGTCATCAACCAACTTTTCAATTTAGGCAATGAGTTGTATTCCAACCCCTGACTTGGCAAATTAAAATCATATATCTTCTTCTGCATATATATACTTTTAGGGGGCGTTCGTTCGCTGCGAGCAAACGCAGAGAATGCTGCGTTCTAATAAAGCTCCCAAAATGTTACTATGGTTAAGGAATTGAAGAGTGCCATGTGTAATGTGGTCAAATTTAAACCAATTAAAAGCCAACACCTGTGTGTAGTACTTATACAAAAGTAACATTAATCTACTACCAGGGGCAAATCGCTACAATCGAACGCACCCTTAGAGCGCGTTCGCTGATGACTTCCGAACGCAGGTTTTTCTGCGTTTGCATAAATGCAACCCTGGTTAACCAATCTCAGTCACCCATATCAGCTTTGATCAGTATGAAATCCAATAACAGTGTGACACTTGTTCTATTTTTCTCTTTTTCTCAAAAGTAGATTAATGTTTGTATCGTGGAGAACGAACGGTGCCTTAGATGGCGCCTAACCTATTTTCATTTGACGTGTGCATCAACGTCAAGATTGAGTCAGGCTCCAGTAGCCTTATTACAAACTGTACTTATCATGGCAGTAGGGCACCACATGGCTACGGAAATAGTCTGCTCACTGATTTTTTTTGTTTTTCAAATGGTCAAACTTAGGTACTTTAAATTGAAAACCTAGGACAGATATGGCCAGTAGAGTTGATGAAATGGCGGCGGGTCGGGTTTTGGGCGGGTCAATACTAAATTTTAGGTCTGAACGGGTTTATATATTTGTCCAGACCCGGTTTTAGTTTTTTCAGACCGGATGACACATTTATTTTAATCTTGCCATTATCCGGCCGGCCGCCCGATTTTATAATTTTTTTTATATTATTATTAATTTTTTTGAAAAAGCATATATATTATATAATATTATATATAAATATAATAAGCATATATGTTGTATGCAATATTAATAGATATACATATAAGTTAAATAAATAGTAAAAGGTATTATATAAAGTTAAATTAAATATACACACCCTTCTGTTATTAATACTTGATTTTCTAGCTTTAGGCACAAAAATTAAGGGGAGAAACGTTAGAATATTTTGTTTTTACTTATTGCACAGGAATTGAAAAAATTTGAAAAATAGAGGTGTGAAAAAAGTTGAGAGGTTAGAATTGAAAGTAGATGACAAAAAAGGCTAGACATGTTATATTTTGAAAAAGAGTATAACTTTATATTTATAAAATATAAATATAATAAGGGAAATTTCACCAAATACCATTGAGTTTTTGCTTAATTCACGATATACCACTGTGTTTTTAAAATTACATAGGATACATTGAGTTTTTACTTATTTCACCAAACGTCATGGGTGGGGCATGTAATTTTCCCTAATTTTTTTTACTGTTCTTAATATATATTTGGGAATTTCATGAAATGCCACTATATTTTTGGCTAATTCATGAAATGCCACTAAAAAAAAGAAAGTCACGAAATGCCACTATATTTTTCTAAAAGTCCATGAAATGCCACTATAGATAGAAAAAAGACAAAAATACCCCTACTAGTTAACAAAGTAGTTTTAAAA
This sequence comes from Limonium bicolor, assembly GCA_023374045.1. Lineage (NCBI taxonomy): Eukaryota > Viridiplantae > Streptophyta > Magnoliopsida > Caryophyllales > Plumbaginaceae > Limonium > Limonium bicolor. The sequence continues at coordinate 50,647,301 of CM041779.1, read as the reverse complement.
TTCACAATATGCCCCTAAGTGTTAAAAATTAACAAAAATTAAAAAATACAATAAAATATAAAAAAATCACATACATTTTAAAAATATTTAAAAAATTATAAAATTATAAAAAATTGAAAAAATTAAAATATAATTAAATATTAAAAAAAATTCATTTTATAAATTTATTCAATACCATAAAGAGAATATTGAGTTCTAAACAAATAATTTATACCAATTTTTCTACAAATTTAGTACCATAATTTACCAAATAAGTGCCATAATTGTTATCATACTTTTTAATTGTTATTTGCTATCAATTTAGATTATTTATTTCTTAAAGTAAATGATTTTTTTGTATTACTGATAAAATTTAAAAACTAAAATTCTAAACATAATAATTTATTTGAGATAGAGTGACTGAGAATATATATATATAACATATAATATTAAATAATAAAACTTGTTTAAAATGTAGAATAAAACGTTTTAGAATAATAATACGCAACTTATTCTTTTAGTTATCATTACTTGCTCCTAATAAGTTGCATATTATAATTCTAAAAACATTTTATTCTACATTTCAAACAAGTTTAACTATTTAATATGTTATGTTATATATATATATATTATCAGTCGCTCTATTTCCAATAAATTGTTTTATTTAGAAATTTTAGTTTTAAAAATTTATCAGCAATATAAAAAATTTATTTATTTTGAAGAAATAAATAGTCTAAATTCATAGAAAATAATAATTAAAAATTGTATGATAAAAATTATGGTACTTATTTGGTATAAATTATGGTACTATATTGGTAGAAAAATTGGTCTAAATTATTTGTTTAGAACTCATATTCTTTTTATGGTATTGAATAAATTTTAAAAAAGGAAATACTTTTTTAATATTTAATGATATTTTATTTTTTTATTTTTTATAAAAAATTTTATAAATTTTTATAATTTTTTTTATTTTATAATTTTTTTTAATATTTTTATGGTATTTCGATATTTTTGTTAATTTTTAACACTTAGTGGCATATTGTGAACTTTAAAAGTATTTTGTTAACTAGTAGGGGTATTTTGGTCTTTTTTCTATCTAAAGTGGCATTTCATGAACTTTTCAGAAAATAAGTGGCATTTCGTGACTTTCTTTTTTTTAGTGGCATTTCATGAATTAGCCAAAATATAGTGGCATTTCATGAAATTTCCCTATATATTTTATTAAATTTTGTGGTATTTTGTGAATTAATAATATTTATGTGGTATCATGTGAACTATGTTTATTAACTAGTAGGTGTAGTTTGGTCTTTTAAATATTTTGGGTTCGTAATTTGTCGTATCTGATGAATTAAATTTATTTTTACTAGTATCTGGAAAACTTTTTTAAAAACTGTGGTCTTTTGTGAATTAACAAACTTGTTAGTGGTATCTTGTGAATTTTCCCTTTATTCTATATGGTATCAGGGCATTAAAGTGCCAAATGACGGCGTCCTCTCCGGCATCTTCATATTCACCCCTCTGGAGCAGGATAAATGTCTGGGACGATCGATTCATCTTCTATGGCTTCTATTCTTGCCCATTCCCCCAGTCACCAGCACCAGTCTGTCTTGTCAGCAGTTGGTAATCTCATAAAATTACACCTAAACCAACTTTGGCCTCTAACATACCACCGTCGTACCATGTCTTAGAGGTAACAATTTGTATAAGTTTGTTGATGACACACATATCTGTCCAGAGTAAGTATCCGCACAAGGAACATTAATCCCAGAATATACAAAATGGCAAAACAAAGATCAATTATTCATGTAAGTTCTATACATGACCCTTTCTGAGCCTATCATTATTCATGTAAGTGCTATATATGACCCTTTCAAGGAGCTTTGGGACAAATTACACAATACTTTTGCAGCACAATCGACATGCTAACTTGGGCCATTTTAATTTGCAATTGGTCAGTATTCAAAAGAAAAGGAGATGAGTTTGTCAATGAATACTTTAATCTAGCTAGTAGCCTAGATCACTACCTTGCTGGTGCAGGTCAAATTGCCTCTGACAAAGAATTCCAAACTTATTTATTAAGAGGACTTCCTTCAGAGTATAATCCTATTCCTACCATCATTTTGTCCTCTAGAGAACAATTTACTCCATTTGAGATTTTGAGTAATCTCATGCAGTTTGAGGTTACTGTTAGTCATCAAACTCAGCAACTCAATCATGTTGTTAATGTGAATGCCACTACTAGTGCTAATGTGGGTACTACGACTCATATAACTATAATCCTACAAGAGGTGGTTAGAATTCTAGAGGAAGAGCAGTTACTATGGCTGAAACCAGAGGTAGAGGGAGATCCAATTATAATCCTGGTCGTTGTTCTTCAAACGGAAACTCTAGGCAACTATTTACTGGTCAATCAGACACCAGACAAGTGTGCCAAATATGCTCTAAAAGAGGTCATGATGCTAAGGATTATTACCACATTTTCAATTACTCTTACCAATCTCAATCATCTCCTTCATTCACAGCCAACACCACCACTCATACTACTAATTATTCCCCCCCGCTTCCTAATACCGTTGCCTCACATCACTTCACTGGGGATCTCTCTCACCTACATCTGGGCTCAACAGATTACACAGGAATTATTCAATCTCTCTCGGTAATGGATCATCTCTTCCAATTTCTCAGGGTACATGCCTTATCACTACTCCTACTAGAAACTACATGTTACATCAATAAAAATCTCTTATCTGTTAACCGTTTCTGCGTTGAAAATTACACTTATTTAAATTTCATCTTCACTGTTTTTTGTTGAAGGATTGCAATTCTCATCAGCTTCTTCTTCAAGACCCGGTTAAACATGGTCTCTACCTGTTCCCTAAGCAGCTGCTCAAAGCTCTCCACAATTTTGTCAATCCTCTCCAAGACCTCAATTGTATTTTTCCCTCAAGACAACTCTAACTGTCTGGCACTAGCATCTAGGACACCCATCAACATCCATACTTCTAAGAATTTACATGATTTTTAGCTTCCTATTTTAAACTCTACACCAATGCCGTTTTGCTCTACGTGTTGCATTGGAAAACCTCATGCTAAACCACATTACTATTCTCATAGTAGATCTAAGCTCCCTTTTGATTTTGTTTTTATAGATTTATGGGGCCCTGCCTTTAAAACATCTACATATGGTTACAAATACTACTTGCTAATTGTAGATGACTATTCTTGTTACGTGTGGCTTTTTCCCTTTTGCACCAAAATAGAAATTAAAACTATTTTTCTTATTTTCCAGAACCTGGTCCATAATTACAATGTTTATTCCATTAAATTGGCTCAAATTGATGGTGGAGGTGAGTTTCAAGCCCTACACTCTTTCTTCCAGGAAAAAAGGATTAATCATCGATTAAGATGCCCCCATGTTTACCAGCAAAATGGCTCTGTTAAGAGCTGTCACATATTCATAGTTGACAAGGGTATTACTTTTCTAACTCAAGCTTCTATGCCTTTGGTTTACTGGTCCTATGCCTTTAAGGCAGAATCTTACCTCACAAATCAAACCCCCACTACTGTTTTACATCATAAGTCTCCCTTTCATCTTTTATGCAACTCAAAGGAACAAGTTATCTCCAAGATCTGCTAAATATGTCTTTTTAGGGTATGCATCTCAATACCATGGCTACCTGTGTTAACATCTACCCTCAACAAGTATCTATACCTCTCGTGATGTGTTGTTTAATGAAACCAAATTTCCCTTTGCTTATACCTCCTCTAGTTTCTTAAACCCTGCCTCTCAAGCTCACCCTCATCCTCTCCATCGTTTAATACCAAACAAGTTCTCTTCACAATCTCCTACACAGCCATCCACTCTCCAAGACTCTCAATCCTCTCAAACTCCCTAACCTCTCTCCTCATCATCAAATCTTAACCGAATCCATATCTTACTCAAATCCACACCTTCTCTTTCTCCACCACCCTCACCACATCTTGCACCTTCAAATTCCTCACCATACTCACACTCCTCATCTCCACAAATAAAACCATCTTCACAACCTCACCACACTCACACCTCTCATCTCCACAACTATAGCCATCCCTACAACCTGATTCTAATATTCATCACCTAAACACGAACCTCCACAAAATGAACATCACATGCTTACACGATCAAAAACTAATTCCTCTAGACCTCTCATTCGCACTGATGACACCTTCAACTATCACCTACATACAACCACTATTGTTCTTGATAACCTTACCCGTAACCAAGATTTAAACCATATAGAATGGATTGAGGCTATAAAAAGGAGTTAGCTACTTTGGACAGAACTCAGACCTGGGTTTTAGTGCCTTTCAAGCCTGAAATACATCTTTTAGGACACAAAGTGGAAATTCAGAACTAAGAAAAATGTTGATGGTTCTCTTGCTAAAATGAAGAGTACGCTTGTTTCCCAAGCGTATACTCAAACCTATGTTTGTGACTATGTGAAACTTTCAGTCCGGTTATTAACTTTACAGTCTGAGTTATTATATTATGGTGTCTTTCTATTGTTGTGTGCTTTTAACTCGCTTCTTATGCAATTGGATGTGCAAACACATTTCTTCATGGTGATCTTAAGAAAAACGTGTATACCAAACAACCCCCAGGTTTTGCTCACAGTTTCTTTCCTAACCATGTGTGTCAATTGACATGCTCGCTTTATGGGATGAAACAGTCACCCTCGTGCTTGGTATTCTAAGATAATTTCTCATTGAGTTGGGATTCCTTACATCTAAATCTGACCATTCTCTTTTTATCTACAAACGTGAACATAAAATTGTTTATGTTCTTGTCTATGTTGATGATGTTATGGCCTAGATTTGTTTCTTCTTTCTGATTCATAAAGGGAGTTCACATTAATTTCGATCTTCTGTTAGAATGTCTATGATATTCTCTTACTGTTATTATGTTGGCTTAAGGAAGGAGGGTTAAAAATATCCTTTTCGTTTCATTATTAATTAAAGAGCTAGGAATTAATTATTTTTGTTTCCTTATTATTTCCTAACTCTCATTTTCTCATTCCTATTCCATGTTATTTTTTTCTCCTTCCTCAATTCTATTCTCGATTTTTTCTCTCGTTTCACTCCGCCAGTAACTCCTCTCTTGTATATCTCATCTCCTCTTCATCTCTTCTTCAATTTCCTCTCAATTATTAAATGCTGGAGATCTGCTGGTGGAATTCTGTTTGTCTATCAGTCGTCTGTCAGGTTCGGATTATAGAGTTGGTTCTCTTCTCTGTTAAGTTTTCCCCTTTCCTCTTTTCTGATTTTGCTTTTGTATTTGGGAATTAGGCAAATTGAGGGATTGTCATTCGAGTAGAGATTTGAGGAGGGCGTTTTGTAGAGTCCACAGAGATAGCATTGCTTTGGATGTGAGGTAGGTGGTAAATGGATTCAGTTGCATATGTCACCCACGGGATTTCAATTATTGTTTCCGTATATGGTTATTTGACTCTCTATCTGTGGTGATTCTGGTTAGTTTCTGACTTACGTTTTTGATGTGTTAAAACCCCGTGGGGGTGTGTTTGTTTTGCGTAATTTGATATGGAGTTGGGAGCTTTAACAATGGTGAATTTGCCTTTGTAATTCTCTTCTAGTTCGACTTCGATTTCTACAATTTTCGTTGTGTCCGGACCAGTTAACCGGAAGTAGGGTTGGAAGCATCTGTTTGCCTGCGTTTTGAGACGTCCGGACGAGGTGCGAGGATGAGTTTTGGGTTTGTAGTTTGACTTGTGTCTGAACTTGCAAGCCCGACACACTGTTCGGACACAATTTTTTTTCACGTTTTGGGTTCTGTCCGGGTCTGTGGGTTGGACAGGACATCCGGACGAGTTGTTTTTCCGTCTTGGGCTTGCGTCCGGACCAGTTAGCCGGACGTAAGTCCTGACACGTGTTATATTTTGGCGCCGACTTGCGTCCCGACTTGTAAGTTGCGTAACTTCTTTGTTTGAGCTCCGTTTGAGTGTCGTTTGTGCCGTTGGATTCCTCTTTTCAAATACTATCTATTTCGATATGTTTTAGCATTCCTGGATGCAACGCCCCTATTTAACATATTTATAGCGGATATAAAATACTAAAGGCGTACAGACCATCGGGTTCCAAACACCCGACACCAAACCTCATCAAATACAATTTAAAGATTACAATTGTCACGACCTAAACCTCGAGAAAACTTAACAAAAGTAAACAGCAATAAAACACATAAACTCTCGAAACCTAATCCCATCCCAATCACTCATTCTCTTCGTGGCCACCTGTAAAATAACTCGTACCTGCAAGATAAAACCAAGCAGCCCACCCCAAGAGGGGTGGGTCAGTTCCCTGGAATGGAACTGGTACGATCCTCCAAAAACAAACTTATAATACAACTCTTAAATAAATAATAGCAGGAAAACAATCACATAAACCACACAGAGGAACAAGGCATTTCACAAATCACCAAATCAAGATAACAAGATAAGAATAAAGGTTAATAACAGAAAAGTAAAGTTAGTGAAACGAAACCACATCATGTGTTAGTGAACACCCATTGCCTTAGTTAAACCCAATTCCCGTTAGGAGTAGAAAGACTCAGATAGTCACAAAGGACTAGGAATGAAAAGTTAGATCCAAAAACAAAAACTCAAGAGTGGAATAATTCAACTGGGAGAGATGGCCCCCACCGCCAAGTACGTCCTCTTAGGTCAGGGGATATACAGCCTCTCACTGTCTACAACGTCCCTTTTGGGACAGGGGATATACAGTCCCTCACTGTCTACCACGTCCCTTTTTGGGACAGGGGATATACAGCCCCTCACTGTTACCATTGAAGACGCGCGCGCACGTCGAAACCTCAAGAACCAGCTCATGGATGAAACGATATCCGGAGTCAAAAGAAGAATTACCAAAATCGACCTTTTCCAAATTCCCACTAGAACACCAACTACCCAGAGCAATACCAAAACACTCAGTCCTACAGAGTGCAGAAGCGTAAACCCTAAGCAGTCAATGTCTAATGGAACAACCAAACAGAAGGAACCAATACCCAAGTGAGTTTCACATCCAAGGCTCAGTTAGTCACACAAGCTGAGTTAGTCACACAACCATTTCCTTTTTAGAAATTCCTCTTAAAGTCAGTTAGCGTTTTTTGAAAGTCCCATAAGTCAATCAGCAAAAGTAACGGAGTACGAGAAATCGTACCTGGTATGTGAAGAACAATAAATACTCGAATAAGTGATTCCCCAATAGTAACCTATAATTAAGTGTTTCCACGTGTCGATTAGTTAAGGGATCCACTAGTGAAAAAATGTTTTTAATGACGGTTATTTTGCCTATATACCACGGTTAGAAACGTGGTTTATACTCGCGTGGTATCGGAAAATTGCAATAAACCACGGTTTGAAACCGTCGTTTAAAAGACGGATTATAAACCACGGTTCGCTAAAACCGTCGTTTAAAGCCCTTTGTGTCGCGGGAATCAGACGCCTTATACGACGGTTGGAAGAGAAACCGTGGTATATAATGTTGTTCGATCGACTTTTATACGACGTTCGGGTGTATAACCGTGGTATATGACTCCTTTATACGACGGTTTTATAATAAACCGTGGTTTATACTCGTCGTTCCATTGAGTTTTAAACCACGGTTTTAAGTGAACCGTGGTTTTTTTTTCTTTTTTTTTAGTTTTTTTTGTTTTTTTTTAGCCTCTACCACATATGTTTTCCAACACAACCCAATTTACAATCGCATATACAACCTGTACAGGGCATCCAACTGGTATTGCCCTTTGATAACCAACCACACTATATGACCATAAACCAAGTTGCCAGTTTGAATTGCAACATTGAAAACGAATTGCAAACAAACCCATTCAAACTTTCAAAAATAAGAGAGAGTTGAACTTTACAAACTTTGAGAGTCTACGTTGCTTCAGCAAAAACAAAAGTCTAAGTCTAACTACACTAGGATAAGATCTAAGAAACACTCAAGTAATTTTTACACCAAAACTGCGATAAATGATCTCTTACAAAGTCGAGATCCCCTTTGGAATACGTGCTCCCTGCTTTTGTGAAATAAGAAACGATCTGTCCATAAAAAGAAACTGATCATCATTAGTACACAATTTTATTTAAAATGCAATAACTTTAACTAAAACTTTGATTGGTATGGGTTACCTTGTCATCATCCTTAAGCGTGTCAATATTTTGTACAATCTCGAACATGTACCGCATCACAATAATAGCCACAGCTTCGTGAATCAGGCTGTTGAGGACACTGTCATCACACCATCCATGGATTACCAACTTTAGACAGATCAAAAAATTAAACGTTTAACTTTAATACAAAAATGCATAAATTAAATGATTACTTACACGTATGTATTGGAAGTCCAAGATGGAGAATGGTTTCTTTTCATCACTTAAACCAAGCTTATGGCCCCTGCATAAATACAACATTTTAAAATGAAGCCATTTATTGTCAATAATCTAGGACAAGCTTAAAATAAATATAGAATGCATTAAAATTTTGAATACTCACTCCTTCAAATATTTCTCTACAGCGATCTCTCGAAGGTCATCAGGGCCGCCCAATGGGTCTAGTATCAACAAGCATGAGGTGTCGATACACAACACCATCAACATCCAATGATTGCTGCCACAGATAAAACAAAGAATGTTTTGTAGAACAATATTAAATATCACAATTAGGAAGCAAAAATTCCAGTTATTGTGTACTTACATCTGATGATATGGGATCAGCAAATATTTGCTTCTTCTTCGCACCGCAGTACAAAATCCCTGCCTCACATGCTCTACACATCCTTGCTCATCCAATGCGGCCTGATTTGCTGACATCAATTGCGGACACAAGAAAGAGATGGCAAATAATCTCTTGTTCGATATCAGTCTAGTAGTCAAGCACATAAACAACATTTTTTCATAAGATATGTTAAATAGCTTAAAAAAATGAAAGATAATTTAATAATTTAAAAGATACTTACACACAATAGGCCTGAATCACAGAGATGTTAAGCAGGTCTCCCATCAAAAATTCTCTTAGATCGCTCACGGTAATCATCAGATCTCTGGGCTCGAGGGAGTGGAAAACATGCTTAGACACTTTCATGTTGAATTGGTGACAGACTGCGGCTTCGTCATGAAAAAGTCATACAACATTTTTTGTTGTCTGTCAACTTCTTCAGATACTTGGGTGTCAGAATGGGGGATCTCCTAGGAGTCATATCGAAAGGTTTGACCACTTCCTTTCTCACACTCTGACTCTCCTCATTTGATTTCACAACTTCCTTCCCCTTATCCACTTTCCTCTTCTTAACCGGTCTTAATTCCTTATCAATCTAATAGTATACAAAATTTAAATAATAAACATATCAGCCAACAGTCAAGTTAAAAACTAAACAGTAAGCATGTAAATAGTTTACCTTGTCACTGACATCAATGAGAGAATATGGCCATGGAACAACTGAAGATTGTGCTTGACCTATTTTACTCCACTGATTCCACTCCAACGGAAGTGGAGAGTCCTCATGACCTCGCACAATGTCGTCTACCATCACACGAGCGTGGAGAGGTGGGATGAGCTTGAAATGTACTACAGTGTTCGGTCCGGTCTGTAAAACCCGACCGAATGCAACATGCACAGTCCCACCATCCAACACTTGAAACAGATGACATGATTTAGCCATCTACATCAACTCACAACAGTAAGCAAGCTAATAAAATTATATTGTTTTAAAAGTAATGTTAAAATAACTAAGGAGGAGAAAAGAACAAACCGAAAGGTTTTGATAAGGAAATGTGTCTCTGGTAGGAGAAGAAGGTGCAGGATGATCGACCATCGGAGTATCCGCCGTCGTGGTAGGAGCAGACGCCGGTGTAGGATCATCGATAGTATCCGCCGTCGAGGTAGGAGCAGACGTCGGTCTAGCAGTAGGTGCCGGTGTAGGAGACGCGGCCACTATCGATGTATCCGTTTCGCGGTAGGAGTAGACACCGGTGTAGGAGTAGGTGTCGGTGTAGGAGCATGCACCTGGCCCAATACTAAAGCCTCAAGTCTTCGCAGGCGCTCCTCGTAGGCTTGACGCTCCTCAGCGTGGCGCCTTTCCGACTCAGTGTGACGTCTTTCCGACTCCTCCAACCGGTCATGCACCCGTTCATCCACCATTCTCTCTATCATTTCAGCCTGTGGTACTCTCGATCGAGACGTAGGAAACACGTCTTTTTGCCGAACTTCCCCTCCAAGCCCCCGCACTCGCCCTGGATGATCCTTTTGCCCAAGGGCCTTATTCAGTGGATCATCCTGAGACGGAGGGGCCGGAACCATCTCCCATCGCTCAGTAGAGCCGACTATTTTAAATTAACAAAAATATTAGAAATGAACTTACTAATTAGTAAACAACAACTTTTAAATATATATACTTACAATCTTGGACGCCAACTCAGCAGTCTCGCTCTGCGGGAACACATATACTCCCTCGTCATTTTTCTTCATGCGACCCAGCATAAATGTCTGCACCCTACTTGCATCGTCAACATCATCAATAACTGACTGAGTGCCGT
>CM041779.1:50599245-50636233 GCA_023374045.1 Limonium bicolor | reverse complement strand
GAGGGCTGTTTCCAGTCATACAGACCGTAACTTGGTGTTGAGGAGTGGTCGTGTCAACCACATGGGTGGTTGGCGTCTGTGACACTCGGATGTAGTCTATTCCGCTGCATAGTTAACTTGTGTTATGGCTAGGAGCGTTGATCGTACTATTGGATGTTTATTCGGGGGTGTTACAGAATGATAATTAAAACTACAAGTACAGATAACCTTTTGTGGTTTCAAAGAAGAAGAATAATTTCCTAGCAGCCTATTTTAGTTTCCAATGTATTTTCGAAACAGGAATCCAGAGAAAGTAGCAACAAAAGTCTATAGCATGTTTCAAGCGTACGATTAACACTACTACAAGAATGGTCTGTCACAACACTAGTATGGCAACATTTTCATAATTCCACACTTTTTTTTTAAGTAGAGGGACATATTTTGCTAACTAATTTCCTCACTTTTTTATACTTTAAAGTTTTAAAACCCTTCTCACACCGGTTTAAAAAACATGCAGTGCCTCTAAACACCCTTTTTCTTCGTCAAAATGCAAACACAAGTTTGGCCTCAAACGCTTTTCACAGCAGCTTCGTCTTTGAATTTGTCTGCAACATGTATTCTTTTTTCTACTAGTCTGGAACTCTCTTCATTGTCGACAAAGCCATATAAGACTTTTCATGCTTATTGTTGAGATGTAATTTGAGCTTCTCGAAGTATGCAAGGACCGAATTCTCACTTCGCCGGAGCCGGAATTCTTGAGTTAAGGGGGAAACGAAAACAATACTGGTAAAGTGGAGATTCGAATCACTTGCAATCATAAATCGATCACGGGAGCAGAATTGTAATTGATGCAAAAGAATCAAAATCAAACTAGCTGAAATCAAAGCTAGGGTTTCCGTAGCTAGAGGGAAGGGGGTTAAACAAGAGGTAACATATTAGAATTCTCAATTCGGGACTCTTTATCTTATTTTCTTTCGTATGCTTCCAAATCTCAGTATTTTCAAGTCACTTGCAAATAGGAAACGACTACTCTGTAGGAGAAAAGGGACAAATCTTTCCCCTACATCCCGAATCGTGTCAGTTCCAGTTACCCTCTCCATTTCTAAATTGTCGAGCTAGAGGAAGAGAGGCCTTAAATCCCCTTATGCATTGAAATTTACTGTTATTATCTTCAGTGTCCTCTGATACTAATGTTTTATTTTTGTATGCAAGTGCAAGATTTGTTCTAAACTACCTTGTTGGGATATGAGACCAGTGCTCAACCAAAGTTAAATTGTTTTTCTGACCAAATTGTTTCTTCCAATTGACCTCGACAATGTTAAATGTTAACTATAATCGAGAGAGTTCTCTCCTCTATAACTGAGCTCACTAGTTACCTCTGAGTCTTGATCAATCTCAATGTCTTCTAACTGATATCAAACTATCTAAGGTTTAAGCACATCCACGACACAAAGCTGTAGAAAGGTAAATAAAGAAGAGGAACTATTCAGATTCAAGTGGAAAGGAAGTTAAAGAAGAGAAATGAACTCATGACTTCAATGTGTGGATGCAAGACGTGATCAATGAGTCAAATATCATTTTTCTTTCCCTCCCAATTGCTACAATCTGTGTAGGAAATTGCTTGGATTAGCAGTGGGAATAGGTTTTAAATAGTTAGGAAAGCAAGACACCATGTTACAGCCGTTTGACAGTGATAACACTAAAAATGCAATTTTAAAATTTCCAGAGTACTAAATAGCTGGTCAAATACAAAGTCGTCTACACAAAAAAATATATAGGAAACTTTTGATAAAATTCAGACAATATATACAAGGTCCTAAAGGAAAATTATAAGTAACCGTAGACAGTATATATATGCATGTGGTTGAGAAAGCTAGATAAATGTAAGTGGTTTCCTATTTATAAACAATCATGTATGTTTCTTTGTACCACTCTCTTTCTCTGGTTTCTAATTGCCATAGGTTCCTTTTCTGTTCTTCTTTCTGTTCATTATTAGTAATCATTTTCCATTTCTGAATCCTGTATTAACCTTTTTTAGTTTTTATACTAGTCATCCCTTCCCAGCAATCCTTATACCTGCTCTTCGAACGGTAGGAAATATTGTGACCGGAGATGAACCAGACTCAGTAATGGTGCTTAAAGTTCAATGAGTTTTGTTAATGGGGACCGTAAACTTCATAATTTTTGAAGTAAAGAATGGGTTGAGAGTTTCTACCCGGGATATGAGTCCAGGGCGGATGTAAGGGGATCACGTGGGTCACGTGACCCCACGTTTTTTCAAGAATGTAGAGATTCCTATATGTATAATAATTAGATTTTATATGTATATAGTATAGTGACCACATATATTAGAGAGTTGTTAATGGTATAGTGGTAAGGGATAAAAATATTAGGTAAGTTATCCTGGGTTCAAATCCAACTATGATCATATATGTTATAATTTTTTTTCTTCGAAAAATTAGTGACCCCATATAGCTCCGCCCCTGGATATGACCCCACTAGCCCCCAAGTTCAGCTTTCAACGGGTTAAGGCACCAAGATGAATTATTGAAATGCCACGTATTGTAATTTGATTCTTTTTTCGAAGGATCGAAATGTCAGCAAGGCCATCTCGATGATTTTTGAGTCGCTAAAATCTAAAATGAGATCCCTTAAAATTAAATTATATGAATATAATTAAATTATGTATTATATTTATATTTTAATATTAAATATTTAAATATAAATTAAAAATATTTTATTCAAGATAAATTTAGGCTCTTGTATAAATTTTTTATAACAAAATCTAAAGACAATAAATAAAAATTGGAACCCTAATTCGTGTTCAGTCGCCACGGCCTAAGAGCCGGCACTGAATGTCAGATGACAGAGCCGTTGTGAGGCGACAGCAGGGCAATGATAAGCGCAGGTTACCGATGGAACTCGACTGTTTTTTGTCAACAATTGATGTACAGTTTCAACACGTGTCATGGGACGGTTGGGGCATCATGAAAGTGGAGGCAATGGTTACGCAGGCAAGATCTCCCGCACTTATAAAAATCTCGGTGTGTGGAGTGAGGGGCTTTTACGCTTTCAAAATTATTGAAATGATGTCAAATTTTCTTCTTTTGCATTCTCATTCTTTTGAATATAAAAGCTTAGTTTTAAGGGTTTCTAGAAGCATTGTAGCATGACAATAAGTATGAACTAATTCAAACAATAATTAACAGATTTTCCACATTATCTTAAGAGCCACAGCTTTTAATTGGCCTTTATATCAGCTTTTTTTATAAAAAAAATAACATGAATGTCGTTTTTCACATTATTATCATGAGGAAGAGAAGGAATAGCATTTTAAATATCGGTGTCATAAAAAATTAAGAAGATCGATCTGACCTCTAGGAGAATTTTCTGGTTCCAGAACTGGAGAAGTATGTCCTCGTCGTTTCCTACACAAGAAAAATATAAGCACTCCAACCCCGAGAAGAAGCAACGACCCAGCAGCAACGGGAAGAGCAATTATAGTGACATAGTAAACTGCACTTTTCCCTGACAAATATAGCATCGATTTTAATACTGACATGACATCATTAATAACTGAAAGCAATACAAGAAGAGACTATGATCTTGTCTAACCAGCTGGGCCTGTAGTAGATGGCGGAGGTGGGCTATGTTGTTGTGTAGTTGGAACGGATAGAGCTGGCGTTGGTGGTGGTGGGTTGAAGTTTGAAGTTGGAGTACTGGATGGAGGTGGTGAAACTGAAAGACTGTAGAAAGGTGCAACATCATATCTAATCTGGCAGCTTTCTCTGAAAATCATACCCCACGTGCTCACGAGTTGACAGTAACCTTTTAGCTCTGAAAGCAGAAGCGGCAAACATCTGGCGCAATCAGCTACCGTAAGATCAGGTACACACTGAACTAGGCTGTATAGTGTATCATCAGACGGAAGCTCTGTTTCATTTGTTGCGAAATACTGTGGAGAAGTATTGCCATAGGCAGCGTGGCGGATGATGCTATCAAAAGTTGCCTTTACAATTTTAGCAGTCTGATCTGGGTTTGTAAAGTTCAGTGACCAATCACAATCATAGACCCCTAGCTCCGTTCGGTCGCTATAGACTATGGGCTCATTTGAGTATTGCAAAGTGCATTCGTGGTAGAAAATAGCAGCTACCATCTGAGTTGGACAGTCCTGTACTATCCTTTTGCTGCAGCCTGGACACATTCGTTGCAGTCTTCAGGGTTGATGTCCGCCCTACAATAGAAACGGCCATATACTTTGGAAGGGCTTACACCATAATCAGAGCTCAAGTAACTCGCATCAACCGCATGGGCGGTCATATTGATCAGCAGGTGATTCAGATACGACCGATAATAACCATGCTCCGTGTAGTTACCGCTGTAGTTATCACAGTATTCACTGAAATATTGGGGTACCGATGTGGCTTGTTTTATTATGGCAGCAAACAAGATGAGCAAGAATATGGGTGTGCAAACATGAAACTTCAGCTCCATTTTATTGAGAAGCTTATGAAGATGGTTGCAAGCACAAACTGGAACATATACTTCTTGATGAGGTTGAATATTGGAATCTATTTATTGAAATGTAAGTTGCCTGTTCAAGAGGCATTTCACTTTCAATATACATTAATTTATAGTTGTTCTTTTCCTTACACCCTCACTAATTAATGAAAGGTTAACCACTGCATTGACTCGGTCTGTGATAACGCATGATTGGTTCATTGAAAATAATTAACTTACAGAAGAAAGGAATGTGCATATGATCTACTGGGTTATATCTTTGAAATTTTAATTTTATGCCTTTTTCATGTAGTCAGTATCATTGGAATGTGGCAACGAATTTTTTTCTGAAAGAACCAAACCAACAGCAGAAATGTTCGAAACCCAAATCGACGAATGGAAGGTTGTCTTGAGCCATTGTCGTTAGTCATGCTTGAAGGAGACTGATCGATGCATGGTACCAACAATGAGGTCACCGTCTTATAGTTCGGAATTCCTTGCTACTGTAATTTGACTCTTGAACAGCAGCTTGGCTCAGCGCTGTGGCAAAACTAGGGATGACAATTTTCAAGATGACTATCATCACCAGTAGCCACCCATTCATATACTCCCTCATGTTCTAAATATAAGTCGTTTTAGGCTTTAGAATTATGTTCAAATTATAAGTCGTTTTAGACTTTTTGTATCTATCTTTCTACTTTTACCCTTTCTACTTTTCTAATTATTATTATCATTACACTCTACTTTTTATCTTACCAATAAAGTATACTTACTTTTTTATTCTCCCAATACAAAAAGTAAGGGTATACTAGTCTTTTTAAACTCTTTCTTAAAAGTTGTGAAAAAGTCTAGAACGACTTACAATTAGAACAGGAGGGAGTAATATAAATAGATACAAAACTGAAATAAACGGGTGAAATGGACGAATTGTGTGATGGGTCGGGTGAGATCCATACTTTTTTTTATCTTACCCTATTAATGAGTGTTAAGATTTATTGCAAGTTATAAGTTAAAGTTTAAAAACTATATACGTCATAAACAATAATCATTAAACCCAAACTGAGTTCATTGGAATCTATTTATGAGTCGTCATGAGTCGTCACAAAGTTTTAACCTTATTAGACTTGAAAAGGTTATAGATCGGGCTTGGGAGTGTTGTGTCCCAAGTTTTTTTTCTTTTGTTTATAATTTACCAAGGGATTTTAACATTATTCTGACCTTGGTTTAGCGGGTTTATGTCATTGTGGCATTATTTGTTATATTGGAAGAGAAGAGAGACATGGGTGCTCTTTTGCTTTATGTGAATTTTTTTAATTAGGAGGGAGTTTATTTTCCTCATAAGTCATATTCCATATATTATTTCACTTACCAATATTCATGTTTATTTCTTCTTCCACTTTCCCGGCATTTCCCTCACAATAGTTTTATCATTCTTTTCGAACTCCGCTCTACACATCTTCTTCCTCCCTTTGCTTTATCCTCTCTTCTCCTTATCTCTGCAATTTAATTGTTCATGTTCTCCAGCTTTTGTTATTCGATGCTCGAGTCCATAAGATCTCGAGCTTAGGGAATTTTGAGTGTGGTTGTCATTCTTCATTCCAGTTTAGCTCCTCATTCCGGTTTCGATCTTCCATCAATTCGGTCAAGAGTTTGTTGATTCGAGTAGATTTCAAGGAGTGTGCGTTGTGGAGTTCATGGTAATGTGCTTTTGATTGAGGTATGTGAGGTAGGTGGTAGATGGATTCAGTTGTGTGTTCACCCACGGGAGTTTCCGGTTATTGTTTTCGTATATGTTTGCTTGACTCTCTAATTTATGGTGATTTTGGTTTGTTTCTGAATCACATTTTCGATTCTTTAAAACCCCATGGGAAAGTGTTTAGTTTTGCGTATTTTGGTATGTAAGTTTATGCCATATTAATGGTGTTTTTGGCACCATGTCTACTCTCAGATTTGCCATTGAAATCTGGACTTTTTGTTGTGTCCGGACGGTTGCCTCGGACATGTGTTTTGGTGACAGTTACGCTGTGTCTGAACATCCGTCCAGATATGTAAGTCCGGACGTGATGCGAGGACGGATTCTGGATTTGTTGTTTGGCTTCTGTCTGAACATGCAAGTCCAGACACAAGTTCAGACACACATATACTGCTTTTCAAACTTTTTTTGGACTTATGAATCCGGACAGATGTCCAGACGTTTCTTTGTTTTCAGTTGGGACTTGCGTCCGGACTTGTGGCCCGGATGTAAGTCTGGACGTGTGTAAATCGGTGCTGGCGTGGGTCCGGACTTGTAAGTCCGGAACACATGTCTGGACAGTCGTCTGATTTCACGTAACTTCATCGTTTGAGCTCTGTTTTGATTGTCCTTTGTGGTGTTGTGTTTCTCTCAGTGTGTATTATCTATTTTGATTACTTTTGGCATATGTTTATTAGTATTTTTGTTTCAAAAGTCTTCGTTTTGTTTCCAACCTTTGATTCACTCTAAAAAAGTGTTTGAGCTTCTATGTTCTGTTTGGCTTTCGTATTTGCTAGACGATAACGACTTCTGTTTTGGTAAAGCCTTCCGACCCGTTTGATAAATCTCAGCCTTCTGTTCCTTCTAATAAAAGCTTCTGAACTATTCAGTATAAAGCTTCTAGTTTAGGGACCTAGATATTAGCTTCTAAGCCTTGGATAGTTGGGTCGGACTATCTCGTAGAATGTTGTGCGGGAATTCCTTCTGTTTTAGTTCCTCAGGATTTTTTTTCCTTTGGATGTTTAGGCACCGACGGGCCGAATAGCTCTCTTTACTATTTTCAATGGGGGATCTACGGATCCATCAGGCCATGGCGCTGCCCTTCTGATGTGTCAGCTGGTTTCTAGGGTCCCGCTGCTATTTTCTAAAGCACCCGTCTGTAATCTGTTCTGTTTATGAATGTGGTTTCTTATTCTGTTTTGTCTTCTTCTAACTTTTGTTCAAAAACAAGCTCTGTCTTCTATCTTCTGCTCTGATTTCGGATATTGTTTTGTTAAGCTTATGTATATGTATACGTATATACGTATACGTATACGTACGTATACGTATATGTATATGTATATGTATATGTATATGTATATGTATATGTATATGTATATGTATACATATATGTATATGTATATGTCTATACGTATATGTATAAGTATATCTATACGTATATGTATACGTATATGTATACGCATATGTATACGTATATGTATATATGTATACGTATATGTTATGTATATGTATAGTATTTTGAGCATGGCCAACTGATGAAGTCTGCTGCTTACTGAGCTGTGGTTTA
Source organism: Limonium bicolor (assembly GCA_023374045.1). NCBI lineage: Eukaryota > Viridiplantae > Streptophyta > Magnoliopsida > Caryophyllales > Plumbaginaceae > Limonium > Limonium bicolor. The sequence goes on along the minus strand of CM041779.1, from coordinate 50,628,455 downwards.
CTCACTCCTATTATTATAACAATTTTGCATGTTTTAGTTTTTTCGAAGGCTTCCGCTTTGTCTTTAGTTTGTTTTCAGTTTTGTGTTTGTATGTTGGCTTGAGGCCCATCTATATTTAGTCTTTGTTATGTAATATTAGTTCAGCCTCAACTACATGTATTAGTTTCGCTTCCGCTATGTAATGGATGTTTAAGCATCGTAATCATTCAGTTAATAGAAATGTATTTTGCATCTGTTTTGGGATTCGTGAGAGCAGCCTTACGTGTTTTAGGTAGTAAGCGCACGGTGTGTGACGGCCTCTAAGCTAGGGTGGATTTGGGGTTGTTACATTTAATGGTATCAGAGCTAGGTTACGCTTTTGTTGGGATTGTCGTGTGTTTGCATGTGTGCACTTCCGTGTCATTGCCTGCTATCTACTATGTACTATCTGTTGTGTGCTATTCGCTATATGATTTGTTTGCTATCAGGTGTACGTTGTGTGCGCCTGCTCTGTGGTTGTCCGCCATCAGAGTAGCACAGTGGAAGCATAGTGTTTGTCGGAATGTATTTACTGCGTTATGAGTGAAAGTATGAGGGAGTCGGGTCCTTTGGGAAAGGATGCCGTTTAGGAGATTCGACATGAGTTCAGTTGTGTTCTTCAGTGGTGTATGTTTGCGTTGTGTATTGTGTGTGAGTTCAGATGTGCTTGGGCTGTGAGTTCTGAGTTATGAGGTGTAAGTTTAGGAGGTGTGTTTGGTCGTTTAGATAAGGACGTCTTCTGTTCTTTCTGTGCCTCTAGGCTGAATGTTAGTAATCATCTGCTTTGTTCTTTCTGTCAGTGAGTCAGTCAGTGAGTTCTAAGTGTTAGCTCTTCGTGAGGTTAGAATTTCTAAGGTGTGTGAGATTCCTTCCGTGTGTGTTAGTATTCATAGTATTCTGGCACTTGAGGTGCATTTTGTTCGTATTCTAGGTTTCGACAAATTTCAAGGACAAAATTCTTTTTAAGTGGGGTATAATGTTGTGCCCAAGATTTGTTTTTCTTTTGTTTCTAATTCGGGATGGGAGCTTAACGTTATTCTAATATTGGTTTAGCGGGTTTATGTCATTGTGGCATTATTTATTACATTGGAAGGAGGAAAACCATGGGTGTTCTTTTGTTTGATGTTTATTATTTATTAAAAGGGAGTTTATTTTCTTCATAAGTCATATTCATATATTATTTCACTTAGCAATATTCACGTTCATTTCTTCTTCCACTTTCCTGGCATTTTCCTCACGGCTGTTTTCTCATTCTTCTCAAACTCGCGCTATGTACATCTTCTTTCTTTGCTTCTTCCTCCATCTTCTCCTTCTCTCTACAATTCAATTGTTCGTGTGCTCCGGGTTTTATTGTTCGATGTCCGAGTCCATGAGATCTCGAGCTTGGGGGGATGTGTGTGTGGTTTCCATTCTTTGTTCTGATTCCTCACTCCCCATTCCGGTTTCGATCTTCCATCAATTCGGTTAAGAGTTCATTAATTCGAGTGGAGATTCAAGGAGTGAGCGTTGTGGATTTCATGGTGATGTGCTTCACTTCGGATGTGAGGTAGGAGATAGATGGATTCGGTTGTGTGTGTTCACCCACGGGAGTTTCCGGTTATGGATCTCATAGTATGTATTCTGCCTCTGCTGATGACAAGACCATTGTGGTCTGCTTCTTCGACTTTTAGGATAGTGGACTTCCTCCAAGCTGAATGTAAAACCCCATGATAGAGCGCTTCGTGTTTGGACATCCTATACAATTAGAGTCACAAAAAGCAGTAAACTTAAATTTCTGTTTATCATTCTACCTCAACTTTAAACTAGTATCCAGGAGGCTGGCAATAGGATTTTCATTATTACAACCAAATTTAGAAATCAGTTCTTCACAATACCTCTTATGGATTAAGATAATGACATTGGAGGTGTGCAAAAACTACATTCCAAGAAACAGATTCAATTTTCCCAAATCTTTTATTCTGAATTTGTCATGAGGTTACACTTAACAGAGGCTACTAAATCACAATCATCACCTGTGATTAAAATGTCGCCCACATAGACAACTAAGAAACATATTTTGACACTAGTTTTTCTTGAAAACAAAAATTAGTCATTCAACAATTTAGTAAAACCTAATTCCTTTAGGAAAATGCTAAGTTTATGGTGCCATTGTCAAGAAGCATGTTTAAGGCCATATAAGGATTTTTTTAACTTGTGTACCTAGCCAAAGTTTTCAAGTTTAAGGCCTTTAGGAATTTCCATATAAGTATATAACATCTCCATGTAAATCACCATGGAGAAAAGCATTACTAATGTCTTATTGACAAATATATTTGTTTCTCTTAGCAGCAATGAGAATAAATGTTTTGATGGTGGTAAATTTAACTACCGGTGAATAAATTCTCCAATAGTGGAGTCAATAGTGTTGATGACAATGGATCTATCTGCATTTGAAATCACTGGTAAAGTTTCATCAGCCAACAATTTACTTCCTTCAACCAATGAAAAATATCTTTTCCAAATGGAATTTCTTTCTCTTTGAAGGGACATAGATTTTTATAGAAAACAACATCCCTGTTATAAATAATCCTTTGATTATCTAAATCAAGAAGTCCATATCCTTTCTTGGAATAAGCATAACCACGGATAATGGCCTTTACACATCTAGGCAAGAATTTATCATGTTGTTCTTGGTGATATTTGTAAAACAAAGACATTCAAAACATATAAGCTCGGAATAATATGGTCTATCACCATATATCAACTCAAATGGACTTCTCCATCGATGGTTACTAGAGGCATTCTATTGATCAAATATGTGGTAGAAATTGAAGGGATGAATGAAACATCAGCGCTTTAGCTGTCTCTAATATGTGCCTATGTTTTCTTTCACAACCCCATTCTATTGTGGGGTGTGAGAGCAGCTAGTTTACTGTGTTATACCTTTCACTTTTAAAATTATGTTCCAAACTTAGAACTTTCTAGTTAATAAGAATTGTCAATTCCTATGTATTTGACCCTTTTGTTAAATTATCATTCCACTATAACAAAGCATTCCATAATTATGCCAAAAGAATCTGATTTAGAGTTGCAAAAATGAGTCCAGGTTGCTCTGCTTTTATCATCTACAATGGTAAGAAAATAACTATGACCATCGTGTGTTTTCTAGTTATAAGGACCCCAAAGATCTATATGGATTAAATCAAAATTTTCATTAGACTTTATTGAGCTAGCAGAAAAAGTGAGTACGTGGATTTTTTTTCTTTACAACAAGATTCACATAAGAATTGATTTTTCATTGAGGCTTTTTCTATCAAACCAAGTTTCAGAAGCTTACATTAGGGTAAAAGGCCTAGCCCATGGTGCCAAAAACTAAGAGCATCATTACAATTGAAACCTAAAATAAGAACATTGATGTTACATGAAACATAACTCATGAACTACCTAAAAGGTTCTTCACAACTATAATCCATAAGATATAAACCCCTACAGTTGGGGGAGAAAAGCACTTCAGAAAACATACAAGGTCAAAATAAAACATCCCTTTCATGTTTTCTTATAACTTACTGATGGAGATTAAATTGAATTGAAAACTGAGGGAGAAAAGCACTTCAGAAAGTTCTATGAAATCATTTATCTTGACATTTCCTCTTAGTGTAACAGTTTAAGGATGACCGTCAAGCAATTTCATAGTATGATTCCTTATCAAGAGCTGAATAATTACTAAATAAAGATAAGTTTCCAGACAAGTGGTTAAAGGCACCAATATCAAGAATCCAGATTTTTAATGTATAATGACAATTATCACCAACAATTAATGTAAATTGATGACTATTCAGCAAACTTGAAAAAAGATGAGGTAAGGATAGTACCAAAAAAACCACAATTAGATTCTAAGTTATGTACAGCTAGGTTTAACTCCACTGATGTAGTTTAGGAGTTGACCAACTTGCTTGTTGGTAAGACTTTCATCAAAGGGATCTTTTAGGCTCTCTTGCTTGTCTTCCACATGGCTATTGACCACATATGTTTGTCACTTGATGTTTCTCCAATTCATTGTAAACCCATGTTTCTGATAACATATGTCTTCAGATTGACCAGCTTTGTTGCAGATGATATAGTGAAGATTTAATCTTCTATTTGTCGATAATTTGGCCCCTTTTTATAAAGTTTTTTGTTTTAATCAATTGTGAAAATTAGAGATTTGCCTTCTGGTTTAGTAGCCGAGCAAACGTTTTTGCCGCTCCTCTTTGACCAGAAGCGCAATTACTTGTTCAACTGATGGAAGAGGGGATTTCAAAATAACATTGCCCCCAACAACGGCAAAATTTTCATCAAGCTCCATTAAGAACTTTGTAACTTTGCGCTCTTTAATGTACTCCTTGAAACCATTCACGCCAGTACATGTACATATGAGAAACTACTGGTAGCATCGATTTCATCTCCAATCTTCTTGATGTTAGTATAATACTCGCACAGACTTGGGAACTGGTCAAACGGCCAACAAAGAGAAAAATTGTTACTTGCCAGTGGGTTTTCAAGAAGAAGGATGGAACTTCACCTGTAGAAGGTATCTGATATAAAGCTCAGGTTGTTGCGAGGGGGTTCACTCAAAGGGAAGGAGTTAACTATAATAAGATTTTCTCACCAGTGGTCCGACATACTTCCATCAGAGTGTTACTATAATTAGTTGCACACTAGGATTTGGAACTTGAGTAATTGGATGAGAAAATATCTTCCCTGCATAGAGAGCTGGAGAGCAGATTTATATGACCCAACCAGATGGATTTTTGTTTTCTGGCAAAGAAGACTTTGTACTAAAGCTGAAGAAGTCTTTATATGGACTAAAGTAGTCTTCGAGGCAGTGGTATTAGAGGTTTAACAGTTATATGATTAAGCTAGGCTACACCATAAGTCCATATGAGTGATGTCTTAACCATAACAAGACTAAAGATGATTCGATGAATTATCTAAATCTATATGTAGATGATATGCTTGTAGCCGCCAAGACATAATTTGATATCATGAAGTTGAACAGTCTTCTTAGTGTTAAGTTTGATATGAAGGATTTGTTTGCTGCACGAAAGATTCTAAGCATGAAGATCTATAGAGAGACATCCGAAGAAGTTATTCTTGTCACGGAAGAGCTACACCATAAGATATTGTCCACGCTTGGCATGTATGATGCTAAATCTATTGATACTCCTAGTGATGCTAATATATAATTGCTTGTTTGATGTCTTTGTACTCTAATCTGAAGCCGAGAAGAAGTATATCTCTTGAGTTCCTTATACTAGTACAGTTGGAAGCCTAATGCTATGGTTTGTACTAGGCCTGATCTTGCACAAGTTGTTAGCAGGTTCATGGTGCAACCAGAAAAGGAGCATTGGGAAGCTATATAGAGGATCTTCTGGTATCTTAGAGGTACATCTAATGTTGGCCTCATTTATGGGAATGGTACACAATGTTTGGTGACTGGTTATTTTGATTATGAATATGCTAGAGATGTTGACAGTAGGAGGTCTATGACGGGTTATGTTTTCACTCTTGGTGGTTCTATTGTTTGCTAGAAGACAACTTTACAGACTACAGTTACTCCATCTACCACAGAAGTAGAGTATATAGTGTTGACATAAGTTGCTAAGGAAGGAATCTGGTTGAAGAGGCTAGTCAGCGATCTTGGTCTACATCACGATCAGGCTATTGTTTATTGTGACAGTTCTAGCATGATATGTTTAGCCAAAGATCAAGTTCATCGTGAGAAAACCAAGCACATTGATGTGAGATATTACAACCTGAGAGATCAGAAGAGGATTAAGGTGATGCCAAGCCCCCGTGGCTTCGTCGATAGAGGAGTGGTATATAGGAACCAAAGGTCATGAGTTTGAAACCTACCCACTACCATAACTATAAAAAAAGAAGAGGATTAAGGAGATGAACGCGGGTACTACTGATAATCCCACTAATATGTTCACTAAACATGTTTCATAAGACAAGTTTCAGCGTTGTTTGGACTTGTTGAATGTTTGAAGGTGTTGATCTAGGCCCTTAAGGGCTAGAAGGAATATATGGGTACATCTGACAATGCTTATTGTGTCTGGTATATCTGGTATCTATGAGAGAATTCAAATCAAGATGGAGATTTATTGAATATGTCTTGAATTGTTGTTTCGGCCCTTAGTTTCTGTTTTGGGTTTAGACCCAATTAGACTAAGTTAACACATCGTTAGTGAACCACATTAAATTTCCATGTCAATCTCTTTTTCCGTTCTCTGATTCTCGATTTTGTTGTTTGTTACAACATCATGTTAACGAGATGTTCCTATCTTCAATTTTCATTCCAAGTATCACATGTAAACTTGCTGATGTGTTGGGTCTTTGCTAGCTAGTTGCTTTGTTAGCTCTAACTAATTTTGTATAAGGTACACATTGCCACTTCATGTGATGCAAACAGTTCCAATAAATCTTGGATGTTTGGTCAACATAATTCTTGTTTGTGTTACCTTTGAAAGACATAGTACATCTCATGATAGGTATTGATCTGAAATCTTCAAATCGCTTTTGCTGCATATCTCTATCAATTGGTTTTGTTTACTGGACTTGTAATTTCAATGCTTGATTAAACACAACACTTGCTATAATCAATCTTTGTCCAGTATCATCATAAAAATTAGAGAGTTAGGAAATGATAATCTTAATTGGAATTGACAATCTTGCACTAACACTAATGATACAGTAACAATGTAAGTTGAAATTATGCACATAATATATTGTAGGAAAATTCACAAAAGAAAAGCTTGCACTCATAGTACTTAAACAGAACAAATGGATAGTAACAAGGATATAAATCCTTTTCTTTACGAAAGGTGTACGGTATTGGTTACTAGTTAACGAGGGTATAAATCTGTTTCCAAATGGAAGAAGCTAGGGGACTTCTCAGCCTCTGCATTGTTTGGTTGATACTCTCGTGGTGGGTTCGGTGGAGTGGACATATTAGAGTTGTTATATAGAGGTGGAGACGGGGATATGAGATTGGTCGAGCTGCTGTTAAGCATAAAAATGACGTCTTGCATTGTTGGTCTATTAGCTGGATCATCTTGAACGCATAACAATGCTATGTGAATGCATCTTCTACTTCTGCTTCAACTGCAGTGTGCCTTATGGTGGGGTCCACTAGTTTTTCAGTACTTGCTTCATTCCAGACTCTCCATGCCTGCAGGGGACGAAGTCTTATACATGCTTGCTTTTGTAGGTAGTTTTGAAAGCTACTGAAATCTATCATTAATTGTAAGAAAAGATCAAAGTGGAACCTTACTCGGAGTAAAAGTCCTTCTTGTTGGATCTTGCTATTGCTTTGTCCACTAACAATCTCTAAGATAATGACTCCAAAACTGTACACATCTGACTTCATAGAGAAGTGTCCTGCCATTACGTATTCTGGAGCCATATATCCACTGCAAATCAATTTGTTAACCATTATTAAATTTTGGAATTCAAGTGTCTATCAAAGAAAAATTGATACTATTTACTCCTTTCCTCCCATTTTACACATTTGCTTGTTTATACTTCATTTTGAATGAAATGAGTGTTATAATGTCGAAGAAGGCTAGAAGGTTTTTTAGTGCATGCAGTATAATAATCAATTCTAATGTTTTCTTAGACCTTTAATCAATCAAGTAGAGATTTAATGGTCTTACAGTGTGCCAACCACCCTGGATGTTTTGACTAGAGCATGGTCCACGGCAGCAAGCCTTGCCAATCCAAAATCAGCAACTTTAGGTGCATCTCCTCGTCTAAAAGTATATTGCTCGATTTAAGATCACGGTGCACAACTGCAAATCTTGATTCTGCATGAAGATATTGAATTCCTCTAGCAATCCTGAGTATAATTTGAATCTTAATCCCCAGTCCAACCCCTTAGATTTCCTAGGATCTGCAGCAAGATGAATCAAACTGATCTCTCATTTTATTAATCTTTGTGCAGAGTTCACTACACAATATAAAAATAAAATGATGTGTATTGTATGCAAGGAAACAAATTAAATCCTCTCACCAAATAAGAACCTGTCGAGACTTAGGTTTGGAATGAACTCGTACACTATCAATCTTTCTTCTCCTTCTGCGCAAAACCCAATAAGTCCAACGAGATTCCTATGTTGAAGCTTCGCCACCAAGATCACCTCATTGGCGAATTCTTTGGTTCCCTGTCGAGCTCCTACAGATAGCCTTTTAATGGCTACATCAAGACCATTATGTAGCCTACCCTGTTTAGAATAAATCAATTACTCATGGCTTAATGGTTTGATCACCCATAGTTTAGTTCCTATTATTGTTACTCTAGTTTTTATATATATATGTTGAAATTACCTTGTAAACAACACCGAATCCACCCTCTCCTAGAATGTTTTCTGATGAAAAGTTTCCAGTTGCATGCCTCAAGTCAACCAGACTGAATTGTACCATGTTTTGACCACCCATCTCTGGTACCCAGGGGCGGCTCGGTAATTTGTGGGGCCCTGCGCTAAATATTTCAATGGGCCTTATATAAATAAAATTTAAATATAAATATAAAAATATTAATTAGTTGTATCATAATACAATTTTATATTTAGTTTTTTAATGAGATAAAATGTCGAAAATGACAATACATACAAACCTAAAAGAAGTTTACTCATTATTGAATAATCACCTAAAAATAGTCATCCTGCTAGCATGATTTACGACAAAATCATTCAAGATAAGAGTAGTAGTTGAAGAGATTGTCACCGACTACATAGAAAAAGAAAGGGAAAGTAATATATTTGTATTCTTTTTTTTAAAAAAAAAGTACTAGAATACAAACAGTTTCATGAATAATTTTATTTATTTATCTGCCTTCTAAAAAGTTTAATATTGTTAAGTTCAACAAATTATTTTTTTATCTGTATTATTGAATATGTGAGAAACCTTTATAGTCATTTAATTCCATAAACTACAAGATTGTTAACACTATTTTAAAAAATAGGTCCCTAAAAATTTGAGGCCCCCTTAAATTGGGGCCCTGTTCCATGTCACCGGGTGAACATGCTGATAGCCGCCCATGCTGGTACCTGTCCACTATCTAATGAAGAAAAGCAAGTAGCATTGAGGAATTAGTAGAAAAGCTGGCTGCATTGTGTTATGATAGTAAATCAAGATAAACCGTTGTATGAACTGTTAATTTAGTTGTCGAACCACTTGCAATATTGATGTATAAAAGGAGAGGATGCATATCACTATGAAATTCAATTTCGTTAACTATCTTAGTTGTTCATGATTGGCATTTTGATTCAGCGGTTTTGTATATCTCATCTTGATGGCGGAAATCCTAATATAGAAATGGGCACTGCTGTATTAGATGCATATTGTCTTCCTGATTTACATGACCTAGTGTATGGCTATTTATAGTGTAAAGATGTATACAAAACGTTGAGTTTCAGTAAGTTGTAAATTGAGACTTTTATTTGCTTGGGCCTGTCTCTTTATCTGTTTCTTCTGGTTTGGGATTCAGAATGGGTTGAGCCATATTACTATTGGAGAAATTACTAACATAAGTAGTAAAACCTTGCTAAAATGAGCAAGTGCACCCAATTCGTTGTAGTACAATAAGTGTCGTATCCACAAGGAAATTGGTTTCTCAATCCCAAGCTTCGGTATCTTAGTAAATTGGCATTAAAAACTGTAAATGGGGGGTTTAGCTAGAGACAGGCTTAGTTATATGTGGTAACAATGGAAAAACAGTAAAAAAACAATAAATCAAGTATTAAGATGGAATGGATGGAAAAGTACCCTAGGATAGTGGGGAATCATCACCTAAATCACCCAACTAATCTCATAATCATAACTCATTCTCTCATTGTCTATTAGAGCTACATTCATGAATCCCCAAATCATGGAACAACCAATTCTTACCTAATTAATAAAACCTCTTAATTATAGAAGGTCTGAGTCATTAGATAGCATTAAGCATAAGCCCTCAAATAATAGCCCCAAGATTTTACCCCCAAATCAAGAGTGCAAAAGTTAGGGTTTATCCCCCTTTTGGTCAAGTTCCAAACTCAAGCTCAAATGTTGAATGGAACCACCATAAATTCCATAGTTGACAAATTAAGCATTAATTAATATTAAAGGAGATAAAACAAGAGCATTTAATGAGTTAGGTCATAAGCATTCAATGAGCAATTTTAGGGTCAAAAACCCTCCTTGGATACAAAATAAACTACTCAATTATAGAAAAGAGAAGAGCAGAGAAAAGGGATTTATAGCCATTAGAGGAGCTCGAAATAGCTTCAATGAGTAGATTCTTCAGTTCTTCTTTCTCATTTTCTCCCTTCTTTTCGCTTTTCTCTCTTCTTCTTTTTGTGGTAATCATGGTGAAGCAAGAATGAATAAGGATGCCCTAAATTCACTTTTCAAACTTAATCTAGGCAAATTTTGTCGACCAACCCGACCCCAACCCTGGGTCGGTCCCATGGGTCGGTCGGCTCTCTGGAAAAGAGGCATGTGCTCTTCATTTAAGTTCAACCGACCCACCTAGGTCAGTCCCCTAGGTCAGTCGAGTCCAAAGGGGCGCTGAAAGAGTTGGACAGGGTTGGATCGACCCACCTAAGGTCGGTCCCCTGGGTTGGTTTAGTCATGGGCTCCTCTTTGCACCTCAGTTCTCCCGATGTTACATGTTGGCTTGGTATCCGTCCTAAAGTGTCGAAATTGATGCAACATCATTTAAGCATTCAAATGTACTCACATGAATATTTACCTATTCAGGTATGTCAAAAGTATAAGCTCACTAATAATCACAAAAGTACTACTCCATGATGATGAAATAAATTATGCACCAAGTAAAATGAAGGTGAATAGAGACTTTAAAATAACACTATTTAACCACTTATCATTACTGTCTCCAGTATTCCCCCGCGGTCCTTGGGTGCAAACCATCTTGAACGAAGACTGGCAAAGCAAGCGGTAGTCCAGGGTTTGGTGAGAGCGTCTACAACTTGTTCGATGCCATGAAAAATGCAATGCACAATGATTTTTTTTGGATCCTAATGGTAGTCAAGCCAATTGTTTTGACGTGCGGATGGAAGACGGGTTTTGGCGGTAAGATACGTGGCACCGAGATTATCACACCAGAGTATTGGAGATTGAGGTAATGAAACCCTAATTCCCTTTTTAGATTCTATAACCAAATTAACTAGCATATAGAATAGGTCATGGCCCTATACTCAGCCTCTATCGTAAATTGAGCGATGGATGGTGTTTTTGGCGATTTCTTAAGATTTAGGGATCGCCAAGACAGATGCAGTACCATGTAGTAGATTTTTGATCCTGAATATCACTACACTAGCCCATCCCGCATCAGAATAGCTTATAATTGAAATAAGGAGTTAATTGGTATATGAAAAAGAAATCAATAGTAACTTTAAGGTACCAAAGAATTCTTTTGAGTTGTTGCCATTGATAGTGGTAGGATGATGCATAAACTACTAATTATTTTAATGAAACTGAGATCTGGATGAGTAAAAGATAGATATGTAAGGCTCCTAGAACAACTTCAAAATTTGGTTTTGATCTTTAAAACCATCAGTTGTGGTTGGTTTGTCTGAGGTGTGGTGGTCATAGGGGTAAGAACAAGACGATAGTTAAGCATGTTGGTTTTCACTAGGAGATTGTGATGTAGTTTCTTCTTTGTTTCTTTTGGCTAAGGGCAGCCCAGTGTGAGTTCTGAGAACCTCCACCCTTAGAAAGAGTGTAGAGGGCCAGTCCTTACATGAAATAGAGAGAGGGTTTCTGATGAAAATGCTTGACTAGAATGGAAGAACAACCGTTATGACAATGTCATCAACATAGATGAGAATAACAGAGTGTCACCCTTGTAGTTGTAGATGAAAAGGGAGGGATCTGCCTTAGAAGAGTGAAAGCCCATAGAGACTAGATAATCACTATATTTGAGAACTAGGCTCTGGGCCCTATTTTGAACCATAGTCAAATTGTGCCGGACACAAACTTGGTTAGGTAAATAAGGGTTAATAAACTTGGCAGTGCTTCATGTAGATTTTCTCCTCTAGGCTTTCCATGCAAAAAAAATTATCTATATCAATGCTTGATGACTACGACAACTAGAAGTCTGATGGTGCAGGTTTGATGATTGGCCTGAAAGTGTCATGGTAATGCAGCCCTTCTGTGGTGTGTACCCCATGGCTCAAGTCTATCATTCTTTTTTTTAATGGATCCTCTTGTGTCTTTTTTGTTTTGAGGACCCCACTTTACCCTAAAAGTTTAGTGTTAGGTAGGAGGGGGACAAGGGTCCAGGTCCTGGGTCTTTTGAAGAGCTGTGACCTCTATTAACATAGCCTCACAACATTGAGGATATTCAATGGCTTGTTTGAAAGTAGGTTCTCTAGAATAGTGGTGGTATAATGCATGTAGGGCCACTGAATTGAGCCTCTGTTCTGATAAGGGGTTTTGTGATGTTATCTCTGCCCCTAGTGGTCATTGGATGAATAGTGGGGATTGAGGTTGGTGGTATTGAGAATGTGTGAGGAGGAAAGTCTGTATGGGGGGTGGATGTATGTGAAGAATATTATGAAGAGTGTTGAGATGGGGATAATAAATTTGGGTGTGAGGTATAGTGATGGGGAGCTTGCTGGATGAGGGAGTGGTGGACAGTAGTGGTAGGGTGTTTGATCTGACTGAAAGTGAGGTAGAACTAGGTATGAGGTAATAGATGTTTGGGATAGTGTTAGAAGAGAAGAGGTAATGCTTTTGTATGGGAATGATTGATCATTAACGAGAGTATATATTTTTATGGGTGTGGGATCAAGACAGAGATAGCCTTTGTATTAGAAGCATACCCTAGGAATATACAAATGCTGATATGAAGTTTAGCTTATTTGAGGGATGGGTCTGAGGTTGGCCAACATTCACACCCAAGACTTTGAGAAGTGAGAGTTCTGGTAGGTGATAAAGAGCTTTTCATGTGGAGTTTTGTGAGCTAGAACTGGGGTAGGGGTTTTATTGATGAGATAACATTAGTGAGGAAGGCATTTCCCAAAAAGGAGAGGGATATTTGAGTGGGCTAAGAGGAGAGACCTTTGTCCATAATGGTCTTATTTCTATATTCAACAATGCTTTTTGTGTTGATGGAAATATTGGGCAGAAATGCTAAGAGTTACCCCGTGGATAGGTAATACCTGTTTCCACACAGAACTAACATATTGGGAAGGTCCCCAACATCCAGAATAAAAATCAAATGGTTTTTTAAACATAGAAAAGGGTTTTAGGATAAGGAAAGCATGCATTTTTCCCATGAAACGCCCTTTACCAACGTGTGGCTACAAAATCTTTAGAAGAAAAGGTAGATTAAATTTTCTAATATTGAACTCAGTGACCTTGCTAGAAGGGTGACCAAGCCTTTGATGCCATGTAGAGGTAGTTCTCTTTGAGTGGTGTAGTTTATAAACTGATGGAGGAGGCGCAGGACAGAACACCTTCCCAGTTGTACAAACCATCTTTAATTCCTCCTTTGAGAAGAAGTTTCCCCGTGGATTTATCCTTGATTAAAACAAGTAGGGTAGAATTCAAAACAACATTATGATCATTGGTAAACTGGTGAACTGTGATATGATTCTTTTGTAAATCTGGAACATATAGAAGGTTAAGGAGAGTGAAAGAACCATAGGAAGTAGTCACAGGTCAGTGCCTTGATCCTTGACAAAAGCCATTTCCAAAGCTGACTTCATCAGCTTCATATAAACCTGATTCTCAATGCCTAGGTTAGAAAATCAAATGATTACTTGCACAACTATCAGGATAACAAGATGGGTCAGTTGAGGTATAATGGGCATTAAATTGTTTGAGGAAGGATTTTGATAAGCATGATTGAATTGATGATAACAGGAGATAGCTGAGTGACCAAGTTTCCATAAACTCGACATTAATTCTAGGATCCTCCTTTTCCAGATAAATGATTGTTGGATCTTCCCCCCCCTCTATTTCTGTTTCTTCCCCCCTATGGAGTAAGAATTTCCTCCTCTGTTACCTCTTCCTATAGCCTTTCCCCGTGTTGTTTTTGAGATTGTGGAGGTCTAGGTAATGTTGGTGTTGATGAGGGTATATGATGTGAGTTCAGAAGTTTATTGGGCTAGGTGGGATTCATAGGTAAGAAGCTAACCATAGAAAACATCAAGGATAACTGGGTCAGTGCGCATCATAAGGTTGGTTTTAACATATTTAAAATCTAGGGGTAAGTCGGAAATGATACAGCTAACAAGTCCTCATCAACATGGGTGCGCCTGCCGAGGCAAGGGAGTTGGAAATAGTTATGGCCTTGTTTAAAAAGTAGTAATATTGATAAGTGGAGAATTATCTATATTTTATGCTTTATGTTTATTAATTTAAGTTCTAATGTTACATATTTCCCCACTTAAATGCTTAATTATGTTAAATGTTAAGATTACTCCTCACATGTGGTTTTATGCTTACCAGATGAAAAAGCTGAAGAAAAGGTCTAAGAAGCATGTCCAGAACTAACGATCAAGTTGAGACCAAACAGGAGCAAGAATAGCCTTTTTGATGCACTTTAGGGTGCATCCGGACATGTGTTCGGACAAACAAACCTGGACTAACCATAAGGATATCCATCTGCCAACATTTAGGTGTGGTCCGGATGTGTCCGGATTTACAAACCTGAACCACCTGAGCAAAAGCTACTAGACAAAATAAGTGGTGGACCGGGATTTATAGAAGAAACTAACCCAGACCATGTGTTTTATTTCTCGCATTGTTTATAAAGTACAACAAGCACGTGATGTTATAATCGCATGCACAACATGGCCGCATGCTCGCATTAGAGCTGATCATAATGTGTCCGGCCCGCAGCCCGGTCCGACCCGGCCCGTAAAAAAACCCGATCAGCCCGAATCCGATAGGCTTCCGGATGGGCCTGGACATAAAATTAGGCCCGAATGAAAAATCGGGCCGGGCCGCGGCACATTTTTTGAGCCCGTGGGCAAGTCCGGCCCGGCCCGGTTTTATATTATTTATTATTATATTTTTAAAATGTATATACATATTTAATTTTTTATATAATATATACAAAATTATATATCTATAATTTTAAATAGTTATATCTATAATATATTAATTTTGAATAAGTTAAATCTAATATATACAATGTATATTAAAATATATTAATTTTAATTTTTTTTATTAATTTATATTAAAAAATTAAAAAACCGGGCTGGGCGGGCCGGGCTTCGGCAAAGTCTAGAAAAAAACCGGGTCTAGCCCGGCCCGGCCCGAACATTAAAAACCGGGCTTGGTTTTTGAAAAAAGGCCCGACGGGCCTAAATTTTCCTCTGCCTGCCCTCACCCGGCCCACCCGCCCCAAAAATGATCACCTCTAGCTCGCATGCTTGCATGCATAAGGCTCACACGTCAAGATGATTGGTATTGGACTGCATGGGGAATGTCGGCCATGATCCAAGGTGAGCTGGACTTATTGTTCATGCTTGTACTCGAACATACACATGATGGGCTGGACACTTCTGACGTGGGCCGCATGGCTGTAGGATGAGAATGATGGGCTACAGAATGTCTGGGCCGACAATGATGTAGAAGAGGTGCATACAATATGGAGATATTGACGTGGCTGGAGATATTAAGGAAGAGGGCAGACTTTGAGGCTGCATATATTCGGACTGGAGCCACGGACGACATGAACAAACCCTAGCTAGCCGCTGCCGTTCGAGACAGAAGAAGAAAAGGAAACAACAAACAAATCTGACACACCGGTGCAACAGAGACCGAATTCGTCATCGTCCTATAATTAGATGTTGTTTTCTAATCTCTTATTATTATTATTATTTCTTTGTCTCTGATGTTTGAGTAGTCGTCAGAATTCTGATTTACTATGGACAACTAGTTTATTATTTTACTCTCCTGAGTTGTCGAATATAAATTCTATATAGATTGTAGTTTTATTCCTAGTTATTTATTGAATTCTCTTGTGATTAATTATTACTGAGTTTATTTGGTATGAATTGCTTACAAGTGAGAACTGCGGTGTTCATTAGACCATAGGAATATTACCAATGACACTACAGATGGCAATTCTTGGGGATTAGTTAACTAGAAACCAGATGAATCGTCAATGCTACAAGTTGATTTGTAAATTCGTAACGAGAGTTAGGATTTGGGAATTGCTAGTAAGGATCTATCTTGCGAGGGACCGGTTTTAGATTAATTTAGATCTGAGGTTGCAATCTAGTATTTAGAAAACACTCAGGAAGGGAATTGATAAACTAGGTATAAGTAGCAAAATATGATTCTCCATTTATTAGAAAATCACTTTTTATTATTTTTATGTTAATTAATTGTTTATTTAATTTCTGCAACCAAACCCCTAATTTTATTATTGTTATTTTCCTTCAGTTTATTAGTTAGATTAGGGTAGAGATTAAACTAGACACTGCCTCCTTGGTTCGATAACCTAGGGATTACTTTCTAGGAAAACTTGCTACGACCGACCAGTACACTTGCTGTAATGCATTTTAACCCGTACAAGTTTTTGGCGCCGTTGCCGGGGAGGCACGGTTATTTATTTTAGTCTTTATTCTATTTTTCTTTTATTTGTTTTATTTTGTTTTGTTTATTTTTAATTTATTTTTGTTTTGTTTAGTTTAATTATTATTACTCTGTTTGATAATTAATTTGGTTTGATTTTTCAGGTTATTTTAGTTTCTAGGATTTTTATTTTAGTAGATTACTTTTTTTATTGTTCTGTTTAATTTTGTTCATATTAATTTTATTTGTGTTTGTTTTCTTTAGTTCGATTTAATTTTATCTTCGTTTTTTCTTAATTTGTTTATTTCTGTTTTGGTTCTGCTTATTTTTTTATCGATAGGTTTTTGTTTAGTTTGATTTTGTTTTTGTTTATTTTATTTTTATGTACATACTTTTATTTTTATTTTCTTTTTTATGTATATAATTAATTTTTTTTATTTCAAGGTACTTTGATTTGATGGCTGGATATTACAATCCGCCCGGAGGTTGGCCTGGATATTACAACCAATGGGTTGTATGCGAATGGTGTGGAGGAGACCACGAGCGTGCTTATTGTCTAGTTGTTTCTACTAGTTTGGAGGATGCTTTAAGAAATTTCATATTGTCTAGCCTCCTGAAGCACGGCCGTCTCCTGAACACTATTATCCTGCACAAAGTTGCAAACAGTGGGTTATTTGCCAAACATGTGGAGGGAATCATGAGAGTTCACAATGTCAGGGTAATCTACACTAGTGCAGAAATGGTCTATCGCAGCGCCCCTACCGCAGCGGTTGTAAAACAACCGCCGAGATAGGCCGGTTTTAAAAATCCCGCAAACCTATCTCAGCGGTTGTAACTTACAACCGCTGCGGTAGGGTCGTTAAAAAAAACAACTCTATCGCAGCGGTTCCTACTAAGAACCGCTGAGATAGGTCTGTAAAAGACCTATCTCAGCGGTTCTTAGTAGGAACCGCTGCGATAGAGTCCTTTAATATAATTCAGTCGCGCGACTTCTTCTTCTTCCTCCACACCTGTGGCTAACCCTCTCTATGTGCGACGGCGATTTCCAGAGCGACGAGGAGCTTCGACGCCTGCGACCGCCACCGCCACTGCCGCCGCCACCGTAGTCTCTGCGCGCCACCGCTCTGCCTCCGTCGCCGTCGCCCTAACAGCCCACCGGTTCGCAGGCGTCGATTTGTTGCGCGACTGAACAGAAAAACGAGGTTAGATCTAACTTCATTTTTGTTTGTTTAATTGAAATGTTATTTGTATTGTAGTAGATTCGAGACTAATTTGTTCTGATTGTTGGATTAGTGCGATTTTTAGGAGTTGTTGAGTGTTTACTGGTTTCTGAAATTGTGGAACTAGAAACCGTGAGCTATATGTTGTATTTAGACATTGAAACCAAATTTAGTTTCTGGCTAACTGAAATCATATGACTGCGAAATTGAGCCCATAAAATTGGGCTAGGATCTCGAAATGGTAGAAGTTTGTGGCTGTTATTGATTTCCGAAAATTTGATTCAACATTGGTGTTGTTATTCTGTGCAGAAATTATGGTTCTTAGGTTATTGAAGGGTTCCGAAATTAACCTTGTTTTGTTAGACCCTTGTCATTAACACGTTGCAACTTTATTTAATTTTTGTTTTGCTTTCCTCCTCATAAATTTCAATGGATTGGTTTAACTATTGAAAATTTTCTTCACTTCATTATTATACATAAAATAATTTTTGATATTTTAAAATTCAAAATATAAATTTATGTAAGAAAATACAAAAGATATTCATCAAGAGTTTTAATTATGAATAATTGTTTTTATGGATAAAACTAAAAAAACATTTTTTTGAAAAAGTAACTTTTGTGAAGTCATATTAACATATTCAACTTATATGACAATTAAAATTACTATAACTCATAATGAAACAATCCATAGAAAACCACACGATAAAATTTAAGTAAAATAATCATTACTATGTGTATAGTGTCTAATATGATATTAATTTTATATACAGAACATAAATAGATCACATCTTTTGATATTTTTAAAATTCACATATAATTTTAAGTAAGAAATATAAAAAGATATTCATTAAGTTTTAATTATGAATAATTATTTTTATGGATAAAGTAAAAAAAACTTTTTAAAAAAAGTTTTAACTTTTTGTGAAGTCATATTAACATCTTCAACTATTTATGACAATTAAAAATAACATAACTCATAATGAAAATGACTATAGAAAACCACACGATAAAAATATAAGTAAAATAAATATTACTTTGTGTTTAGTTTCTAATATGATATTAATATTATATACAGAACATAAATAGATCACACCTTTTGACTATTCATATACTTAATGCAAAAAACAATCTTCTAATTTTATTTTTATGTGTTTCTTAATCTATTAAATGCATATATAATCATCAACTAAGAAACATTTTGATTTTTAAAGTACACAAACGCATTATACTATATTACAATTAATATAGGAAAGTATTATGTTTAACTTCCAACTATTAATAATATACAATGTATTAATTTAAAAAACAAACCACTATAAAATACAACACAACAATTATTGATTTAATTCTTGTAGTTTCAATTTGTCAATTTGGCTTATTGAACTATAGGAAACTAAATAGAAGAAATCTAAAACTTAATTTTAATATAAAATTCTTCAATTATCCATTAACCGACGCTTACACTAGCTTGGTTAATCGAAACTGAATCCTCAATTGGTGTATTTTGTTTATTGTAGCGCAGTTGTTGATTTCTAATTTAGTAGTGTGTGGATAATTGTATATAGTTATATTGTTTGCGATTAAGGATGGATGTTGCCAATTGTTGAATTTGTTTGTCGTGGTGAATAAGATATTGGTGAATGCTTAATGATAAGCATGGGATTAGCATGATTACACAAAGGTCATGCTGAATTTTTTCAAGAATTGTATTAGTTTCATTAATTAACTTCAATTATTTGTTGTTTTTGTGTAGCAATTAATCTACGTCTCTTCTTCCTCATTCCTTGCTTCCCCGCTGTCTGCACTAATTGGGGTGGTCTCTGCTTCTTCTTCCTCATTTCTTCTGCTGTGGAGTAAGAGTGAAAAGGTAACATCTTCATCTATCTTTTCTCTATGTTTGTTTAATTAATTATTGCGAAAAAGTGGTTGTGGTTAATATTGAGTGATTGTGAATAAGGATGATTGTTGTCAATTGTTGAATTTATTTGTCGTGGTAAATAAGATATTGGTGAATGCTTAATGATAAGCATGGGATTAACACGATTACGCACAGTTCATGCCGAATTTTTTCTAGAATCGTATTAGTCTTATTAATTAATAATATTTGTTATTTGTACCAGTACTTTCCCAGCCCATCACCAAAGCAGTCTCCTAGCTTCCCCCTTTGTACAACCTTAAAACAAGTAAGTAATTAAACTTTATTTTTTGTTTTAATAATGCAATGATTTGTTGAAGTTAAATTAAATGTGTTAGAATTGTTAGAATAAGTCTAGATTAGTTACGTTGGAACGTTAGAGTACTTAGGCTACGTTAGTTAGGTTGTAACCATAGAGTAGTGCTGAGTTTGGTTGCAACCATACATCCAGTAGAAACATGCTCCATATACAAATGTAGACGAAACTGAAAGACAAATCAATCTTAACATTGTTTTGTTTTCACATATAGAATGGAGCGTGACTGGATGTACGGTGATCGAGGGGATTACTATTTTGATGAGAAGCTGAAAGAGTTTCTCAAAGCGGCAGTGCAACACAAGGACATAACAAAGGCGGACAATATTTCATGTCCTTGTGTTGACTGTGGGTCGTAAGGAAATATGAAGACATTGAGGAAATTAGATTTCATCTTAAGTCTCGTGGATTCATGCCACATTACAAAAGATGGAATTTTCATGGAGAAATTGTTGCAGCTAGTGCTTCAACATCATCAAGTGCTCATGATCCACATTACGCAAGTACCGCCCACACCTTCAATACCATCAATGAGTCGGTACCGTTAAGTGATTCAGGATTCGATGACAGCGAGACCACTCACCATGATGAGCAAATGGATGAAATGTTAGAAAATGTTGCGGATAATTTTGTCGATAAGCCGGAAGAGTATCAAAGATTATTGGACGCATCAAGACACCTTTGTACCCTTCGTGCGTTAAATACACAAAATTGACTGATGTACTTAATTTGTTCAACTTAAAGGGGAAATATGGAGTTGGTGACAAGTGTTTCACGTAGACCTGGCAATTTGGGTCGCTGGGTCGGGTTGATATCAACCCTAACCCAACCCATTTAAAATATCATCAACCCATGCCCAACCCAAAATGGATGGGTTAGAAAATCATGACCCTAACCCAACCCGTTTAAAATCCTTCAACCCTAACCCAACCCACCCAACCCATTTTTTAAGCATACAATAATTTAGACGGATTAGGAGTAGACTTTAATAAAAAAATCCAAAAACATCCAGAGCTAACTAATTAGGATGAAACAAAAGGAAGAGAAGTAATCTTGCTTGATCGACCCAACTTTAAACGAATTTCATGTTATGCAAAGAATGTAAAAGTACTACACCAATTTCCCATGAATAGAATAACACGTACTTTTCCATAAGTTTATATTTATCAATCTGGGCATAAAGCTCTACCACTCTTGGGGAGGAATCCTATCTAGATATGCACATGATCCTAGTGCCCTTAATAAAGAGGAACGAAAATGAAAATCTTCATTATGCATTAGAGAATATATTAAAGACAAATCTTCTAAAGTTAGAAATAATTTATAAACTGAGAGCTCAAAGCCTCAAACTATGACTAATAGTTTTAAAAATAATTACACATGTTTAAAATGTGCTCATGCCTGAGAAAAGTAAAATCACAATCACTTAATCGTTACCAACAGTTGAGGAACTTCTATGCAGCACGTTATACGTATTGTTGGCTTCAGAATTCACTAAGAGGTCTATAATCAAGATCCTACTTACAAAAAATACATATCACCTACTTTTGTTCACCATTCTAGAAAATCTAAACATACATATGTTCTCAAGAACAACTATGGCAGTGAGAATAAGAAAAATAAACCTTGGGCAGAGATGAAAAGTGACATAGACATGAACAACGGCGTAGAGAAGAAAATGGATGTGAGTCTACATGACAAGAGTATTTGAGTTTTCAACATTATGTTAAGGTCTGGTTGGGCCCTTTGTTTGATATGCAGCTGGTTAGGCCGTTTGTTTAGTTAAAAGTATGTGATATTATTAAAGGTGGGATAGTCCAACTGCACTTGGGCTTAAGGCTAAGGTATAGTTTAATCTGAAAATAACTATATATAATTGTGAATTAATTATTAACAATATATTTTCGGGTTTCGGGTTGGGTCATGGGTTATGATCTCTACCCTAACCCAACCTACGAAATTAGCTTATTACCCTAACCCAACCCAAAAAATAGATGGGTCAATAATCAAGACCCTAACCCGCAAAAATATGGGTTGGGTTCGGGTTGGGTTTCGGTTGGGTCAAAATTGCCAGGTCTAGTTTCACGTCATTTCTAGAGCTGATACATGATATGCTTCCTGATGAGAATGGTCTTCCTACATCCACCTACGAGGCAAAGAAATGGATGTGTCCAATGGGAGTTGAATATAAAAAGATTCATGCTTGCCCAAATAACTGTGTGCTTTATAGGGGTGAATACGAACATCTAGACAAGTGTCCTAAATGTTTGTTGTCCCGGTACAAGGACAAGGATGAGGATTCCTCCTTTCAGAAAAAAAATCGTCCAGTGAAATTATTGTGGTACTTGCCGATAATTCCTAGATTCAAACGGTTGTTTGCCAACCCAAAGATGCGAAGAACTTACGATGGCACGCGGATGGTAGAAAAATTGATGAAAAATTAAGACATCCTGCAGACGGACCTCAGTGGAGAAATATCAACAGAAAATTCAAACATCATTTTGGGGATGAGGATAGGAATCTGAGACTTGGATTGTGTACCGATGGGATGAACCCGTATGGCACGTTGAGCAGTCAGCACAGCACTTGGCCGGTGCTACTAGTGATCTACAATTTACCGTCATGGTTGTGCATGAAACGAAAATACATTATGTTATCACTCCTAATTTCTGGTCCAAAGCAACCTGGTCATAACATTGACGTATATCTTGCACCACTGATCGACGATCTGAACTTGTTGTGGAATGAAGGGACAGTGGTATATGATGCTCATGCGAAAGAAAATTTCACACTGAAGGCGATGTTGTTCTGTACTGTTAACGACTTTCCTGCCTATGGGAACTTGTCAGGATACTCGGTGAAAGGATTCAAAGCGTGTCCGGTATGTGAGGATGACACATGTTCAGATCGTCTGAAGCACTGCGGCAAAAATGTTTATATGTGTCATCGACGGTTTCTTCCAGTAGACCATCCTTACCGTTCGAGAAAGCGAAAGCTGTTCAACAATGAGCCCGAGACTCGTGTGGCTCGTCTGCCTTTGAATTCAGAGGAAGTGTATGCAAAGGTAAAAGACATTGAAAATGTCTTTGGAAACACATCCAAGCCGCCGAAGAACATTTGGAAAAAACGTTCCATTTTTTGGGATCTACCGTATTGGCGGCATCTGCCTGTTCGACATTGTTTGGATATCATGCACATTGTGAAGAACGTCGGTGAGGCAGTGTGTGGTACTTTGCTCAACATACCCGGCAAGACGAAAGACGGATTGAAGGTGAGGAGAGATATGCAAGAGTTGCGCATACGGAAAGAACTACACCCAATAGAGGATGAGAAGCGAACACTACCTCCTGCGTGTTATACCCTCTCTAAGAGTGAAAAATTAAGTTTTTGCAAGTGTTTGCACACATTGAAGGTACCATCTGGGTACTCTTCAAACTGGAAGAACCTAGTTTCTATGAAGGATTTGAAACTGTTAGGCATGAAATCTCATGATTATCATGTGTTAATGTTGCATCTTCTTCCAGTTGCAATACGAGGGATATTACCAGAAAATGTCAGAAATGCTCTAACTCGATTATGTTTCTTCTTCAACGCTGTCTGCTGCAAGGCAATTGACTCAGACACCCTCGATGATCTGCAACATGAAATTGTTGTGACAATATGCCAGCTTGAGATTTATTTCCCACCATCTTTCTTCGACATAATGGTGCATTTAGTAGTGCATATTGTCCGAGAGATCAAATATTGTGGTCCGGTTACTTACGTTACATGTATCCTTTCGAACGATATATGGGGATTCTGAAGGGTAGAATGAAAAACAGATATAGACCGGAAGGCAGTATCATCGAAGCAACAGTGACTGAGGAAGTCACAGAATTCGTAACAAGTTATTTGAACGATGCAGAGTCAATTGGTATTCCCAAACCACGTCACCATGGTAGATTTGAGGGTAAAGGAGTTATTGGCAAAAAGGTTGTTCGTATCTCTCGTGATCTTATTAATCAGGCACATTTGTTTGTACTACAACACCTTGAGGTTGTTGAACCCTACTTCGATATTCACATTGCTGAGTTGAGTCGACAAAACCCTACCAAAAACCGTATCTGGCTTAAAAAAGAACAAAATCGAGTATTCGTCCAATGGTTTAAGGAATATGTGTTTGAGCAAGCTTCATTGAACCCCGAAGATGTCAGTGAAGAAATCAGATGTCTAGCTGTTGGTTCTGGAACAGATGTTGTATCGTTTGAAGGGTATGACATTAATGGATGCACATACTACACTGCACGCCAAGATGCTAAATCAATACATCAGAACAGTGGGGTAAAAATTGAAGCATCGGTGACTGAATATGGTCTAGGTAACCAGGTTCAACCAATGAGCAGTAGTAGTTGGTATTATGGTGTGATAGAGGACATATGGGAACTAAACTATCACATTGATTCGTTTCTATTGTTCCGCTGCAATTGGGTGGACAACCGACATGGACTCCAAAATGATAAAGGACTTATTTTGGTTGATCTTTCACGTGTTACAACTAATAAGGAAGATCAGTTTGTGTTGGGTAAAGACTGTGACCAGGTGTTTTATGTTGAAGACCCAAAAGCTAGTAGATGGCATGTTGTTCTTCCAGGGAGAAGACCGGTTTTGTTTGAGGATGAAAACAACGACGATGATGATAATGAGATGATAGATGAAACTGTATCGTTGCATACAGGGTTGCATGATTCAACTGATGATTTACAAAATGATGATGTTCAGACCATCTACGCTCGATCAGACCATAATGAGGGGGTTTGGGTAGAAAACAGATCATGATATATGTTACTATGTCTAGGTAACACCATTGGTTGAAATTACATTATATAATTCGTATTATTGTTGTTACAATGTTATCAGAATTAATTATTTATGTTTATTTTTGCAATTATACATCGTTCCATGAATATTGATCTAATGTGTGTGTGTTTTTTTCCTCAGTGGATGATGATCCTATTGATGATCCTATAGGACAGCTGCTCCTGACTGGGGATAGTAGACCGGCAAAACGCACCACACGAGGTGGTAAAAAGAAATCAAAGAAAGCAGACGTAGAGACCACCCCACAGCAGACCGAGACAGCAGGGCCTTCACAGGAAGGACAAGAGATACAAGTTGCTCCTCCGCCTCTCAAGAAACCCAAAAAACGAGGGGCAACCCGTGGGCTGAAAGCAAATAGAGGCCCCCCGACAAAGCCTTTGGAGTTCAATGAGTTTAATCAGCCCACGGGTACTGGAAAAATGATTTCACTGCTCTAGCCAGGCATTTGGTGAGTACATATTTCAATATAAACCACAATTGGAAGCAAGTGCCTCAGGCGTTGAAGGAGCAGATATTTGAACGTCTCAAGGTATTTGTTACACTTAATAGTTTGTTTTAAGATTTATATAGTTACTTTTTACACTAATCCATTTTTTTTGTGCATATAGGACCGATTCTGTATAGATCCTTCTCTGAAGGATGATGTGATGAAGGGGATTGCCACACAATTCAAAGACTTCAGATCTCTGCTCACGAGGCAGTACATTTACTGTGAGGAGCCCGCAGAGATAGAGGAGGCAGAAGGTGAAGATGTGGATGATCGGAGACCACCGTGGCAAAAATATGATGGTATTACTGAAGAGCAGTGGAATGAGTTTGTTGCGAAGCGTTTGACCCCTGAGTTCAAGGTGAGTTTCACACTAGTAGTTGTTCTTTTGTATGATAAATGTTTAAAGTGTCCTTAGAGTTCATTTGGTTAATTCGTCTTTTTCATATATTATTTGCATAATTTGTCTTTTCATACATATATGTAGGCTATACGTGAGAAACAACAACAAAATGCAAAAAAAAATCGTTACCCCCATCACATGGGGAGTACAAGTATTGCTCAGCGTGTGCCGCAGTGGGAGAAAGAGGGGTTGCTGCCAGCTGGCTCGAATGTCAGCGAACGAAGGATGAAGGTTTGGGACTTAAGTCGACGGAAGAAACCTTCAAATCCGGCGGCACCTGCTGAGTATGATGACGCCACGAGAGAATCATCAACCAAATGGTAAGTGATTTTTAGTTTAAAAAATGTTTATTATATTTATAGAGTAACAATAGCAGTTAAATAAACCGAAGTATCCTTATTGACTTATTAAACTCCATAACAGGAAGAGTTAAGCTCCCAGATCACCCAGGGCACTTGGCAGCCCGTTAGGCAGGATGATCCACTTTCCCGCGCTCTCGGGAAGAAGGATCATCCGGGTCGTGCAGTAGGCTTTGGTGGTCATGTCGGTATACGCCAAGCCTTCGGTAATCCTGGGTCGAGACACGTGCTGGAGGGAGCATTACATATGAGGAGCACTTACGCCAGAATGCGGAGCTCGAGCAGCGACTACGAAATGAATTTCAGCAGTCAATCGCTCAAGCTATGGAGATGATGCGTCTGAGAGGATGAGTCAGGAGGTTTCTAGACCGCCAGATCAGGCACAAGCATCAGAGCCCGCAGCAGTGCCTCCCAGTAGTGTTCACTCCGTCAACCCATTTCCATATTCATCTCTCAAGGTTAGAACAACATGTTAACTACAAATACAAAAAAAAAACAAATTATACACTTGTTTATGTGCATCTAAAATCTTTAATTTTGAAAATTTAGCAACCAATTGACTGCACATTGTTCCAAGTGATTGGCGTTGACGAAGTCGAAGTAGGGTGGGGAAAACTTTTCAAGTCTTGTGCTGGAGACACCGTGAGGAATACAGCGCTCCGAGAGTACCATGCCGGGTGCTTGTTGAAGGTTACGCGCCTGCTTACGCGGATTGTCAGATACCGGTGCCCAGTGCAGACATATCCACCCTTCGTCAAGCTGAATCCAATGCAGTACAGTGGCCCTGTAGATTGATTAGCTTGGGGAGCAGCAGGTAACCCCATGAAAAAACTTATTCTTTAACATATCCTAGAGTAGAAACATATACTTATTAAATTAATATATTAGGAACACATTCAATCAAATTCTGATAAGGCAAAAGGAAAGAGAGTTGTTGTTGCACCAGCTAATCCTTCGATGGCATCCGCGACTAGAGTTGTGATGAGATCGAATTTGCTACAACCGGCGGTTCTGAATGCCTTACCCCCCATGCTGAAACTGTTGCACTCCACACTATTGATGACGCCGCCAGGAAGAGATTCGGTTACAATGGAACCAAGACCGGATCTTTTTACTATGCAGGCGCTCAGAGTTTTGAAATCTATCTTACTGATTTTGTGGAGTTGTTCACGAAGGATTGGTTGAGTGCGTCGATTCTCAAATCGGCTTGCATGTGAGTAATTAGCATACCTTGTACACATTTTACTCTGTATATTTGAAAATTAAATTCATAATATTGGTTTCTTTATATTGTGCAGGTTTATTGATGACAAGGCGGTCCAAGTACATGAGAATAGTAGTTTCGGGTTCTTATGCCCTGACTACTGTTCCGAAGCTAATATGGGATCTGACCCCCAAGCTTGGTCCAGTACTTGTCGAATGTGATACATGCGTGTGCAGTTGCAGATAAATCTTACATAATGCTGCCTCTTCATCAAGGGTAAGAATTTTATCTAATGTTAAGTTAGTTTAAAAATTATGATATTTTATTATGTAATTGATTGAATTAAGTTCTGCTGTATTGTAATCTATGAACAGCCGACACTGGTCTTTGCTCGTTCTATGTATAAAAAGCCCAAGAGTCCTGCAGCTTGACTCAGCATCTCGGTCCCAAGAGGCCACTTATATATAACATGTTGATGAGGTGATGAATTTACTTAACTTGATTAATTATCAATTTTTAGTTATTTCTTAATCATCCGGTTGATAACTTTTACTTTATCTGTGCGTATGAATTCTAGTGCCTTTGTATCTGTAATGACGCAAGTCCGAGGAGAGAGATTAAGAAGATTCCGTGGAATGTAGTCAAGGTATTTTTGTAGTCCTTATTCAAATTTTGTAATATGTTCATTAGTTTTAAAATAGGAACAGTATTATAATTTATGTGTTAAATCGATTTTGAATATGTACGTATATACATGTGCAGTGTCCACAGCAGCCGGGAGGTTCGGAATGTGGCTACTATGTCATTCGGTTTATGAGTGACTTGATAGCGGGACCGAGACTCTTGCCAGAGAAGTCTCTAGACCTGGTAAGTAGCATTCTCGAAATATTTTGGTTTTGTAGATAATTTTTAACATTGATTCTTAAACTCAAAGTATTATTAGCAACTAATCATATTTCTTTTTGTGTTAATTCCAAGGCTTTTGAAGAGTTGGTAGACGGTTACAACGAAGGACATATAACCGAGGTGCTCGAAGAATGGGCAGAATTCATGAGCGTTAATGTAGGTTGCTTCTAGGGTTTGGTAGGATTGAGTAGGATGATTTTGAAATTCTCATGAAACAATTGTCGTTTCTGTAAAGATTTTGTTGATGTTTGATTAATTTGCTCAAATTTGTAAATGTAAGTGGATTATTGCCCGTAGATAGGTTTGGTGGCTATTTAAATGGTGAAATGGTTGATCTAATGCCCCACTGTGGTGGCATTGTTAATTGCTATATCTTAACAGGTTTGATTGATTTTGGGTGTGTGTGGTAGAATTGTAGGGTGGAATGGAAAAAACAAAAAAAAAACCTATTGCAGCGGTTCTTATAAGAACCGCTGCGATAGGTTGTTTTTTTTTTAAAAAAAAGGTCTACGCAGCGGTTCTTCGTAAGAACCGCTGCGTTAGGTACCTACCGCAGCGGTTATACAACCGCTGCGTTAGGTGTTTCACCTACCGCGGCGGCACCCATCGCAGCGGTTTTCAACCGCTGCCATATGTACCAAACAACCGCTGCGGTAGGGTCTTTTTCTACTAGTGCTATCTCGTTTGGAAGCTGCAGCTGCAGATTTTAATGCCTCTTTCGAGTCACGTTCTGCTGGGCGTGAGGCCTTTATGATGAAGATGAAGGAGCATCGAGAGACTAATGCTAGAATTTTAGGCCATCTAGTTGAAATATTCCCAAAGCTTGGATGTGAACCGCTTCCTAAGGTCAAACAACCTGTTGAAGTAGCTGAGTGGAGTGGTACACAACTTGATCCAACGATCCCTAAAGTTGCTAACACACCTGAGGTGGAGATCATAGAGAGACCAGAGCTAGAGGTTGAGCA
>CM041779.1:50582238-50598745 GCA_023374045.1 Limonium bicolor | reverse complement strand
CATAAAAACCGGTGAAAATAAAAGGATCAACCCCCCTGAAAAGTTATTTCCATTAACATATAATGCTGAGAAGAATTCACCTGCATAATCACTGTACCATCTTTCCACATAGTTGCCAACCGACCACTTTTTTCTCTACTGCAGACAGCAACTCCAGAGTACCCACCAAACTTCCCAAAAATTAGACTCATGGCTTCATGAGAACTGTGCTTCTCCCCCAAAAAGATGATATCTGGTCTATAGCTTAAGATTAAGTTTTGACCCAAAAAACTGATAATAATACAGAATTTGTTGTGCAACAATATTGGACAGTACAATTACACGATTCAGAAGTATTCTGCATCTAGAAATTTTTGCGAACAAAACACTGATTAATTAGAATAAAAATTCTAAAATTCATGTTTCACCGGCCAGCTGCAAGCTCTCGAGATTCAATATGATGATCTGGCGTGCTGACCTGTCCCTTTGAAGCATCTTCTGGCATTGCTACGACGTTTTGGTTCCCAAGTTCCACATCAAGAGAACCAGTGTTATCTTCGCCATGGTCAACGGAATCGTCAACTTCACTGATTGGATCGTTATCGGAATTGAGGTTAGTAGGGCTGATAATGGGTTCCACATAGCACTGTTTCGATTTGCTATATTCCTTGGTTTTACCCCACAGTACAGCGTATAAACCAGCTATGATGAGAACTGATCCCACAACGCTGCAAGAATATAAGCAATTTAACTATACTGCCAAACAGATTAATTGCGTTAACTTGATGATTAAATAAAAGTTGTTAATACATACGTTCCCAAGTAAAGCTTCTCATCCAACAACAAAGATCCAGCAATGGCAACAATTACAAGCATGAGTGGATTGAAAACGGAAACGAAGAGTGGACCTCTCATCCGTACACACCAAGCAGCCATTGATATCATTAGTCCAGAACCAATAATCCCCTGTTTGCATGTATATTACAGATAAACTAAATAAATAATAAATAGAAGGAGAACTGGAATAAACATTTGAAAAAACGTACGTACTTACAGTGTAAGCTACAGTATACAATCTGATATTCCATCCAAGCTTCCAATGATCCCAGTTATGATCAAATATCAAAGCAACTACGGTAGCTTGGATGGAAGCCATTAAGCACATTAATGCTGTGCTTGAATAGTGACTTGGATATCTCTTACTCATCTTTGCCTGTACAATTAACCAGGTGGAGTAAGAACAAGCGGCAGCTAGAGACAAAAGAGCACCTATAGCACGATCAGATCCACTCTGGGATGATGATGATGTCGTATTGTTGTGATGACTACTTATAAGGTTTATATTAGTTGTCCAGAGTTTAATCTCAATCCCTTTGTAGAAGGTAAGAACCATAGCACCTCCTACTCCAATCAATGTCCCAGCAAGCTTTGCCTTTCCCGTAACTGACCTTAGCAGTAACCTCTCAAACCTACATATAAATATAGCCAGTGCAGTGCACAGTATTAATCAAATTGAGATCGATCGACTAGCAACAAATTGAGCTATATGCATGTGTAAGTAAGTAAACCAACGGGATGAAAGATATGAAATGCGGTTTAATAATAAACCTAAGGAAAAAAATTTACCTAAAGGAAACAGCAAGGATGAATGTGACTGCTGGAACGAGATTGGCCATGGCGGATGCAAAGGTAGCTGATGTTAAAGCCAG
Organism: Limonium bicolor; assembly: GCA_023374045.1. Lineage (NCBI taxonomy): Eukaryota > Viridiplantae > Streptophyta > Magnoliopsida > Caryophyllales > Plumbaginaceae > Limonium > Limonium bicolor. The sequence goes on along the minus strand of CM041779.1, from coordinate 50,597,057 downwards.
ACTTGATAAGTAGAGATTTTGCAATAATGAACCCCTGTATATTCCTCCAAGTACATATATATAAGTTGCATGCCTCCAAAAAAAACTTGAGGATGAAAATCAGTCGATCAGTTAACGTCTAAGAGTAGTGTAGTTACCCGAAAAGACCACAGAGGAAAGATTGGCCAACCACAATCCATGTTAATTTGGGTCTTCTTTTCCTGTCATTTAATTAAACAAGAACAACAAAACTTATATACGTTAAAAATTCAGAATATGTATATACATACTATGACTCTTACTTCTCATCCCAAGACTACTGTGATAAATACTACTACTATGAATAATTTGGTCAACAGTAGTACTGATAAATTCTGTGACAAAACCCCAGCAAAAAGAATTCCCAGCTGCTACAGTAGAGTATAATGTATGCAAGATTAAATTGAAACATGTGACTTATTACTATAATATCGATGTAGAATAAATCGAATAAAAACATTTAAAAAGAAACAGCAATTAATCGGAAGAAATTGCATCTTACACTACCCATATGATATATATGGAGTGTCGATGTGCATGCAAATACCATGTTGATCATGACCCTGTATTAGAAACAATAACGATCCCAAAATTGCATTCCAACATTACAATGGTTAATAATATAAATAATTCAGTACTATATATATAAACGCTTTTATAATGAAATGTTTCTTCTTAATTTCGATATAGAGAAATCTAATTATTAATAATAATGAACCACCGCATCGCTATCGAACAAACAAACCTCTCAACAATAAACGCAAAGGGTACTATAAACGCGTCGGCGAAGAGGAAACGATAAGCTACCAATATCCTCAAATTCATGCCATCAACAGCAGCCAATTTGTAAAAGATATTAATTCCAGCAAAGGCTATCATAACAATCACCATAACCATAACTGGCCTCGCTTCGTATAACATCCCACTCACGCGTTTCAACATTATTAATGTTTTCTGTCTCTCGATCGATCGATCGATCTCGATTCTTCTTAAAATTAAATGTGTACGCCAACGGCACCGATCGAATTCTTGTATATATGCTGTGTGGGTCGACCGATCATCTACTGCCTTCTTCTCTCGTTACATATAGGAAGGAAGTAATGAGTATTGAGTAGGATCGTAGTAGTATGAAACAGAACGACAGATGACGGTGTACTATTAATGAAACTTTGCCTATTTAAAGAAAGCAAAAGTGTTTTTTGGTACATTGCGTACCGTTTTTCTTCTGTAATAGCTACCTCCTTCTCTGTTCCCACGCACTAATTACTATCACTACCACTCACCCTTTATATAGAAGTTTCTTCTCTTCGGTGCTTCGTGACACAAACTAACAAGGAAAGAAGGAAGGGATATCGAGACGAAGAGCGGGTCAATCGACCAAATGTGGGCAAGTTGTTTTCGGAGGAAGCAACTAAGCAAACTTATAAAAATGATGCATGGTTTTTTCAGGAAATATAAAAGGAGCACACACAAAAAAATTAATGATAAAAAAAATTACTATAGCTGTTGATGAAGTGTCATTATATTTTCTCTTAAATTCTTTGTAATATTACTATAGCTGTTGATGAGAAAGAAAAAATATAAAAATACCCTTATTAATTAATAAATTACTTTAACATTTCACAAAACTAGTAAATTAAAAAAAAACTCAAAAAACTCACAAAATTCACCAAATTCATAAAAATAAAAAATATAGATAACTATGAAAATATAAAAATTATTAAGTGTCATAAAAAAATATAGAGTTTAAAGACATAATTTCACATTTTGTTATATAATACTTTTGTTTTTTTTGTCATTTCATAAATGACAATTATTAATTGTAGAAATATTTTAAACAATATCATAAAACATTGAAAATAATAAAATATTTCTTATAATTTTTTTAAAAAATGAATAAATACCTTTAAACAGATTATAAATTTTCAAAGACTTAATTAATATTGTATTATGTAGTACCTTTTGCTTTTTCTTATAACTGACAATTATTAATTGTAGAAATATTTTTTAAAAATATTAAACTTTCATAAAATATTAAAAACAATTAAATATTTCTCAGTTTTTAAATTATTAAGTATTACAAAATAGGATATAGAGTTTCAAAGACATAATTTGTACCCTATTATATAGTAATTTTTATTTTTTTTATCATTTGGCTCTTTCTCTACAAATAACAATCATTGTCCTTCTTATTTTTACACGCATACATTGATATTCTCTTTCCTTTTTTATATTCTCTCAATCATATTAAGAGGCGAATTCGAAGGTGGCGCTCGTGCCAGCACTTTTGGCTTTTTCTAGTTTTGTCTTTTTGTAAAATTTTAAAATGTTGTAGTTTATTAGATGTAAGTCCAAATAACATAAATTTTATCATAATTCGAGCTCTTCAAAATAAGGCTCAACAAGAATATGTTATGATAAATTTTAAATTTTATCATTGTGAAAATAAATAAAATACATAATTTTAAGATTTTTTTTATGGTGGTAGCTTTTTTCTTAGTGTTGTTAGTCATCAAAGAGTTGAGTGAGGTAGGGTGCATCTTTTTGTTGTGTGGTGGTTAATAGTCGAACCACATTAGTCTTCATTGACGGTGTAAGCTTCTTCGACGGTGTTAGTCGTCCTAGGGTTATATGTGGGGTAGGATTATATGTCTCTTGATTGGTTGTTAATAACCGAACCACACTAGCATTTTTTAACAGGTTGGTGAACCTGGACGTTGACCCGTGGGACCTAATAAAAATATGTTTAACCTTTCATTTTTTGAAAAGTGAATCGTTCGTTTAAGAAAAGTGCATCTTATGTTTAAAAAGAGTGAATCTTTTGTTTAAGAAAAGTGAACCTTTCATGTTAAGCAATGTGAATCCTTTGTGTTTTTAAAAGTGAATCTTTAGTTAAGACAAGTGAATCTTATGCGAGAGCAATATAAATCTTTCATTTATTGATAAGTGTTAAGTTTAAGAAGAGTGAATCAAAGGTTGTTAAAAAGTGAATCAGAGTTTTTTAAAAAGTAAATCAAAGGTTTTTGAAAAGAGAATTTTGTAAACAGAGATTGTTTAACTAAAGTGAATAAGAGGTTTAATCAAATGTTGTTAAAAATTGAACCTAAACCCTGCACTACAAACCCTAAAACTTTCTTCAACGTTTTTAGCTTAGGGTTTGTGGTTAAGGGTTTATTGAAAAATGATATTTCGTTTAAAAAAAGTGAATCACATGTTTAAGTAAATTGAATCTTTCATTTACGAAAAGTGAATCTTATGGTTAAGATACACGAATCTTATTACAAACTTATGCGAGAACAATATGAATCATTCGTTTAAGAAAAGTGAATCTTTTGTTCAAAAAGAGTGAATCAAATGTTGAAGAAAAGTGAATCTTACCACAAACTTATGCGAGAAAAATATGAACCTTTCATTACTTAAAAGTGAATATTTTGTTGAAGAAAAGTTAATCAAATATTCAAGAAAAATGAATTTTATATTCAAGAAAAGTGAACCTTTCACTTTAAACAATGAATCCTTTGTTTTTCTAAAAGTGAATTTAAATTTTAAGAAAAGTAAATCTTAAAGAAGATTCATTTTGTTAATGAATAATGTTCATTTTACTATTGAAGAAAATTCATTTTGTTAATGAATAAGATTTGTTATTTTTTTTCTTCAATAGATGTTTGACACGTGTCTGAAGCCATCACTAGTAGAAAAAATGTTTTTAATGACGGCGTTTAAACCATGGTTAAATGGAAAAACCGTGGTTTAAAGTTTATAAACCACGGTTCTAATAGAAAACCGTCGTTTAAGGTGCATACAAGAGAGCATATACCACGGTTTTTCCGGAACCGTCGTATATAGGTTAGTTTTATACCACGGTTTTCAGGGCAACCGTGGTATATAGTACATGCCGGAGTCAATATACCACGGTTCTTAGAGAACCGTCGTATAAAACTAACCTATAACCACGGTTTTGTCAAAACCGTCGTTTTTAGTCGTGGTCAAAAAACTTTATATGACGGTTCCTTGTTAAAACCGTGGTATATAGTCTACGCGGGAATTCAAATTTTCGCCGAAAATGAACGCGGCTCTTTCACTTTCTCTTATTATATATATTTTCTCCTCACTCTTTTACAACCTAATGCTCACTCTTCTCCTTCTTCTTCTTCTTCTTCTTCTTCTTCTTCTTCTTCTTCTGCGCGCGCCTCTGTAATTTTTTCTACCCACCGGCGAACATGCATGCTCTTCGCCATACTGGAAAACAAGGAACACATGTTGCGCCTCTGTAATTTTTGCAAACCAAACCGGCGAACAAGGACATGCTCTGCGCCTCTGTAATAAATCGCCGGCGAACAATGTTTTTCACGGTAATTTTGTGCAACCCTAACCGGCGCTTCGCCCGCTCTCTCATCTCTTTCACGGTAATTTTGCAACCTACCGACGAACAAGGAACATAATGTAAACTTCACTCATTATTTAGCAACCCTAATACACAAACAAGTAACATACATGTTCTGGCCTGTTCATTCTCTTCTGTTTGCGCTCTCTGTTGAGAAATATCGGAGGCGGCGGCGCTAATGCGCCGGCGAATTGGAAAAAAAATCGCAGACTATAAACCACGGTTCTACATATAACCGTGGTTTATTGTTGATTTCTATAGACTTTATACCACGGTTTTAAGTAAAACCGTCATTTATAATGCACTATATACCACGGTTCAGACTCACAACCGTGGTATAAAGTCAGTGAATTTCGCGGGAGAAGGGGTCTTAAACGACGGTTTCGAGAAACCGTGGTTTTTTCGCTCACTTTAAACCACGGTTACGAACCGTGGTATATCTCAATTTGTGAATATACGACGCGAGCATAAACCACGGTTCCTAACCGTGGTATATAGGCCAAATAACCGTGGTTAAAAATATTTTTTCCACTAGTGCATATTACCCTGGCTCTAGCGTCAAGGTCTTCGTTCTGTATTAAGAACCATTGTCAAACCCCTGTGGACTAGATCATTCAAGATCGAACCACGTAAATCTTTGTGTCATCTTGTTCCTTCGTAGTCATCTACTCAAAACCATAATCCACTAACATCTAAAGGAGTTAATATAAACCATCTTGGTGGGTCTTATTTATAGTGTAAAACCCTACTTACAATAAACACAACGGAATATAAAATCTCTACTGGCGTTTACAGACCATCGGGTTCCAAACACCCGGCACCAAACCTCACCAATTACAACTTATAAAATTACAAAAGCTACGGTCTGAACTCGAGAAAAACAACATAAAAATAACTACTAGTAAAATAGAATAACTCTCCACAATTCCTAATTCCCATCCCAATCACTCATGCTCTTCGTGGCCACCTGTATAAACAATTTATACCTGCAAGATGAAACCAAGCAGCCCACCCGAGAGGGGTGAGTCAGTTCCCTGGAATGGATTTGGTACAATTCTCCAAAAACAAACTATATAAAATATAACTCTTCAAAATAAACAGTAACTTGAAATCAAACTCTTGAAAGTAAAACAGGGAAATGAGACACTTCAAAACAATCAATCATAGAGAAGAGAGAACAAGGTAAGGATAGAGACAAAGAACTTAAAAACCAAGTCAACCACTTAAGAAGTCATACCATATAGTTAGTAAGCATCCATTATTGATGTTAGAACCAATTCTGGTTAAGAATAGAAAGACTCGGATAGTCACAAAGGACTAGGAATGATATGAATACCCATAACCCGTGGTAGACAGTTTATGTCCCCACCATTTCAGAAAGTTGAATCCCATAGACAAAATATACTCAAGAGTGGAATAAATTCAACTGGGAGAGATGACCCCCACCGCCAAGTACGTCCTTTTAGGACAGGGGATATACAACCCCTCACTGTTTACTACGTCCACTAAGGACAGGGGATATACAGCCCCTCTTTATTACCGATGAAGACGCGTGCACGTCACCCAAACAAGACCCAGCTCATGGATGAAACGATATCCAAAGTCAAAGAAGAATTACCAGGATTGTCCTTTCCATACTTCCACTAGATCACTAACTACACCAGAGCAATACCAAAACACTCAGTCCTACAGAGTGCAGAAGCGTAAACCCTAGGCAGTTAATGTCTAATGAAACAACCAAACAGAAGGCTCAGTTAGACACATCAAGCTGAGTCAGTCACACAAACAGTTTTTCCTTGGAAATCAATTAAAGAACAATTGGCGTTTTCCAAAGCATTCCACCAAGCCCATTAGCAAAAGTATCTGAGTACGAGAAATCGTATCTGGTCAATGCTGTAGCAGTTCTAGTAAACTCGTGCAAACACTCAACAACCCTCTGAGGAACATTAAAGACAATCTATCATCAATAACTTATATCCTAGGTTAAACTTAAATAAATTCCTTTCTCTTATTTCTCTTATTTCTAAAACCCAATCATTTTGTAAGCCCTCGCTTAAATGTTATGTATAATCTTTGAGTTATCTGAGAATGTTGTATAGTCCAAGGTGGTAAGATCAAGGGATGTATTCTATTAACATTGCTAATTGTCCACTCCTATCCACTTAATTCATACTTAACCACAATCCTCACATTCAAGACTTTTGAGACCTTTATATCATAAATGTGTTTTATATTATATAATCAATCTTCGAATTCCAATGATAAGCTTAAGCTCAATACTTTTATTCTTAATTTAGAATAAACATGGTATTATGACCTATGATGGATTCATCCCATAATACTATACTATTATTTCACAATGTAATGATTATGTATTTCATCAATATCTACTAGATAATCCATTGTGATTAAGTCTTCCCCTTAACTTAACTAAGATCTACATCTTGTATATTGGAATCGTAGGGTTGTAGACGCGTTTTATTATAACTTAATTGAACTGCTAAACTCAATTATCTCATCTTTAGTTCAGAATGACTTTTAATTACAACCATCTAATAAACTTGTCATAAGATGTTAGATTGCTTCTCATCCTGAATAACTATACTATAGTTAACTTAGATTTAACGAATTAATCTTACATTTAGTATTCACAAGGTATATTATATGTTTTATTATTACCTATACAATAAGGTGTTTAGTATAACCTTTTATGTATCCTTACTTACATTAAATTTCCTAAATGTTTTATTTTTACACATATTCCCCCTCATAGTCTATGTACAATCCTTTTATACTAAACTTCAATAAACTTAAGTCTTAAATACGTTTTAAATTGTTTTACAACCCTAAGGTTTCAAAGGAATAACTTAATAAATTAATTCCCTTTATTATGTTTTAGGACAAGCATTACATATTAACATAAGGTAAAACTTATCTAAGAGTTAAACTCTGATTCTTAAGTGAAATTGTTAATTATGTAATAAGATAATATATTCTGAAAAATCCCCATACCTTATATTCAAATGATATATTAATATTTTCAATGTTGTAAAGTAGATCAACATGATCTCTTATGTAACTTAGTTTTATCTAATAAAAGGTTCAAAAGGTTTTAAGTATCAAATTCCTATGTATAAACCTTCCTATAAATTCTAACTACTAAATACCTCACTTAATTGTAAACTCACATCCTAAGTATTGCTAATTAATGTTATAAATGTATTTCATATGGCTTATCTAATGCCAAGAAACCTAAGGATTATTATTTAGATAAATTTCCAAATCATAGTTTAATATAGTTTTATATCATAATCCTTTTAATGATTTTATCTTAAAACATTAAGTTATATTTCAATACCATAAATGTTAAGAAATGATTAAATCTAGACTTACAAATCCACCTCACATTTAGATGTAAAAGTATTTTATTTATTTTATTATTGTTTATATATTAAGAACATTTAGATGTAAACGTATTACATTTGTTTATCATTAATTATAGAATAAGATCTATTTGTGTAACACTTTATGTAATCTAATCACAATTTTTCCTAAGTTTTAACTTATTAATTACTTAATCCCAATTTTAGATTTACATTCTGGTCATTGACAAATAATACTATACATGTATTTAATATGGTTTATATATAAACCTTGGAAATTCAAAGGAAATGCTTTAAGCCTAATACATAATTATAATTTAATACCACCTCATATAATATTCTTCTATTAGTATTATGTAGAGGTTTAGTTTAACTTATTAATTCCTTCGTATTATATTTCCTATATAAGGTATTTAATTTCTTTTATTTATGTTTAATGTGTATATATTTATATATACTAGGATTTGTTCAAAATATTATTTATGTAGTTTTATTGTATTTAATTATCTCTATTAACTTTTACACATATTAACATCTGATATATGGTTTATAAAATAAAGTATTTCCCCAAGCTTCAATTAAGTATATTAACTTCCACATTATATAATAAATTAAAATGTAGACTAGTTTAATTCCTTGATTTAATATAAGTTTCTATTTTATTTCTCTCATATAAGTATATATATATATAAACAATTTTTACTTCACTTAAAAGTTAATACCCAAAATTTTTATAAACATACTGTTACTAAATGTTAATTTAGTCTTTTCATATTTTCCCAACCTAAAAAGTCCATTAACAAACTATATCTTAATTTTTGTTACATTAAAAACCATATATTATATGATAAACTTATGAAAATCTCATAAACACAATTTTTAAACCCACTTACCCTTGTCCAAAAATTCCCAAATTTAATATAGTAAATAACATTTTAGACATATTATAAAATTTTTATTTCACAAAAATATCTTTTCAATTTATCCAGATAATTTCATAATACTCATAGCTTGCAAAAATTATAACTTACGTTTAAAAACTCAAAACCCATATTAATATACATCAAAATAAACTAGATTTTATAAGGAATCTATGGTTAAAATTTCAAGTCAAAACACATTCGGGAAGACCATTAACTAAATCCAACAAGTTAAGTTTAAATTCTGGAATTATAATGAAAACTTATACTTTTAATTTGAAACGATCTAATCTCAGCCGTCCGTTTCTTATAACTACAATTGGACGGCTGCTGAAAGCCGAGTTCTTCATCCACCCCCAAATCGACTCGAGTACTAAATTCACAATTTCTCTCAATCCACAAAACGAAATCGAGTGATTCTTGTTCCATTCGTTTCGAAATTAAATTCCGGTTCTAATGACACCGATTTCACCACCTATAATTCAATATTCGTCGAATTCGATTTTGGGTTCTCTTCGAATAGGGTTTATAATGTTTCTGATTCGAATTTGCAAAATTCTCTTAATCTAATACGCAATAGGTGAAATTGGCACATGGGTTAGGTCGGAAACGCAAAACCGAACAGCATAATCGGAGGAATTTGAAGAATAACTCACCGGAATTGCAATAACGGAGGAATTCGAATTCGGAATTCTGGAAAGGTTCGAACTTTCGAGCTATTCACGAAGCCGACTTTGAAGCTCTATAAATTTCAGTACAGATCGATTCAGACTATGTGTAAGGGCTTAATCGAAAGAGTAAACTTACCTCTACATATTGATAACAAGAACTAACTCTAACTCACAACACACAAGAAGAAATCAAAGTCGAAAGTTACGAGTTTATACCTTGCAGTTTTCTATGATTTCATGTGATGTTGAATCGGAAACTTTAGACAACTATATCCCCCAAACGGTTACGAATCAGACTTGGGCATAAACATGAAAATTGTAGAGGGATTAGAGATCTTCAAAACAAGCTAAAGAAATCAAATTTTGGTTGAGAGACAAAGAAGTTATGATCGAACGAAAGTTACCTGAATTCGGTGAGAAACTGGAAAACTGGGTACAGGTTTCGCAAATAGGCAAATTTAGATCGAATTTGCGGCTGATGTATAATGAATTAGGGTATGTGTGAGTAATGGTTGGAAAGAGGACGTTTTGGAGAAGAGAATGAAGAAGACGACATTGAAAAATACTGAGAGATGAGTGAGATATACCAGTCTAAAGTTAGGGCAAAATCACTGATGGAAGTTCCGATTTTTATGCTAAGTGTAGGGACCCGTGACAGTGTGACACGTGGCATATTTCAAATTTTTGGCTCTAAACTTCAATCTAGCATAACTTTGACTAGGATGCTCCGTTTTTGACGTTCTTTTAATCGATCTTCATGGTTTTCCATAACCTATTTATTAGTATAGGTTTCATGTGCTAATTTGACCATTCTCAAAAAGTCAACCCTAGCAAGGCTTAATAAGCTTTAAGGTTTCTAGGATTTTATATTGACTTTTATGTTCCAAATCAATGTTCCCAATATTTCTAAAATCTTTATAATATAATTGGAGTGTCTAGGAATTTTTCTAAGATTTATTGACTTATAAATCTTGTTATTAAATTCATAATACTATATAATAATATATAATAATTAAATATTTAACTGTATTCTTTAGAGTTAAATAGGAGGAATCCCCTAAAATAATTTCCATAATTCCATATAATATTAATACTCATAACTCCATACAATAATTTAATATTCATAATTCCTTATACTAATTTAACATTCATAATTCCATATAATAATTTAATACTTAATAGTATTATTAAAGGTTTAATAAAAGAAATCCCCTAAATTAATTTAGGGGTATTTCATGTAGGCTCTTAAAAGGTTCTTCCCCAAGAACTCAAAATTAGAATTCTTATCCCCCTCTCCTCCACCTCATTTTTTTTATTTTTTCCTTAAGAACCCATAAGAACCATTGATAATCATGCTTTAAATAGTGATTTATTTTATGAATAAATATATTATTAAAGTAAGTATTATGTTCTAATGTTTCACAAATAAAAACAAAAATAAAAAGGGAAATTTCATGAAATGTCACTATATTTTGGCTAATTCATGAAATACCCCTCAAAAAGATAAAGTCACCAAAATTCCACTACATTTTTACAAAAATTCATGAAATGCTATTATTTCATTGTCCAGAAGGAAAAAAGACAAAAATATCCCTACTAGTTAACAAAGTACTTTAAATTTTCACAAAAAAATCAAATTGCTATAAAAATATAGATAACTATAAAAAATTTATAAAAATTGAAAAAAAAATTAAAGATATATTAAAATGTCATAAATTATTAAAAAAGTAAATATTTCTTCGATTTTTATTAAAATTATTCAGTACCATAAAAAAGAATACAAGTTTTTAAAGACATAATTTATACCAATTAAATACCATAATTAATACCAATTAAGTACCATCATTTTTATCATACATTTTAAAAATAATTTTTTACCAATTTAAATTATGTATTCAAAATTATAGTTAGAAAGCTAATTTTTTTGAAATTTATATTTTGTTTTACAGATAAATTTATGACATAATATTTTGTGATAATAAAAAAATTATATCATAAGATATCTGCAAAAAAGAATACAAATTCCAAAAAATCATTTTTCAAAAATATTACTTAAAAATCATTATTAATATATTATGCATAAATTAAAATAAATAATGTAATATCTTTTTAACTAATATTCAGATATAAAATTTTAAAAAGTTATGTTATATTTTATAGATAACTTTATGACATAATATTTTGTAGGCAACAAAAAATTTATGTCATAAGATTATCTATAAAGTTGAATATATTTTTTTTAATTTCTAAATATTAGTTTAAAATATTAAATAATTACTTTTGATAAATAATTTGAATTGGTAGAAAAAATAATTTAAATAATGCATATGATACTTAATTGGTAAAAAAATTGGTATAACTTATGTCTTTGAAACACTATATTCTTTTTTATGGTAGTGAATAATTAAAAAATATCTAAGATATATTTACTTTTTCAACATTTTATGATGTTTTAATATATTTTTGTATTATGTTTCAATTTTTATAAATTTTTAAATATTTTTATAGTTATCTATATTTTTATATCATTTTGATTTTTTTTGTGAAGTATAGTTTTTAAACAGGCATATTGTAAACTTTAGGGAAAATTACATCCCTCATCCATGACGTTTGGTGAAATTACACACCCCACCCACGAGGTTTCAAAAATTACTTTGTCCACCCATGTGGTTTCCGCTATTTTACATCCAGCAACTTTTCTAATATTTAATCAACTTAAATGAGGCTTAAATGTTGTCCAAAATTGATAAAACTTTACATGAATGACGCCAAGGTGTTATATTTTTGTCCAATTCCAAATTTAAAGTTTTTAAGGTCGTATATGACCTGTGGGACCCAATGAAAACACAGTCAGTGTCACATGTTTCATTGGGTCCTACGAATCACATATGAGTTTAAAAAACTTTGGATTTCACGCTAGACCAAAATATAATATCTTAGCATTGTCCATGTAAAGTTTCATCAATTTTAGACAACATTTAACCATCTTTTAAGTTGATCAAATTTTAGAAAAAGTTGCTAGATGTAAAATATCGGAAACCACATGGGTGGGATGTGTTTTTTTGCCAAACTTCATGGGTGGGGATGTAATTTTCCCTAAACTTTAAAAGTATTTTATTACCTATTAGGGGTATTTTTGTTTCTTTTTTTTTTCTGACCAATGATATTGTGATATTTCATAGATTTTAAAAAAAAATATAGTGATATTTTGTGACTTTATTTTTTAAAACATTCCATGAATTAACCAAAAATATGATGACATTTAATGAAATTTCCCAATATAATGGGCTGACATTTTAAACCTGCACTCTCATCGATCGATTATGCGTCATGACGAATTTTCATAAAGATGAGTGAGGACCAAGCTAGGGAACTCTTGGAAGAAGAGAACCTTTTCGGCCCAACAGTAAAAAAAACAGTGGAGGACGAAGGGAAAGGTCCTCCGCAAAAGAGAGTTCGCATAGCCATCCATGGAGATGACGGGTAATTACTCAACATGATTTAGGAGGGTTCATAGCTGAGAATCCCTTTTTACTGGTAAAAATATATTTAAGGAGAGACTACTGGGAAGGAATAAAATATACTCCCTCCGTCCCGTTTTGACGGTCTTCTTTACTATTTAGATATGTCGTTTGACTTCAATATTTAACATATAAGATAACATAATTTTATAAATCTAAGTTTTACAATAGAAAGCTTATATGAAAAACTATATGTTGTAGAAATTTATTTTATAAAATTATTTTATCTTACATGTTTAATATTGCAGTGGAAAAACGTGCCAAAAAGCAAACAAGACACTCAAACTGGGACGGAGGTAGTAATATATAAGGAAATTCTTAAATTTAGATTGTTGTGGATGTTCTTATGGGGTCAACTTTGAGCCATAAAGGTAGTTACTCATCAAACATCCCCAATATGAAAAGTGGATTCTACCCACTAACAAATGTAGTGACATTTTATTCCATACTCTCACAATCTCTTTCTTACTTACCTAGGTTCTCTAAAAGTGAATTCCTTAACTAAACCCCCTCACACATCTTCACTCATCCACCTAGTCATTTTTTTTGGAAAATTCACGGGATACCACTAAAAAGTTTGTTAATTCACAAAATACAATAGTTTTTAAAAAAGTTTTTTAGATGCCACAAAAAATAATTTTAATTCATTAGATACCACAAATTATTAACCGAAAACTTTTTGACACCAAAATACCCCTACTTGTTAATAAACATAATTCATGCTATAACACATAAAAAATTATTAATTCACAAGATATCACAAAACTTAATAAAAATATATATTAAAAACAGTAAAAAAATATTTTAAAAATTAAGTTTATTATTGGTTAAAATTTGATAAAATAAAAAACCACGTATATAATTAAATTTTTTGAAAAATATAAAAAATACTATATATCATTTAAAAGCTAAAAAACTTAATGAAAAATAAAAAAATAATTAAAAGAATGATAATTCATAATTTTTATAATATTTTTACTCAAAGTATTTTTAGTAATGTGAAATAGTATTATTAAAAAATTAAATTTATATAAAGCAAATTATGAAAAAATTAATCATTCTTTTTATTATTTTTGTCTATTTTTAATCAAATTTGTGTTTTTATAATATATTATACTTTTTATAATTCTTTAGAGATTTTATTTTATGTATATGGTTTTTATTTTTCAATTTAACTTTTATAGGAGAATAAATATATAAGAGTTAAAATTGAAAAATAAAAAATAACATATTAAAAATAAAATATTTAAAGAATTATATAAAGTATAATATATTAGAGAAGCACAAATTTAATTAAAAATAGACGAAAAGAGTTAAGAGAATGATAATATAATTTTTCTTATTTTAATTTATATAAATTTAATTTTTTTACTAATACTATTTCACATTACTAAAAATACTTTGAGTAAAAATATTATAAAAAATTTGAATTATCATTCTTTTAACTTTTTTTATTTTTAATTAAGCTTTTTAGCTTTTAAATGATATGTAGTATTTTTTTAATATTTTTCAAAAATTTCAACCATATATGTGGTTTTTTATTTTATCAAGTTTTAGACAATAAAATAATAAACTTAATTTTTTATTAATTTTTTACTGTTTTTAATATGTATATTTATTAAGTTTGTAGTATCTTGTGAATTAATAATATTTATATAGTATGTATTAACAAGTATGAGTATTTTGGTCACATAAAGTTTTAGATTAGTAAATTGTGGTATCTGATGAATTAAAATTATTTTTGATAGTATTTGAAAATCTTTCGTATTTTGTAAATTTTTCACGAAGGAGTTAAGTATCCAAGGTGACTGACTGATGCCTATTGGAGCTAACATCTACCGGTGTAAAATGAAATAAGATCCCCATAGAGCCTATCACGAAGCAACAACAACTACCCGGGAGAGAGGCGGCAGAGCGTAGAA
>CM041779.1:50317089-50581738 GCA_023374045.1 Limonium bicolor | reverse complement strand
TATCAGCCGAAGCGGTTAAAAGGTTGGAAGTGCCTGAGGACCGGATAAAGCCATATTGGCGGTTCTAGGAGGATTTGTAGAGGGGTCTCTACACGTCCTCCAGGCAGTATAGATTTTACAATAAACCCTGGGTCAAGGGGAATGAAAGGAGAAAAGAGAAAACTCACGGCTTTTAATTGTGGCCAGGTTGTCTAGATATAACATGTATCTCGGAAGACCAGGAATCAATGCTTGCAAAGCTATAGGCAGTACTCATCACTTGAAGTTGAAATATTTAACAACACAAACGGGAAGTTGGTTCGATAAGGGGGAGCCAAAAGATGGCCCGGATGTGTAGTCCGCATCATGGGCAAGTCTTCCTAGCGAGGAGGTGGTCAAAACTGTAGGATCACAAAAGGAGTTCAAGGGGAAGTTAGTTTTTCCCGGAGCCAAATCAAGAAAAGGAAAGACGTCAACAACTCAAGACCCCCCAGGAGGTACATTAAAATTGACCCTTTTATTTTTTGAATAGGAACTGGTTGACAGTGGAGGGAGAAAACTCAATGAGGTTCCTAGAAAAAAGAAGGACAACATTTCGCTGGAAGCACGGATGAAATGCCTGGGATAGACCCAAGCGTTATCCGGCATGAGCTCAGAGTAGACCCAAAGCATCGGCAGTCAGGCAAAGGAAAAGGGTAATAGGGGAGAAAGAGATTTTGGCTGCACAAACCGAGGTCCAAAAAAACTCCTCAAAGCCGGATTCATCAGGGGAGGTAGCATACCCACGATGGCTAGCTAACATTGTCATGGTAAAAAAAAGCAAAACAGAAAGTGGAGAATGTGTGTGGATTTCAACAGACTTGAATAAGGCATGTCCTAAAGAGTTTCTATCCCTACCATCAATAGAGGTTGGTAGTTTCAACTGCTCAGAGTTTGTGCTAAGTTTTCTAGATGCATTCTCCGGCTAATTCAGATAAAAATGAAAGAAGAGGATTCAGAAAAAACATCCTTTATCACTTCGCCGGAACATTCTGTTACAGAGTAATGCCTTTTGGCCTATAAAACGCAGGGGCTACCTTTCAGGAATGATTGAACAAAGTATTTTGTAACAACTCGCTCGAAATGTGGAAGTTATGTTGATGATATAGTCGTAAAAAGCCACAAAAGAGTAACACATGAAAGATTTGGAGGAAACATTCGATACTCTGGACAAAATACCAAATCAAGCTGAATCCGGAGAAGTGTGTATTTGGTGTGACTAAAGGAAGGTTTCTTGGCTTCATTGTTGGACAACGGTATCGAAGTTGATCCAGAAAAAAGTCAAGCATTTCAACCTTTCTCCACTAAAATATCAAGGATGTCCAAGCCTGAACGGGAGACTCACAGCGTAAGCAGATTTTGTTCCAAGCGTCAGGAAAAATCAATCCTTTCTTCAAATATCCTAAGGAAGAAAAAAAATTCCAGTGGGGAAAGAGTGATAAGAGCATTCGAAAAGATCAGGAAAAATGCTTCGGGATCTGCCTAAATTGGGTGGTGCCTGCCCCTGGCCAAGACTCTACCTGTTATTTGTCTGCAACAGATGGGCAGTTGCGGCTGTCTGATCATGGAGGAGAGAAAAGGGAGGTACCAGTCTATTATACCGGCAAAATTTTAAGCCCAACAGAAGGACGCTACACTAACATAGAGAAAATCTTGTTTGGCGTTAGTGGTGGCGTCAAGAAATTATGGCCCTATTTTCAGTCACATCGGTCTTTGTCAGGACCAATTGGGCCGTCAAGCAATAGAAAACAATCCGAATGCTTCCGGCCGGATGGCGAGCTAGAACAGTAGAGCTAACACAATATGAAATTCCATTCTTGCCCAGAACAGCGATTAAGCCCAAGCCTTGGCAGATTTCAACAGAAACAAACTTTGCAAAGGAAGAGAGACAACCCCAGAATCCATACATCATCTTAGTTGACGGAGCCCGATGCAAAACTGGGGCAGGAGCTGGAATAGTAGTACAAGCGCCGAATGGACAAAGCTTGAACTACGCCTTCCGGCTAGACTTTGACATTACCAACAACGAAGCTGAATACGAAGCCCTTATCCAGGGTTTGGAGGTGGCTACCGCCCTGGGGGCAACAGGTTCCATAGGAGGATCCCCTCTCTATTCTTTCCTTCCTATAAAATCCTGTTGGAAATAAAGCTTATGAAATTTTACTTTTCGCAGAGTTAGAAGTATACTCAGATTCTATGTTGGTAGCAAGACAAAACGACAACATCTATGAAGTCAAAGAGGAAAAGCTATGGAAGTACTTGCTCAAAGTCCAGGAGCTAAAAGCAAATTTCCAAAGATGTGAGCTAAAACACCTTCCTCGCAAGGAGAACGTCGAGGCTGATGCCTTGGCAAAATTGGCAAGTATGGCCGAAAGAGTACCCAATGAAATATGGCTAGAAGTCAAAACTGCGTCAAGCACAGATGAAGCTCAAGTATTTACGGTGGAATCAAGTAACGAGACAGAATCTTGGATGACCCCAATCATAGATTACATACGACAAGGAAAGTTGCCGGAAGAAGAAAGGGAGGCCAGGATAATAAAAAGGCGGGCCGCATCCTTTTCATTGAGAATAACCAGCTATATAAGCGATCTTTCGCAAGGCCAACACTAAAATGTGTTACCGTGGCCGAAGGGGCGGAACTAATAAAAGAAGTACATGATGGATCCTGTGGAAACCATCAAGGAGAAAGAACCACAACACACAAAATCTTGAGGCTTGGATAATTTTGGCCAAAAATGATGGAACATTGCAAAGAATATATACAAAGGTGTCTCAAGTGCCAAGAACACTGTTGGGGTAAAACCTAACGGTAAATTGTGCTGGGGGTTTAACCTAACGGCAAGTGTACCGGTCGATTATAGCAAGTTTAAATCTCGGAGTATTCCCTGAGTATCGAATCCAAGGAGGCAGCGGCTAGTTAATTTCTACTTACACACAAAACAAGAAAAACATTAAATACAAGAAATTGGGGGTTTTTGTGTGTAATGGTGAATGTTGTAAAAGAGTTCAAAACAATAAATAATAGGTAAAATTGTTTTTGGTTTTGTTTGATAAAGGAAATTTCGGTTTACTACTTCTCTCTAGATTGCAATTTCTCCCCTAAGTGATTTCTGCAATATTCTGAATAAAACCCTAGAATAGGATAACTCGTATTCGGTCTCCCGCTCACGAATTCTAATTAGCAAAGACCGAATCTAACTCTCGTTATGAATCCACTGTTTACTAATTGTTCTAAGTGTAGCTAGATTAATGGCAGCTAGCGTTTAGAGGAATTACCATCTCTATACTAACGGTTCTTTCCTGTAGTCAATGATAGCCGCAGTTCTCACTTATAAGCTAACAAAGATAAACTCATTTAATTGATCAGATTAACAAGTCTAGGAATTCATAAGGGAAAAGAACTTTATTGTACTGCGAAAATCACAAAGGTTCAGAAATAATTATTCTAGAGATACATAGTAAACCGAAATTAAAAGCGACTACTCAGCCATGGACAAAATAACAATGCTCAATATAAACAGCAAAAGGATAGAGGGATTTAGCAGAAAAACTGATTTTAGAAGCCGTGGTCGATTCTGCAATTTCCACAAATGTCTGAGTCACGTCCGGATGTCTTGGGTCGGACGTGATCCGGACGCGTTCTTCCTTGTGCTGTCCGGATCCAGACGTTGATCCGGACGCGGGTAAATGGAGTGCTGTGAGCAGCGTTTTTGTCTGTGGGTGAGGGTGAAGGTTTACGGAGAAGGATTTGTGAATGGGGATAATGGTTTATCGCGGATGAGAGGGTGATGTGTAGAGAGGAGGAAGAGAGGATTAGACTTGAGAGTCTGGGACGATTTGAACTGAAGGCTGAAGCCGGTTTATATAGGCTTGGAACTGAGACACAGATTAGTGGAGGTTTGGTGTCTTCGTCATTTATTGAGTATGGCTCTGCATTAATAAACTGAGGTTATGGGCTTAACTCGCTTTCGGCTGATAATTGCGCCGAAAGCCCGATTATCAGCACGAGTGCGTTTTTATTTTTCATCTCTGTGTGACGTCCGGATGGTGTCCGGATCCGGACGTGACACAGAACCTCTGGATCTGAAACTCGAAACATGTCAGGATCGTGTCCGGATCCGGACAAGGTAGAAACTTTTGGAGTTGAATCTCGGGTCATGTCCGGCTAACTTGGATCGGACGTTGATCCGGACATGAGATGTCCGGTTCTACGTCCGGCCAAGTTGATCCGGACGTGACCAATTCTTTGTCTCTTTTCTGGATTTGTTCCCCGTTTGTTGTGTTGCAGTCCTTATGATGTAGAGTCTTCCTTTCTCAGGGTTTTCCCTATATTTAGCATATAAAATGCATCAGTTCTCATCAAAACATCAATCTTTGGAAAAACACATAATAAGTGGGAAACATTGTCTGAATTGTTACAAATTATAAGGTAATTAAACCCTAAAAAGCCTTTATGTTTCACACTTATCAACATCCTCACACTTAAGCTGTTGCTTGTCCTCAAGCAAATAAGGAATAAGAATATCTCTAAAACCGTAAAATAATCTCAACATTAAACAAGTGCAGGGCGAAATCAAACAAAGTGATAAATGAAAGAATAATCTTGCTCTTTAGAGGTAGGTTTTCGCAAACAGTGAAAGAAGAACAATTTTGTAAAAGCATAGAGAAACTAGACTGTAGAAAACAAGTTAACTTAGCTTGGGACTTTCCACCAATTTTCATTCCTCTAACCTTTGGATGACAAGGGGTGTGAAGTAATGCCTTATTCCGCAATACCTTTCAACACCACGCACTCATGATCAGAATTTAAACTGCAATCAATTTTTCGCCTGCATGAACATTCTTTTTCAAGAGATATAAAACAATTGAATTATTGCGAATTGTAGAGTTATTCCATAACCCAGACTTTTCTCTCTATCCATGTAACGGTGTTGGGCCAACTATCCCAGATCCTGAGACCTTAGGTAGATAGGTGTTAAGACACCCTTAAGACTTAATAACCGGATAGACGAGGCTTGCTATTGTTGGGAAAAAAAATTTTTTGATCAGTGGAGTACCTTGCCTTGTCCTTTTCATTCCAAACATTCACTTCATTTCCAAAAATCCCAAGCTAAAATAATCTGGTTTCCACAACTAGCCAAACTATCGGATTTTTGTGAAAAGAGAGTATTTTTAAATAAAATTATTTATACAAACCTCATCGAGAAAAAAGATTCCTACAGTTTTCACTTGGTTTAATTCCACTCGGTGCACCGGCATTAAAGCAGCAAAAAGCAAGTGTGGCATTAAAGAACAATTAGCATGTTTTCAGGGAAAGGTTTTTCCTTCCTCACACTTATGAGGAGCAATGTCCTCATTGATCATAGAAGAAAAACAGTGAAAAGAGCTTTCAAAACATGCTATACTCATAATGGATGCATATGCAATAATTAGCCCGCAACGCAACAAAGGTGGAACATTAATAAGTTAAATTAGGAACTGAGACTCCCCTGGTATTATAGATTGAGGAAGATGTTCTTCCTCACACTTGAGGTTTTGTAGGGGTCGAGATATTCCTCATGAGTCACAGATAGTGTGCGTGTTGTGCAGAGTAAAGTTGCTAATTTCCCAAGCCATTCGTTTCGCAGTAGATAGGACATGTAAATAAATCAGGGTCGAATGCTGTACTGCTCAGAGAAATAAGAAACTTAGCAATTCAGAATTTAAGCACAACCAAATATAAACACCATCACTTCACCTGTTAGTCTTGGGTTGCATCGTTAGTTTAACAGGAAAAAGGAAGAAGAAGGAAGAAAGCGCGGAGCGCAGCTGGTTTAGTGACGTCCGAATCAGCGTCCGGATCCGGACGTGTTTGGTTTTGTACGCGTCCGGCTTTGCGTCCGGCTGGGTTTAGCCGGACGCGTTGTAGTTCCTTCTCTTTTTTTAAATAAATATAAACAATTAGTCTAAAACACCTCATTTAAAATAAAAACATTTCCACAAATAATTAAACAAAAATAACACAAACACAAGAAATGTAAAAATTAAATAGCAAGAGTGTTAAGGACTCCCTGTTCCGTGATGAATATTTCCATGGTATTTCCTCACACTTGAGTTCAGATTAGCATTAGAATGAAGTACCTGCAAAACCAGAAGAACTCAAGTGGAACCAGGCAGAGTTTATTTATTAAAATCGAGGAGTCGGGGCTCATGCTAAAAATTATAAAAACTCTCAATAGATTAAAAGTAAAGTAAATCAAGAAAGTGTTAAAAGAAAGTAGAGAGAAGAATTTTTTTACTGGTGGGTTGCCTCCCACCAAGCTGCCCGTCTTTTCGGCCTTTGGCTAGACCTTGTTTTTGTTCTCTCAATAGATTCCAGAAGATTGAGCCGTCTTTGAAACCTGGTGACACGAACTCCGAGAAGCTTCCAAAACATTTTTATAAGACCTACCAGCACAAAACAGTAGCTTCTCACCTTCTGCATTCAAAGTGATTGTACCATGAGCAACTTCGATTCGAGCGTCGGCTGTTGCTAGGAAGGGTCTTCCAAGGATAATAGGGACCGTCGGATCTGCAGCCATGTCGAGTACGACAAAGTCGCAGGGGAAATACAGATGCTTCACCTTAACCATCACATCCTTTGCAATTCCACAAGGGTAGACTATTGAGCGATCTGCTAGCTGAAGCGTCATTCGTGTAGGTTGTAAGTCTCCAATTCCAAGCTTTTCAAATAAAGCATATGGCATGAGACTAATCGACGCTCCTAAATCAGCAAGACAGTGGTCGAAGTCAATGTCTCCTATTCTGCATGGAATTGTGAAGCTTCCAGGATCTTTGCATTTCTCTGGTAAGCGCTTCTGTATGATCGCTGAACAAGTCTCTGTGAGCTGAATAGTTCCTGTCTCAACTAATTTTGCCTTATTGGATAAAAGCTTCCTTAAATACTTGGCATAGTTAGGTACCTTCGCAACTAAATCAACAAAGGGGATATCCACAGATAGTTGACGAAGTAAAGTAAGAAACTTATCGAACTCATTATCCTCCTTGGAATGCTTGGTTCTGTTTGGAAATGGAATTGGAGGAGCAACTTCAACTGCCGGTGGTGTAGGTGAAGGAGATTTGGTAACTTCACAATTCCGCTCATTCTCCAGCACCGGTTGCTCTATGCTCACCTCAGGCTCAATAGCTTTACTTTTACCACTCCTCGTAGTTACCTTCTTCACCGTTTCTTTTTCCTGTAAAGGACATTTGTTAGCCAAGATATCATCCACCATTGTAGCATAATTTGGCATTAACTTAAGCATATCAGAAAAAGGAATATCTTTAGTTAATTTCTTAAAAATTTTAAGAAATTTTCCAAACTGTTCATCAAGGTCCCTTTTCTTTAACCTGTCAGGAAAAGGAATAGGTTCTTCAAATTTACGATTGGAAACAGAAGAGTAAGAAGGTTGAGTTTCAGGAGACTCCTTCTCCTTGGGTTTTTCACAAATTTTACTGGAGTCCTTAACCTCTTGTTGAACAGGTAAAATTGCAGCGACAAGTGGATTGTCTTCTTCCACAACCAACACAGCTTTAGCATACTCTCGAGGATTCTTTTCTGGCTGGCTAGGTAGAGCCCCTGCAGGTCTATCAGAAAAATTTTCATTCAGTTGGGCAATCTGAGTCTCAAGATGTTTGTTGAAGGCTTTCTGCTCCAAGATGAATGTCTTGTTCTCATGGTTTATGTGCTCTTGCTGTTCGAGTTTCTTATTCGTCGATAGGATAGACTTCCGCATCATATCTTCCAAACTTGAACTCACACTAGCTGGCTGTTTCTGTGCCTGCTGGTTCTGCATTTGCTGATTTTGATGAGGTCTCTGAAAATGCTGAGTGTTCTGCTGTGGAGGCCTTTGACTGTAGTTATTTCCCTGGAACCTCTGCTGTTGATATCCTTGATTGTTTTGGTTGTTGTAGAAGTTCTCTTGCCTGTTTCCCAGATAATTTACCTCTTCATTTTGCTGAGAAGTACACTAACACATGTTGGAACTTCTACCACAATACTCACACTGTGGGAAAGAGTCGGTCACAACAGCTGCACTTGACTGAGGGTTCATCATTGCACACATCTTCTCAAATTGCTTAGACATGCTATCCATCCTAGCAGCTAAAAGAGTGTTTGAATCTACCTCATAGATTCCAGCGGTCTTTCTCGGGGGAACCTCAATAGATGCCCTAGTACCTCCCCACTGATTTGCCGAGTTGGAAAGAGTTTCCAACAGATCCTTTATCCTAGTGATTGGAAGCTCCATGAGACTTCCTCCTGCACAAGTATCCACCAAAAGACGGCTCTGGGGGTCAAGATCTTTGTAGAAGGATTGTAGCACGACTTCCTCTCCCAGACCGTGGTGCGGTACTCTTCGAACAATTCCCTTGAATCTCTCCCAAGCCTCTGAAAGAGTCTCCCCACTGTATTGCTTGAAGTTGGTGATCTCACCTCTCATGGTCAGCATGCGAGATGGTGGGAAGTACTTTGCCAGGAATGTGTTTGCTAGCTCGGTCCAGGAAGTGATACTGTTTGGAGATAGGGAGTTCAGCCACTCTGCAGCCCTATCCCTGAGTGAAAAAGGAAACAAAGTTAGCCTGGCTACCTCCTGAGAAGCTGATGTCGAGCATGCTCCAACCAATCGCAGGAAGGAGGTAAGGTGAACATTTGGATCTTCAGTGACTACTCCACTGAACTGTGGAGCATTCAGGACCATCGTGACATAATGAGTCTTGAATTGCCATTCTACCCCTTCCGGTAGTGCAGGGATTACTATTGGTGATGTGAGTCCCTCCACGTTTGGACGAGTGTAGTCGTTCATCCTTCTTTCTCTGCTGATACCGTCCATAAGATTCTCTTCTTCGGAATCAAAGATATCCCCTGGTGAGTCCTTGAGAAACACCTCTGGTTCAACTGCAGGCTCCAGTACTAGTCCCTGGCGACTTCTTCTCGCAAGTCGCTCTATATCAAGTACAAGCTCAAATTCAGGATTGCCTTCAGAACGAGTTTTAACCATAAACAAAAATCAGATAGAATAAAATAAAATCAAATAAAATAAAACAAAGCAAAAATTAAACTAAGCAACCGTGCCTCCCCGGCAACGGCGCCATAAACTTGTTGGGGTAAAACCTAATGGTAAATTGTGCTGGGGGTTTAACCTAACGGCAAGTGTACTGGTCGATTATAGCAAGTTTAAATCTCGGAGTATTTCCTGAGTATCGAATCCAAGGAGGCAGCGGCTAGTTTAATTTCTACTTACACACAAAACAAGAAAAACTATAAATAACAAGAAATTGGGGGTTTTTGTGTGTAATGGTGAATGTTGTAAAAGAGTTCACTAAACAATAAATAACAGGTAAATAATTGTTTTTGGTTTTGTTTGATAAAGGAAATTCCGGTTTACTACTTCTCTCTAGATTGCAATTTCTTCCCCTAAGTGATTTCTGCAATATTCTGAATAAAACCCTAGAATAAGGATAACTCGTATTCGGCTCCCGCTCCACGAATTCTAATTAGCAAAGACCGAATCCTAACTCTCGTTATGATCCACTGTTTACTAATTGCTCTAAGTGTAGTCTAGATTAATGGTCAGCTAGCGTTTAGAGGAATTACCATCTCTATACTAACCGGTTCTTTCCCTGTAGTCAATTGATAGCCGCAGTTCTCACTTATAAGCTAACAAACTGATAAACTCATTTAATTGATCAGATTAACAAGTCTAGGAATTCATAAGGGAAAAGAACTTTATTGTACTGCAGAAAATCACAAAGGTTCAGAAATAATTATTCTAGAGATACATAGTAAACCGAAATTAAAAGCGACTACTCATCCATGGACAAAATAACAATGCTCAATATAAACAGCAAAAGGATAGAGGGATTTAGCAGAAAAACTGATTTTAGAAGCCGTGTCGATTCTGCAATTTCCACAAATGTCTGAGTCACGTCCGGATGTCTTGGGTCGGACGCGATCCGGACGCGTTCTTCCTTGTGCTGTCCGGATCCGGACGTTGATCCGGACGCGGGTAAATGGAGTGCTGTGAGCAGCGTTTTTGTCTGTGGGTGAGGGTGAAGGTTTACGGAGAAGGATTTGTGAATGGGGATAATGGTTTATCGCTGATGAGAGGGTGATGTGTAGAGAGGAGGAAGAGAGGATTAGACTTGAGAGTCTGGGACGATTTGAACTGAAGGCTGAAGCTAGTTTATATAGGCTTGGAACTGAGACACATATTAGTGGAGGTTTGGTGTCTTCGTCATTTATTGAGTATGGCTCTGCATTAATAACTGAGTTACGGGCTTACCTCGCTTTCGGCTGATAATTGCGCCAAAAGCCCGATTATCAGCACGAGTGTGTTTTTATTTTTCATCTCTGTGTGACGTCCGGATGGTGTCCGGATCCGGACGTGACACAGAACCTCTGGATCTGAAACTCGAAACAAGTCCGGATCGTGTCCGGATCCGGACAAGGTAGAAACTTTTGGAGTTGAATCTCGGGTCATGTCCGGCTAACTTGGGTCGGACTTGATCCGGACATGAGACGTCCGGTCTCTCGCGTCCGGCCAAGTTGATCCGGACGTGACCAATTCTTTGTCTCTTTTCTGGATTTGTTCCCCGTTTGTTGTGTTGCAGTCCTTATGATGTAGAGTCTTCCTTTCTCAGGGTTTTTCCTATATTTAGCATATAAAATGCATCAGTTCTCATCAAAACATCAATCTTAGGAAAAACACATAATACGTGGGAAACATTGCCTAAATTGTTACAAATTATAAGGTAATTAAACCCTAAAAAGCCTATATGTTTCACACTTATCAAACACGGAAACAAAATACACAATCATCCGGCAGAACGAAAATCTATCCTCTGCCCAATCCCCTTTGCTATGTGGGGATTAGATATTGTGGGACCATTCCCATAAGCATCTCCAGGGAGGTTCAAGTTCATATATGTCGCCATCGACTATTTCACAAAATGGGTCGAGGCGATGCCCACTATCTCCATCACAGCTAGAAAATCACAAGAATTCATCTGGAAATATGTGGTATGCAGGTTTGGCATACCAAAGGTAATAATAACTGATAACGGAGCACAATTCAATTGCGAAAGCTTCCGGGAATTCTATGAAGAATGGGAGATCGACTTAAGGTTCGCATCGGTGGCTCACCCCCAGGCAAATGGGCAAGTTGAGAATGTGAATGGTCAGATAGTAAAGGCAATAAAAAAAACTCGATGAAAGAAAGGGAAAGTGGCAGAGTTGTTACCCCAGGTCCTCTGATCATACAGGACAAAGAAAGAGGGCCGACAGGAGAAACCACCCTACAGCTAACATATGGTTTAGAGGCTGTCATTCCGGCGGAAATTGTGGTACCATCAGTAAGGTGGGAATCGTATGATGAAGAAGTCAACAATCAGGGAATACAGGACCATCTAGACCTCCTCGAGGAAACCAGGGTGGCCGCCGCAATAAGGATGGCGAAAGATAAATCCAAAGTAGAGCGATATTTCAACCAAAGGATAAAAGCGGAGCTTTGCTCCAGGAGAGTTGGTTCTCCGAGAAGTTAAACAGCCTAAGAAACTAGAACCCCAATGGGAAGGACCGTACATCATACACCAAAAGACGGGACGAGCTTCATACCGCCTAAAAAATGGTGAAGGGTACGAATTGCTGCATTCTTGGCATGAGGAATGTTTGAAAAAATTCTACGTGTAAAATTTATGATTCTTCAATAAAGAGGTATTTTTTTGAATGAGAAAAAGAGCAAAGGAAAGCACCGGCCAACGAGCCGCAGGCTATCATGCCTTGAAAGTAAGCACCGGCCAACGAGCCGCAGTATCATGCCTTGAAAGTAAGCATCGACCAACGAGCCGCACTTGAGGTGTGTGAGATTCCTTCCGTGTGTGTTAGTATACATAGTATTCTGGCACTTGAGGTGCATTTTGTTCGTATTCTGGGTTTCGTTAAATTTCAAGAACAAAATTCTTTTTAACTAGGGTATAATGTTGTGCCCCAGATTTGTTTTTCTTTTGTTTCTAATTCGGGAAGGGAGCTTAGCGTTATTCTAATCTTGATTTAGCGGGTTTATGTCATTGTGACATTATTTATTATATTGGAAGAGAGGAAAACCATGGGTGTTCTTTTGTTTGATGTTTATTATTTATTCAAAGGGAGTTTATTTTCCTCATAAGTCATATTCCATATATTATTTCACTTAGCAATATTCACGTTCATTTCTTCTTCCACTTTCCTGGCATTTCCCTCACGATTATTTTCTCATTCTTCTCAAACTCTCGCTCCACACATCTTCTTTCTTTGCTTCTTCTTCCCTCATCTCTTTCTCTCTGCAATTCAATTGTTCGTGTGCTCCGGCTTTTATTGTTCGATGTCCGAGTCCATGAGATCTCGAGCTTGGTGAATTTTGAGTGTGGTTTCCATTCTCCGTTCTGGTTCCTCACTCCCCATTCCGGTTTCGATCTTCCATCAATTCGGTCAAGAGTTCATTGATTCGAGTGGAGATTCGAGGAGTGTGCATTGTGGATTTCGTGGTGATGTGCTTCACTTCGGATGTGAATTAGGTGGTAGATGAATTTGGTTGTGTGTGTTCACCCACGGGAGTTTCCAATTATGGATCTCATAGTACGTATTCTGCCTCTGCTGATGACAAGGCCATTATGGTATGCTTCTTCGACTTTTAGGATAGTGGACTTCCTCCAAGCTGAATGTAAAACCCACTGATAGAGCGCTTCATGTTTGGACATCCTACACAATCAGAGTCACAAAAAAAAGTAATAAACCTAAATTTCTATTTATTATTAAAGAACAGACCATAACCAAGAGCATTTTTAATGTATTTTAGAGTATGACCTCTATAATGTATTTTTATGGGATCATCAAGAAATTAACTAACAACTTCTATAGCAAAGCATAAATCTGGTGCTATGTGACAAACAACTGATTTTTCCTACTTATCTTATATATATATAGATACAGTAGGATTCTCAAAAACACTGCCATCATTCTACCTCAACTTTAAACTGGTATCCACGAGGTTGGCAACAGGATTTTCATTATTACAACCAAATTTAGAAATCAGTTCTTCGCAATACCACTTCTGGATTAAGATAATGACATTGGAGGTGTGCAAAAACTGCATTCCAAGAAATAGATTCAATTTTCCCAAATCTTTTATTCTGAATTTCTCAATGAGGTTACATTTAAAAAAAGGCTATTAATTCATAATCATCACCTGTGATTAAAATGTCACCCACATAGACAACTAAGAAACATATTTTGCCACTGGTTTTTCTTGAAAATAAAAATTAATCATTCAAAAATTTAGTAAAACCTAATTCCTTTAGGAAAATGCTAAGTTTATGGTGCCATTGTCTAGAAGCCTGTTTAAGGTCATATAAGGATTTTTTTTTTAACTTGTGTACCTAGCCAAAGTTTTCAAGTTTAGGGCCTTTAGGAATTTCCATATAACATCTCCATGTAAATCGCCGTGGAGAAAAGCATTATTAATGTCTTATTGACAAATATACCAATTTCTCTTAGCAGCACTGAGAACGTGTTTTGATGGTGGTAAATTTAACTACCAGTGAAAAATTCTCCAATAGTGGAGTCAATAGTGTTGATGACAATGGATCTATCTGCATTTAAAATCACTGGTAAAGTTTCATCAACAAACAATTTACTTCCCTCAACCAATGGAAAATATCTTTTCCAAATGGAATTTCTTTCTCTTTGAAGGGACATAGATTTTTATAGAAAACAATATCCCTGTTATAAATAATCCTTTGATTATCTAAATCAATAAGTCCATATCCTTTCTTACAACAAGCATAACCACGGATAATGGCCTTTACACATCTAGGCAAGAATTTATCATATTGTTCTTTGGTGATAGTTGCAAAACAAAGACATTCAAAACATATAAACTCAGAATAATATGGTCTATCACCATATATCAACTCAAAGGGACTTTTCCATCGATGGTTACCAGAGGCATTCTATTGATCAAATATGTGGTAGTTAATACACTCCCCCCTCCTCCCAAAAAAAAAAGAAAAAAAAATTGAAGGGATGAATGATACATCAGCGCTCTAGCTGTCTCTAATATGTGCCTATGTTTTCTTTCACAACCCCATTCTATTGTGGGGTGTGAGAACAACTAGTTTATTGTGTTATACCTTTCACTTTTAAAATTATGTTCCAAACTTAGAACTTCCTAGTTAATAAGCATTGTCAGTTCCTATGTATTTGACCCTTTTTATTAAATTATCATTCCACTATAACAAAGTATTCCATAATTATGCCAAAAGAATCTGATTTAGAGTTGCAAAATTGAGTTCAGGTTGCTCTACTTTTATCATCTACAATGGTAAGAAAATAACTATGACCATCGTGTGTTTTCTAGTTATAAGGACCCCAAAGATCTATATGGATTAAATCAAAAATTTCATTAGACTTTATTGAGCTGGAGAAAAAGTATGTGGCTTTTTTTTTGCTTTACAACAAGATTCACATAAGAACTGATTTTTCATTGAGGCTTTTTCTATCAAACCAAGTTTCGAAATCTTAAATTAGGGTAACTCATGAACATCCTACAATTGAAACCTACAATAAGAACATTGATGTTACATGAAACGTAACTCATGAACATCCTACTTCACAACTATAATCCAAAAGATATAAACCCCTACAGTGGCGTTCAACTTGCATTTATTGTTTGGAATCATATCTTAATAAAAGAAACATACAAAGTCAAAATAAAACATTCCTTTCATGCTTTCTTATAACTTACTAATGGAGATTAAATTGAATTGAAAACTGGGGGAGAAAAGCACTTCAGAAAGTTCTATGAAATCATTTATCTTGACATTTCCTATTAGTGTAACAGTTTAAGGATGACTGTCAGCCAGTTTCATAGTATGATTTCTTATCAAGAACTGAATAATGACTAAATAAAGATAAGTTTCCACACAAGTTGTTGGAGGCACCAGTATCAAGAATCCAGATCTTTAATGTATAATGACAATTATCACCAACAATTAATGTAAATTGATGACTATTCAGCGAACTTGAAAAAAGATGAGGTAAGGATAGTACCAACAAAACCACAATTAGATTCTAAGTTCTGTACGGCTAGGTTTAACTTGACTGATGTAGTTTAGGACTTGACCAACTTGCTTTTTGGTAAGACTTTCATCAAAGGGATCTTTTGTGCTCTCTTGCTTGTCTTCCACACAGTTAATGATCATAGATGTTTTTCCCTTGATGGTTCTCCAATTCATTGGAAACCCATGTTTCTGATAACATCTGTCTTCAGATTGACCAGCTTTGTTGCAGATGATATAGTGAAAATTTAATCTTCTATTTGTCGATGAATTTGGCCCCTTTTTATAAAGTTTCTTGTTCTGGTCAACCGAGAAAATTAGGGATTTGCCTTCTGGTTTAGTAGCCGAGCAAATATGTTTTTGTCGCTCCTCTTTGACCAGAAGCGCAATTACTTGTTCAACTGATGGAACAGGGGATTTCAAAATAACATTACCCCCAACAACCGCAAACTTTCATCAAGCTCCATTAAGAACTTTGTAACTTTGCGCTCTCTAATGTACTCCTTCAAAACCATTCGCGCCAAAACATGTACATATGAGAAACTGCTGGTAGCATCGATTTCATCTCCAATCTTCTTGATGTTAGTATAATACTCGCACAGACTTAGGAACTGGTCAAATGGCCAACGGAGAGAAAAATGGTTACTTGCAAGTGGGTTTTCAAGAAGAAGGATGGAACTTCACTTGTAGAGGGTATCTGATATAAAGCTCAGGTTGTTGCGAGTGGGTTTACACAAAGGGAAGGAGTTAACTATAATAAGATTTTCTCACCAGTGGTCCGACATACTTCCATTAGAGTGTTACTAGAATTAGTTGCACACTAGGATTTGGAACTTGAGCAACTAGATGAAAAAATATCTTACCCGCATGAAGAGCTGGAGAGCAGATTTATATGACCCAACCAGATGGGTTCTCGTTTTCTGGCAAAGAAGACTTTGTACTCAAGCTAAAGAAGTCTTTATGTGGACTAAAGCAGACTTCGAGGCAGTGGTATTAGAGGTTTGGAAGTTATATGATTAAGCTAGACTACACCAGAAGTCCATATGAGTGATGTGTTTACCATAACAAGGCTGAAGATGATTCGATGAATTATCTAAATCTATATGTAGATGATATGCTTGTAGCCACCAAGGCATAATTTGATATCCTAAAGTTGACAATCTTCTTAGTGTTAAGTTTGATATGAAGGATTTGGGTGTTGCATAAAAGATTCTAAGCATGAAGATCTATAGAGACAGACATCTGAAGAAGTTATTCTTGTCACAAAAGAGCTACATCCATAAGATATTGTCCACGCTTGGCATGTCTGATGCTAAACCTATTGATACTCCTAGTGATGCTAATATTTGTTTGTTTGATGTCTTTGTACCCTAATCTAAAGCTGAGAAGGAGTATATCTCTCGAGTTCCTTATACTAGTGCAGTTGGAAGCCTAATGTATGCTATGGTTTGCACTAGGCCTGATCTTGCACAAGTTGTTAGTAGGTTCATGGTGCAAGCAGAAAGGAGCATTGGAAAGCTATATAAGGATCTTCTAGTATCTTAGAGGTACATATAATGTTGGCCTCATTTATGGGAATGGTACACAATGTTTGGTGACTAGTTATTTTGATTTTGATTATGCTTGAGATGTTGACAGTAGGAGGTCTGTGACTAGTTATGTTTTCACTCTTGGTGGTTCTATTGTTAGCTGGAAGACAATTTTACAGACTACAATTACTCGTCTACCACAGAAGCAGAGTATATGGTGTTGACATAAGTTGCTAAGGAAGGAATCTGGTTGAAGGGGCTAGTCGGCGATCTTGGTCTACATCACGATCAGCTATTGTTTAATGTGAAAGTTTTAGCATGATATGTTTAGCCAAATATCAAGTTCATCGTGAGAAAACCAAGCACATTGATGTGAGATATCACAACCTGAGAGATGAGAAGAGGATTAAGGTGATGCCAAGCCCCCGTGGCTTGGTCGATAGAGGAGTGGTATATAGGAACCAAAGGTCCTGGGTTCAAAACCTACCCACTACCGTAACTATCAAAACAAGAAGAGGATTAAGGTGATGAAAGTGGGTACTGCTGATATTCCACTCATATGTTCACTAAACATGTTTCGTAAGGCAAGTTTCAACATTGTTTGGACTTGTTGAATGTTTGAAGCTATTGATATGGGCCCTTAAAGGCTAGAAGGAATATATGGGTACATCTGGCAATGCTTATTGTGTCCGGTAAATCTGGTATCTATGAGAGAATTCAAATCAAGGTGGAGATTTATTTAATATGTCTTGAATTGTTATTTAGACCCAATTAAACTATGTTAACACATCGTTAGTAAACCACGTAAAATTTCCATGTCAAACTCTTTTTCCATTCTCTGATTCTCGATTTTCTTGTTTGTTACAACATCATGTTCACGCGATGTTCCTATCTTCAATTTTCATTCCAAGTATCATAGTGTAAACTTGCTGATGTGTTGGCTCTTTGCTTGCTAGTTGCTTTGTTAGCTCTAACTAATTTTGTATAAGGTACACATTCCCACTTCATGTGATTCGAACAGTTCCAATAAATCTTGGATGTCTGGTCAACATAATTCACTGTTTGTGGTTACCTTTGAAAGACATAGTACATCTCATGATAGGTTTTGATCTGAAATCTTCAAACCGCTTTTGCTGCATATCTCTATCAATTGGGTTTGTTTCACTGTACTTGTAATTTCAATGCTTGATTAAACACAACAGTTGCTATAATCAATCTTTGTACAATATCATCAAAAAATTTAGAGAGTTGGGAACTGATAATCTTAATTGGAATTGTCAATCTTGCACTAACACTAAGGCCCCATTCTTTTGTCCAGGATTCAGCTGGTTTATGTATTACCAGCTAGATTGATCAGCTCAGCCCATTATTTTAAAATCAGCCATCAGCCAATATCAGCTATCAAACTCAAATTGTCTCACATGTTCAGCTGGTTTAACATAATTGACTGGGTTGACCAGCTCAGTTCATTCTTTTAAAATAAGTTATCAGTCAGTATCAACTGCCAGCAAGCAACTCATTATATACAAAAGAATGGGGCCTAAATGATACAATAACAATGTAAGTTGAAATTATACGCATAATATATTGTAGGAAAACTCACAAAAGAAAAGCTTGCACTCATAGTACTTCAAACATAACAAACTGGATAGTAACAAGGATATGAATCCTTTTCTTAACGAAAGGCGTACGGTATTGGTTACCAGTTAATGAGGGTATAAATCTGTTTCCAAATGGAAGAAGCTAGGGGACTTCTCAGCCTCTGCATTGTTTTGTTGATACTCTCGTGGTGGGTTTAGTGGAGTGGACATATTAGAGTTGTTTTGTGAAGGTGGAGACGGGGATATAAGATTGGTCGAGCTACTGTTAAGCATAAAAATGACGTCTTGCATTGTTAGTCTATTAGCTGGATCATCTTGAACGCATAACAATGCTAGGTGAATGCATATTTCTATGTCTGCTCCAATTGCAGTGTGCTTTATGGTGGGGTCCACTAGTTTTTCAGTACTTGCTTCATTCGAGAGTCTCCATGCCTGCAGGGGATGAAGTCTTATACATGTTTGCTTTTGTAGGTGGTTTTGAAAGCTACTGATTCTATCATTAACTGCAAAAAAAGATCAAAGTGGATCCTTACATGGAATAAAAGTCCTACTTGCTGGATCTTGCTATTGCTTTTTCCACTAACAATCTCAAGGATAATGACTCCAAAACTATACATGAGAGAGTATGGGATTCGTACCCAAATTGGGATTGCAAAGAGAGCTCTAAGTGTTGTATTGATAAAAGCGTAACCAATTACATAACTTATGACCCTTATTTATAGGCTCCCCTATAGTGTACAACCGTTTCTATGAGCCTACATTATTCTAGAATATTCCCAAACATACAAGGTTTTCGTACAACTTTACCCCCCTTTTACCAATAATTACTCTCAGTCTCTCGGAGAGGGTCTTGCCCTGCCTCGGAGGCGATTGCTCTCCGCAGTCTGTCCGTGGAATGGCTCTCTGGTCGCAAGGGTCCGTTGTTGGAGTCGGAAGAGAATTTGGTCGGAGGGAGTCCCATCTTGTTGTCTCCGTAGGCAGCACGTATTCTCCGCTAGCCCTTTGATTACTATGTGTGGTGGAACCCCACTTCATCAGTCCCACAAGATCTTTTCTTGTTTATAAGGAAAGATCTTTTCGTTGTTGGTTGCCCTTTGGTTTTTAAATTTTGGCGCTCAGCACCGTCCCTCCTAGTCCCACAAGACCTCTTTTTTTTAAAAAAAGGAAAAAGGAAAGAGGTCTTCGGAATCATCCTTTCGTGCTTAGATTTCCTGCCGTTGGAAACCTTGCGGAGGCTTGGCAACGTGCCTCGCTTCAACTGCCGCCTCCTCATCTTCTGAAGCTATTTTCCTGACACATTTGCAGGAGTAGGCTATGATTATCTTTTGGTAGAGCGCGCCCAATTTCCGCCTATTTAAGCTCATTCTCTCCTCTCTACCCTTCTCTCTACTCTTTCAAACTTTCGAACTTCTCTGACCTTTCACGCATTTGCCCACCATTTTCTTCCTTGCTTCGTGTTCTCAATTTTTTGCTTTCTTGTCTACTCAGCGGCCGTCCTTCTTATTCTTCCCTGCTCTCTAATTCCCTGATTCTCGTTCTTGCGTCTTTTCTCCTTCGTATTCTTCCCTTTACTTGTTCACCCGTATTCTTCGGCTTCCTCTGTTCGCAATGGCTTTGTCTAACCCGAGTTCTTCTGTTCCGGCGGGATCGACACTTTTCACCGACGAGGAAAAGTGTGTTTTTGAAGATCCTGCTATCCCTTCCGAGGACGTCGCCGGGGACTACCCTCGCCAGGGCACCGGCTCTAGCCTTACCGTGAGGGACTTGAAAAAACTCATGAAAGGCGTGCAAGTCCCACTTGGGTCGAAGATCCGTGTGCCGAAGCCGACGGCGCATCCCTTCAACTATTTTGGGGACGGTTTCGTGGTGTACCGGGAGCATCTTCACCGCGGCCTGCGTTTCCCCCCGCATCCGTTTGTGCTTGGTTTCCTCTCCCGCCGGCGATGCACTCTTGCCCACCTGAACCCCAACGCCCTAGGCTGTCTGCACGCCTTTCTCTCCGTCTGTGCGGAGAACGACATTACTCCCGATGCGCGGGAATTCGTAAACTTCTTCACGACCAGGGTGAACACCACTACTACGGAGGACATTTCTGTCTTGGCCGTGTCCGGGTATTCCTTCTTCAAACGTGTGAGCTTGGAGAGCGGCTGGTCCTCCAACTGGTTCGTTTTTTATCCGCCGAGGGGGACTTTTATCGGAGTCTCTCATGTCGGAGACATAGCTAAGGGGCAACTTGCCGCTCCGCTACCCCCCTCCGCAAATTCATCTCCGATTGGAGATATACTTAAGAAGTTGACTTCCTCTGCGCTCCACCCCATCACCTTCTTTCTCTCCGAAGAGAAGTTGAACAAAACTCGGTCGAAGATTGACCGTACGTATTCTCCTTGCGTGCTTTCTTTCCTTACTAGTTTTGATTGCTTTTCTTACTTCTTCCTTTCATCACAGCTTTTGTTCAATCGGGCGGAAAATTATCCCTCCGCTACAACTGGGAACTTGTTGACTATAGGGCCACCGAAGAGAAGAAAGGAGCCCCGCCTGCTCCTTCCGGTGGAAAAACTCGGAGTCCCACTGGTAGCAAAACTATTGGCACTAAGAGAAAAGCCTCCGAGGGGCCCAGAAAAGTTGATCAGTCAAAAAAAAATTAGTGCGAAAGGAAAAGCATGCTACCGAAACGGGTTCCACTGATCCCCCCGCTGTTGTCCCTCCGGAAACAGGTACTTCCGTATCTACTCCTTCCTGTGGTCCGGGCAGAGTTAAGAAAGATGTGGATTTAACTCCCATATCGTCCCTCTTCCCTGATCTGCATGGCTTTTTTTGCGTAGACGAAGCTTTAACCCAAAATACCGATTCCATTTTTTCCACCGGTATACCTTTTCGCAGCCTCTTTTTGTCCTTTTTTTGTTTTTACTCTGTTTTCTGTTTGATCACTTATGGTTTTGTCTCTCGCAGCCCCTGCTCCGCCCTCCGCAGATCCTGAGCCTGAACGGACGCGACGACCTGTGCAGGGCGTTGCGATTAAGGAAGGTGGTGCTCCGGAGAGAAAAAAGGCCCGCGAGATCCCGCCTGGGAAAGGCAAGGGCATCGCCGAGGTTAATGCGGAGGAAAGTTCTTCCTCGGACTCGTCTGACGCCCCTTCTCAGGAGGCTCCTCCGTCCGGAGCCAGGAGCAAGCATGCGGACGACAGATCTTCTCCTCCACCGCGGGCTGATCCTTCGGTCTACGGTTCGTCCTCAAAATTGGACTGGGGCTATCACCGAGGGAATCCAGTCCCTCGCATTCCATTTGTGTGTGGGATGAGGTACAAGGCCTTCTGGTCTACCGCCGCGAAGGCGGCCAATAATGACAACGGCATTTTTGCCCCAGGCTCTCATCCGACTCCCTTAAAACAAAAACTTCGGATTGGGGAGGGAAGCTGTGACGCCATCGTCCGTCACTCTCTTCCGGAGAGAGAGGCTTTTGAGCGCCTCTGGAGTGCTTTAATTCAGGTTTGTTTCCTTTCCTTCGCATACATTTATCTTGTAAAACCTTCTGTTTTTTATTCTGATATCTTTGTCCTTTAGGCCATGGCGATGGCCCAATGCGTTGATACCCAATCTCAATATTCCTCCCAAGCCCTCCGCTACCATGGAGCCCGCGCGGAGAGGTATAAGAAGGCTCGAAGAAGAGAAGGCCAGGGCTCAAGAAACCCTTGCACGAGCGGAGGCTCAATTTGAAGCCGAAAAAGCCGCTCTCCGGGAGGAACTTCAAGAAACTGCATCTATCGATCAAGAGGATACCATCAACAAGCTGCAGGCTTCTTTCGATGATCAGAAGCGGGTGCTGGAAGAGGAAACTGAAGACGTCCGGAAGGTTGCTGAAGAGATCCGGAAATCCACCGAAGACCTTCGGTCTTTTTTCGAGTCCAAGCTGGAAAAAAAAGAACCAACTCTTGCAAGCAGCGGAGGCCAAACAGAGTGATCTCCAAGCCGGCCTTGAATCGGAGAGACAGAAGCTTGCGGAGGCCGCTCTTCGAATCGAAGAGCTTGAGGCAGAGGTGGAAGCTCAGAAAAAAAAGGCTTCCGGTAATTTCATATCATCGAAAGCTTCTTCTTTTTTTGTTATTTCTTGTTAATCCTTTGTGTTTTATGCAGAAAATCCAAGTCCTTCGTCGGAGGTCGCCCGAAGTTCCGACTTTTGGCTTAAAAAGGTGTCTGGACTTAAAGCTTCACTAATCACTTCGGAGTCGGAGAGGGAACGATACCGGAGCCTTACCCTGTCCTATGAGAGCCAGGTTGCGAAGTTAAAGGGGGCTCTCAAAGAGACGCGGTCGGAACTTCAAACGAAGGACCGCACTATTTCAGGCCTTAAAGAGGCACTCTCTTCTCAATGCCGCAAACTTGCTGGAGAGAGCCAACGAATTGTGTCGGAGTTTTTCTCCGAGAAGCAACAATCTGGACGAAACTCTTTATGAAAGCCTAGAGTTTGAAGCTCTTGCTCGCGCCACCGGATATCACGAGGAGCTAGTGAAGTTTTCACGTCCCGCGGGGAATACATGTTTTGCCCCATCTTTTATGGGGTCAGTTGCTGCGCGGGCCCGGAGTGATGCTGCCCTTACACCGGTAGGCGAGAAGGAAGACTCCGAAGGAAGCACCTCAACCCTCCAGAAGCGGACACAAGAATCCGAGAAGCTTGCGGAAGATCCTACAGGGCCTGCATCATAAACTTTTTTCTTTTGCTTAGGGTTTGTTATAGCTATCACATATTTTGTTCCGGAGTACTTTCGAGTTGTAAATAACATCTTCCTTTTTTTTGTAATAGACCAACCAGACCTTTCGGGTATGACCGGAGCGACCGGTCCCCCGAAAGTTGGAGATTTTTACTAATGCAGAATCTTTAAGCTGCCTTTCATTTTTTGTGGAGATTGCTTTTCGGTAACCTCTTAGTTACACTTTTATACTTTCACACTCTACCACTGTACACATGGTGAGATCGTCGGTTTAACACTCTATCGACTTTGAGACGGTGAGATCGTCGGTTTAACACTCTACTGGCAGTAAGACAGCGAGATCGTCGGATGAAATACACTACCATCGTTGATGGTAGATCGTCGGATACAAAACACTCTACCATGGCCAATGGTGAGATCGTCGGATACATTCTTTGTCTGTCTTTTTTAAAACTCTTTGTTCCTTGTTTTTTGAGGAAGAGAAATTGTTTTTATGTTTTTTGTTTTTTTGAAAACTTTATATTATTATCGGAGGGTAAAACGTTTTGAAAACAAGATAACTGAGATCATTAAGTAAAATGCTTTATTGCCACTGCTTGCGAGATCGTCGGACATCTATGAGATTATTCCTGTGCTTTTTACCAAACAATTCATTAACCTGCAGCTGAAAGAAGATACATAGAATTTTTGAGGCATTCAGCGTGCCAGGAATGTGGTAAATCGCTTCCGTCCATATTTCGGAGCCTATAAGATGCTCGGTCAGTCTTAGCTTGAACGATATGGGCCTTCCCACTGAGGTTGTAATTTCGCTGGCTGTTTTACTTCCCGAAGTACCAAGTCACCTGCGGAAAAGGACCGTTCCCTTACCTTTTTTGAAATGACGTTCGATTCTCAACTTGTCATTTTGATTTTTAAATCGGCGATCATTCGCTTTTCATCCAAGACGTCCAACTCATCTCGGATGCCTTCATCGTTCTCTTCTTCTTCGTACCCTTCAATCCTTTTTGACGGTATCATGATTTCTGCGGGTACCACCGCTTCCAGACCGTACGTCAATCTGTAAGGGGTTTCTCCGGTTGGCCCCTGACAGTCGTCCTGTTAGCCCATAGGACCTGTAGAACCTCCGCCCACCTTCCTCTTTTTCCTTCCAACTTTCTTCTCAGAGCTTTTACGATTTGTCCATTTGTATTTTCTACCTGGCCATTCTTGTGGATGAGCTACAGAGGCAATCTCAGGTCAATCTTCCATTCTTCGCAAAAATCCCTAAAGCTCTTGCAATTGAACTGCGCACCGTTGTCCGTTATATTACCCTCGGTATTTCAAACCGACATACGACGTTCTTCCAAACAAACTCCTCTATCTTTCGCGCAGTTATGTTTACTACCGGAAGAGCCTCCACCCACTTGGTGAAGTAGTCTATTGCCACATACAAGTATCTATACCTTCCGGGGAAGCCTCTGGAAATGGTCCGACGATATCTAATCCCCATTTCGCAAAGGGATCGGAGAGGTGATAGATTTCATCTCCGCAGGCGGGTTTCCAACCCTTGGACCATGTAACTGGCACTGCACACATTTTTTGACATAGTCTCCGCACATCTTCTGGATTGTCGGCCAAAAGTAGCCCATCCTTAATATTTTATGCTTTATTGCCCTTCCTCCTTGGTGGTTGCCGCACACCCCATCATGGACTTCGGACAAGCTCTAGTCCTTGACTTTCCGTCAAACACTTCATCGATGGTCTGCCAAAAGATCGCTTATAGTTGGCCTTTTCGAAAAAGAACGATGCTGCCCTTCTTTTTATTGTTTTGGCCTCTTTTTCTTCCTCTGGAAGTGCCCCTTGCTGGATATACCGGACAATGGGAGTCATCATGATCGCTTAAATCGGTTATTTCAACTGCCATTGTCTCCGTCTCTCCTATACTCGGGAGTTTCTTTAGTTGTAGCTGTACTTCCTCCGGTATTCCTTCCGCTATACTTGCCAATTTAGCCAGTACATCGGCCTCCGAGTTTTGGTCTCTGGATATATGTCGGAGATTGCATTTCGAAAATCTTGCCCTTAGATCCTGTACCTTTATTAAGTAAAGTTTCAATTTTTCCTCCTTTGTTTCAAGATGTTCTCACTTTGCCTTGCCACAAGCAAGGAATCAGATTGTACTTCCAGCTCCGTCACCCCCAGAGCACAGGCTATTTCCAGTCCTTGTACTAATGCCTCGTATTCTGCTTCATTGTTTGTTACTTCGAATTCCAACCTTACTGCATGTTCATTTTCCTTCCATCAGGAGTCTGGATCACAACCCCAACCCCCACACAGTTTTACATCTAGCTCCATCCACCCACATCTTATACGGGACTTCCCGCTCTTCTTGACAGAAGAAACTTGCCTCGGTGATAAATCAACCAGGGCTTGGGCTCTTATTGCTGTCCGAGGAACATAATGGATTTCAAATTGAGTAAGCTCCACCGTCCAAGTAATCATCCTTCCGGAGGCGTTCGGGTTATTGGTGATTTGTTTAAGGGCCAATTAGTTCGGACGGTGATTCGGTGCGACTGGAAGTATGGCTTCAGTTTTCTGGATGCATTACAAGAGCAAACAAAACTTTCTCGATATTGGAATATCTTGTCTCCGCAGCGGTTAGGATCTTTCCGGTAAAATAGACTGGGATTTCCTTCTTTTCCTCCTCCATGACTAAGACTGCTGCCACCGCCCATTCCGAGACCGATAATATAAGAATAGATCCTGGCCTGGTGTCGGAACGCCAAGCTTTGGAAGCTCCTGAAGCATTTTCTTGATTTGTTCGAAGGCGTCTATACACTCCGTATCCCACTGGAATTTTTTTTTTTCCGGAGGGTATTAAAAAATGGAATAGATTTTTCCTGGAGCTTGAGCAAAATCTACTTAAGGCAGTGAGCCTTCCATTCAGGGCTTGTACGTCCTTAATGTTTCTTGGCTGCGGAAGGTTGAGGACTGCTTGGGTTTTTTCCGGATCAACCTCAATTCCTCTCTGTCCGACTATAAAGCCCAAAAACTTCCCTCGGGTGACTCCGAAGACGTATTTTTCAGGATTTAACTTGATCCTGTATTTATCCAGGGTATTGAAGGTTTCCTCAAGGTCTTTCATGTGCTGGGCTATAGAATCACTTCTTACTACTATATCATCCACATATGCCTCCACATTTCGAGACAACTGCTCCCGAAACACCTCGTCAATCATTCGCTGGAAGGTTGCCCCTGCATTTTTTAATCCAAACGGCATGACCTTGTAGCAAAAAATACCAGTTGAGGTGACAAAAGATGTTTTCTCTTGGTCATTTTTGTTCATCATTATTTGGTTATATCCAGAGAACACATCTAAAAAGCTCATCACGCTACTCTACGCTGTAGCCGCTACAAGCTTATCTATGGAAGGTAAAGGATAGAAATCTTTCGGACAAGCTTTATTCAAATCCGTGAAATCCACGCACATCCTCCATTTTCCGTTGCTTTTTAACCAAAACTACATTTGATAGCCATTTTGGATAAAAGACTTTTCTAATAAAGCCGGCCTCCAGCAACCTTTCAACCTCCGTCCGCGCAGCCTCGTCCCTTTCTCTTCCTATAATCCTCTTCCTCTGTTGGATGGCAGGAAACTTCAGATCGACGTTCAGGTTATGCTGGATAACGCTGGCGTCCCTCCGGGCATGTCCTTTGGGCTCCAGGCGAATGTCTTTCTTCTTTTTTCAAAAAATCTCATTAAGCGAATCTGCTCATCATGGTGAAAAGCATTTCCAATTTTGAAAAATTTAGAAGGATCGGTGTTCAGGGGTACCTCTTTTGGTTGTTCCGCCGGTACCACTGCCTTCTCGG
Source organism: Limonium bicolor (assembly GCA_023374045.1). NCBI lineage: Eukaryota > Viridiplantae > Streptophyta > Magnoliopsida > Caryophyllales > Plumbaginaceae > Limonium > Limonium bicolor. The sequence continues at coordinate 50,554,925 of CM041779.1, read as the reverse complement.
AGGTTTCTCCAGGCATCCGTGCTCTGGCCTCTCCTTCTTCGTACTCCCGACTGGAGCCGACCTCTTTGACTACGTCCTCCTCCGGAAAATCCTCGGTGATCCGAACTTCGCACACCCTTGCTGTTTTCTGGCTCCCGGGGATGGACACCAGCCTTCCGCCCCTTGTCAAGTATTTGAGCTTGAGATAATAGGTGCTACAGACATCTCCGAAAGCATTGATCCCGGGTCGCCCCAAGTAGACGTTGTACCCGGACAGATCTCGCATGATATATAAGGTTATTTTTTCTGTTCTCCGATCATCCTTTTGGCCTAATGTCATTTTGACATCGACACTCCCGCTGGCCTGAGCCGTGATTCCTCCAATGAACCCTCCGAAAGTAGCAGTAAATGGCTTGACCTTTTCATCCGGGATTTCCAGTTTCCGGAATGCCGCTAAGGAGATCACATTTGCTCCTGCTCCGCTGTCGACAAGGATGTTTCCTACCATCCTATCATTAATTTGAGCTCGAATGACGAGGGGGTCATTGTGGGGGTAGTAGACTCCCACCTCATCTTCCTCCGTGAAGTAGATAGGTGGTAAGGGTTCCCTTTTTTGGACTTTCTTCTCCGGCAGCTTCTCATGGACTTCGTGCACGTGCCTTTTCTTTTCTTTTGCCGTGAATGGCCCCTTTTCTGAGAACAAACCAGTTATGACCCCAAAATCGAAAGATTTGCTATGGTCTAGCTCGGGGTGATCCTCATTCCTCATGCCACCCCCGTTATGCCCGTAACGAGATCGGTTCTGATAGTCGTTGTTGCTCTTTTGCTGTTTGGAAGCTTCATGTCTCTGCTTTTCTTGTTTCCTCTTTTGTTCATCGATTTTGTTCAGCTCTCTTGATAATGTTACACAATTAGTCGCTCTGTGGTTGAAGTGCCCGTGGAATTCACAATACGCCAGTGTGTTCTCTCCTGAGGCAGGCTTCTTCGGGGGCGGAAGATAGCCTTCCCTCACTGCAGCTGCGTATCTTCCCGGAGCGATAGTAATAACTTTTGCTCCATATGTTGTCTTGCCTCCAGTATGGGAAGGCGTGACCGGATCCTTCCCATACGGCATGTACCTTGCTCCCCAAGGCTTCGAAGCAGACGTCTCCCCATAACTCGCGCCAGCAGACAACGCTCCTCCTTGTTTAGGCGGCCTGAAACAATTGGCCAATTCTTTCGCCTTATTCTCCGCAATCTCTGCCTTCAAGAAATCGTGCAGCATTTCTGCTAACTCTCCGTGAGTTTGCGGTGCTTTGGTAGCAATTTTTCCCGCCAACCTTGGATTTGCCAATCCATTCCCGAAAGCTTTCACCAGTATCTTCTCATCCACATCGTCTATTTCAGCCACCTGCTTATGGAAGCGCTCGCTGTATTCTTTCACCGTCTCTCCCCTTCTCTGCCTGATGTCCATCAGTTCGATCGTATCCTTCTGGATCTTTTTACTTGTTGCAAAGTAAAGTTGAAATTCCTCTGTAAGCTGCTTGAAGCTTGAGATGGATTGAGGTTTCCGAGAGGAAATCCAGTTTAAAGCTCTTTTAGTAAGTGTCCCCGGAAACAAATTGCAGAGTGCCTGGGAACTGATCCCCTGAGTGTTCATCGCAAAGATGAACTTCTTGATATGTTGAGCGGGATCTCCGGTTCCGTCGTACTTCTCTATTGCCGGAGCGACAAAGAACGGTGGAAGCTTCGCCTTCCGAATATTTTCAGTGAAGGGATACAGCGACATGTCGACGAGGTCTTCCTCTGCATCTTTCGGTGGTGACTTCTCTTTCCGGCTTTCTTCACTCTTTGATCCGTTCTTTGCTTTCAGATTCTCGATTACGCTCGCCATCTCATCGATCTTCTTCTGGTGTTCCAGATCTCTATCTGTCAGTTCCTGTTGGAATCGTTCATTGTTCTCAGCGATCTTCTCATTACCCTCTTGCGCAAAACTCCTCATCAGATCGGTGAGGTCTTCCTTTGAGAATGAACTTTCCCCGGTTGCAGCCATCTTCCCCTTCCCTTTGCTTGATCGTGGTGCCATGGTTGTGGATTGGATCGTGGTTGTCTTTCGACGTTCGAATTCCCACAGACGGCGCCAAATGAGAGAGTATGGGATTCGTACCCAAATTGGGATTGCAAAGAGAGCTCCAAGTGTTGTATTGATAAAAGCGTAACCAATTACATAACTTATGACCCTTATTTATAGGCTCCCCTATAGTGTATAACCGTTTCTATGGGCCTACATTATTCTAGAATATTCCCAAACATACAAGGTTTTCGTACAACTTTACCCCCCTTTTACCAATAATTACTCTCAGTCTCTCGGAGAGGGTCTTGCCCTGCCTCGGAGGCGATTGCTCTTCCGCAGTCTGTCCGTGGTATGGCTCTCTGGTCGCAAGGGTCCGTTTGTTGGAGTCGGAAGAGGATTTGGTCGGAGGGAGTCCCATCTCGTTGTCTCCGCGGGCAGCACGTATTCTCCGCTAGCCATTTGGTTACTATGTGTGGTGGAACCCCACTTCAATACACATCTGACTTCATAGAGAAGTGTCCTGCCATTGCGTATTCTGGGGTCATATACCCACTGCAAATCAATTTTTTAATGATTATTAAATTCTGGAATTCAAGTGACTATTAAAGAAAAAGTGGTAATATTTACTCTCTTCCTCCCACTTTTCACATTTGCTTGTTTATACTTTATTTTAATTGAAATGAGTTATAATGCCGAAGAAGGCTGGAAGGTTTTTTAGTGCATGCAGTATAATATTCAATAATAATGTTTTCTTAGACCTTGAATGTTAGAAATTTTGTGGGTGGAGGAATAGGCCCAACGGAGGGAATTATATAAAATATCCATATAGACTAGCAAGGCCCAATAACCCATGAGGTTCTATCCTAAAACCAATTGGCAATAGGTGGCGTAGCTCTAGGCTATATAAGCTACTTGCTAGCTAGCTAATTTTTTGATGTGGGACTCACACTTGATCTCCAACATCCTCCCTCAAGTGTGAGTCTTTTACCTCCTCGGCCTCCCACATTGCACCCTGTTTGGACCCCACTTGGGTATCTCATTAGGCAGTGGTGCATTACCCAAGGCAGAACCCGCGCTCTGATACCATGTTTGAAATTTTGTGGGTGGAGGAATAGGCCCAACGGAGGGAATTATATAAAATACCCAAATAGACTAGCAAGGCCCAATAACCCATGAGGTTCCATCCTAAAACCAATTGGCAATAGGTGGAGTAGCTCTAGGCTATATAAGCTACTTGCTAGCTAGCTAATTTTTTGATGTGGGACTCACACTTGATCTCCAACAAATCAATCAAGTAGAGATTTAATGGTCTTACTGTGTGCCAACCACCCTGGATGTTTTGACTTGAGCATTGTCCACGGCTGCAAGCCTTGCCAATCCAAAATCAACAACTTTTGGTGTCATCTCCTCGTCTAAAAGTATATTGCTTGATTTAAGATCACGGTGCACAACTGCAAATCTTGATTCTGCATGAAGGTATTGAATTCCTCTAGCAATCCCGAGTATAATTCTGAATCTTAATCCCCAGTCCAACCCCTTAGATTTCCTAGGATCTGCAGCAAGCATGAATCAAACTGATCTCTCATTCTATTAATATATGTGCACAGTTCACTACACTATAAAAAAAACATGATGTGTATGTATGCAAGGAAACAAATTAAAATCCTCTCGCCAAATAAGAACCCGTCGAGACTTAGGTTTGGAATGAACTCGTACACTATCAATCTTTCTTCTCCTTCTGCGCAAAACCCAATAAGTCTAACTAGATTCCTATGTTGAAGCTTAGCCACCAAGATCACCTCACTGGCGAATTCTTCGATTCCCTGTCGAGCTCCTACAGATAGCCTTTTAATGGTTATATCATGACCATTATGTAGCCTACCCTGTTTAGAAGAAATCAATTTCTCATGGCTTAATGGTTTGATCACCCATAGTTTAGTTCCTATTATTGTTACTCTAGTTTTTATATATATATATATTGAAATTACCCTGTAAACAACACCGAATCCACCCTCTCCTAGAATGTTTTCTGATGAAAAGTTTCCAGTTGCATGCCTCAAGTCAATCAGACTGAATTGCACCGTGTTTTGACCACCCATCTCTGGTACCTGTCCACTATCTAATGAAGAAAAGCAAGTAGCATTGAGGAATTAGTAGAAAAGCTGGTTGCATTGTGTTACGATAGTAAATCAAGACAAACCGCTGTATGAACTGTTTAATTTAGTTGTCGAACCTCTTGCAATATTGATGTATAAAAAGAAAGCATGAATATCACTATGAAATTCAATTTTGTTAACAATCTTAGTTGTTCATGATTGGAATTTGGTTTAACGGTTTTGTATATCTCATCTTGATGGCGGCAATCCTAATATAGAAATGGGCACTGCTGTATTAGATGCATATTGTCTTCCCAATTTACATGACCTAGAGTATGGCTATTTATAGTGTAAAGATTTATACAAAACGTTGAGTTTCAGTAAGTTGTAAAATGGGACTTTTATTTGCTTGGGCCTGTCTCTTTATCTGTTTCTTCTGGTTTGGGCTTTAGAATGGGTTGAGCCATATTAACATAAGTAGTAAAACCTAGCTAAAATGGACAAGTGCACCCAATTCGTTGTAGTACAACAAGTGTCGTATCCACACGAAAATTGGTTTCTCAATCCCAAGCTTCGGTATCTTAGTAAATTGCGATTAAAAACTATAAATGGGGGGTTTAGCTAGAGACAAGCTTAGTTATGTGGTAACAATGGAAAAACAGTAAAAACAATAAATCAAGTGTTAAGATGGAATGGATGGAAAAGTACCCTAGGATAGTGGGGAATCACCTAAATCACCCAAAGAATCTCATAATCATAACTCGTTCTCTCATTGTCTATTAGAGCTAGATTCATGATCCCCAAATCATGGAACAACCAATTCTTACCTAATTAATCAAACCTCTTCATTATAGAAGGTCTAAGTCACTAGGTAGCATTAAGCATAAGCCCTTAAATAATAGCCCTAAGATTTTACCCCCAAATCAAGAGTGCAAAAGTTAGGGTTTATCCCCCTTTTGGTCAAGTTCCAAACTCAAGCTCAAATGTTGAATGGAACCACCATAAATGTCATAGTTGATCAAATTAAAGCATTAATTGACATTGAAGGAGATAAAACAAGAGCATTTAATGAGTTAGGTCACAAGCATTCAATGAGCAATGTTAGGGTCAAACCTCATCCTAGGATACAAAATAAAACTACTCAACGATAGAAAAGAGAAAGAGAAGGGAAAAGAGGGATTTAGCCATTAGAGGAGCTCTAGAGCTTCAATGGAGGTAGATTCTTCAAGTTCTTCTTCCTCCTTTTCTCCCTTCTTTTCACTTTTATCTCTCTTCTTTTTGGTGGTAATCATGGTGAATCAAGAACGAATAAGGATGCCCTAAATTTTAGCTATTCAAAACCCAAATCTGGGCAGAATTTTTGTAGACCGACCCACCCTGGGTCGGTCCCGTGGGTCAGTCGGCTCTCTGGAAAAGGAGGCAGATGCTCTTCATTTAAGTTCGACCGACCCACCTAGGGTCAGTGCCCTGGGTCAGTCGAGTCCAAAGGGACACGGAAGAGTTGGACAGGGTTGGACCGACCCACCTAGGGTCGGTCCCCTAGGTCGATCGAGTCTAGTGGGCTCCTCTTTGCACTCAAATTCTCCTAATGCTTCATATAGGCTTGGCATCCTTCCCAAAGTGTACAAACATTGATGCAACCTCAATTTAAGCTTTCAAAATGTACTCACATGAGTATTTACATATTGAGGAATGTCAAAAGTATAAGCTCACTAATAATCACAAAAGTACTCCATAGAGTGGTGAAATAAGTTATGCACCAAGTAAAATGAATGTGAATAAAGACCTTAAAATAGCACTATTTAACCAGTTATCAATTACAGTCTCCAGTATTCCCCCGCAGTTCGAGTGGGTGCAAACCCAATCTTGAACGAAGATTGGCAAAGCGAGTGGTGGTCAAGGGGTTGGTGAGAGCGTCTACAACTTGTTCGATACCATGAACGAATGCAATGCATAATGATTGATTTTGGAACCTAATGGTAGTCCAAGCCAATGTGTTTGATGTGCGCATGGAAGACGGGGTTGGCGGCAAGATACGTGGCACCGAGGTTGTCACACCATAGTATTGGAGATTGAGGTCAGTGAAACCATAATTCCCTAATTAGATTCTATAGCCAAATTAACTAGCATGTAGAATAGGTCATGACCCTATAATCAGCCTCTATCGTAGATTGAGCGACGGTTGGTTGTTTTTTCGATTTCCAAGATATTAGGGTTCGACCAAGACAGATGCAGTACCCTGTAGTAGATTTTTGATCCTGAATATCACTAGCCCATCCCGAATCAGAATAGGCTTGTAATTGAAATGAGGAGTTAATTGGTATGAGAAAAAAGAGATCAATAATAACTAAGGTACCACAGAATTCTTTTGAGTTGTTGCCAGTGATAGGTGGTAGGATGATGCATGAATTGACATAATTTGTTAAAAAAAACTGAGATCTGGATGAGTAAGAGATAGATATTGTAGGGCTCCTAGAACACTGCAAAATCTGGTTTGATCTTTAAAAACATCAGTGGTGGTTTAGTTTGTCTGAGGTGTGGTGGTCATAGGGGTAAGGACAGGACGAGAGATAAGCATGTTTGTTTTGGCTAGGAGATTGTGAATGTAGTTTCTTTGGCTAAAATGTCGTCCAGTGTGAGTTCTGAGAACCTCCACCTCTAGGAAATAGTGTAGAGGGCCTAAGTCCTTGACATGAAATAGAGGGGAGGGTTTCTGAATGAAATGCTTGACTTGAATGGAAGAAGAACCAGTTATGACAATGTCATCAACATAGATGAGAATAAACAGAGTGTCACCCTTGTAGTTTAGATGAAAAGGGAGTGAAAGCCCATAGAGATTAGAATAAAGCCCATAGTTAAATTTGTGCAGGACACAAACATGGTTAGGTAAATAAGGGTGAGTAAAACCTGGCAGTTGCTCCAGGTAGATTTCCTCCTCTAGGCTTCCATGCAAAAAGGAATTATCTATATCAATGCTTGGTGACTACAACAGCTAGAACTAGTCTGATGGTGCGAGGTTTGATGATTGGTCTAAAAGTGTCATGGTAATCCAATCCTTCTGTTGGTGTGTACCCCCTGGCTACAAGTCTACCCTTTCTTCTTTTAATGGATCCATCTTGTGTCTTTTTTGTTTTGAGGACCCACTTACCCTAAGAGGTTTTGTGTTAGGTGGGAGGGGGACAAGGGTCCAGGTCTGAGTCTTTTGAAGAGTTGTGAACTCCATTAACATAGCCTCACACCATTGAGGATATTCATTGGCTTGTTTGAAACTAGGTTCATCTAGGATAGTGGTGGTATGATGCATATAGGGCCATTGAATTGAGCCATCTGTTCTGATAAGGGGTTTTCTGATGTTGTCTCTGGCCCTAGTGGTCATTGGATGAATAAGTGGGGGTTGAGGGTTAGTGGTAATGAGACTGTCTGAGGAGGAAGGTGTAGAATCTGTAGTGCCAGAGTATGGGGGTGGATGTATGTGAAGAAGATTATGAGGAGTGTTGAGATGGGAATAATAAATTTGGGTGTGAAGGTATAGATAGGGGAAGCTTACTGGATGGGGGGAGTGGTGGACAGTAGTGGGAGGTTGTTGATCTGACTGAAAGTGAGGTAGAACTAGGGTATGAGGGTAATAGATGTTTGGGATAGTGTCAGAAGAGGAGGAGGTGATGCTTTTGTAGGGGAATGATTGATCATTAAACGAGAGGTATATATTTTATGAGTGTGGGGATCAAGACAGAGATAGCCTTTGTAATTAGAAGCATACCCTAGGAATATACAAGATGTTGATCTAAAGTTTAGCTTATTTGAGTGATGGGTCTGAGGTTGGCCAGCATTCACACCCAAAGACTCTGAGAAGTGAGAGTTCTGGTAGGGTGTTAAAGATCTTTTCATGTGGAGTTTTGTGAGCTAGAACTGGGGTGGGGGTTTTATTGATGAGATAAACAGTAGTGAGGAAGACATGTTCCCCAAAAGAAGAGGGATATTTGAGTGGGATAAGAGGGAGAGACCTTTGTCCACAATGGTCCTATGCTTAGATTCAACAGTGCCCTGTTGTTGATGGGAATAAGGGCAAGAAATGCTAAAAGTTATCCCCCTTTGTTAAAAAATAGGTTAAAGAGGTTTAAATTATGTGCCTCCATTAACTTGAACAACTTTAACTTCAAGAGAGAAACTGTTTCTCATCAAATTGAGAAAAACAGTAAAGCACTTAATGACGTTTGATTTAGAAGCTAGGGGAAACAGCTAGATGTACTTTCTAAAATCATCCACAATGGACAGGTAATACTTGTTTCCACTGAGAGCTAACATATGGGAAGGTCCTCCAACATCCAGAAATAAAAGATCAAACGGTCTTTGAGACATAGAAAGGGTTTTAGGATAGGGAAAAGCATGCATTTTTCCCATAAAACACCCTTTACAACTTGTGGCTACAAAATCTTTAGAGGAAATAGGTAGATTAAATTTTATGATAGTGAACTCAGTGACCTTGTTAGAAGGGTGACCAAGCCTTTGATGCCATGTAGAGGTAGTTCTTTGAGTGATGTGAGTTTGTAAACTGATGGAGGAGGTGCTGGACAGAACACCTTCACAGTTGTACAAACCATCTTTAATTCCTCCTCTGAGTAGAAGTTTCCCCGTGGGTAGATCCTTGATTAAAAAATAAGTAGGGTAAAATTCAAAAACAACATTATGATCATTGGTAAACTGACGGACAGAGATAAGATTCTTTTGTAAATCTAGAACATATGGAAGGTTAAGTAGAGTGAAAGAACCATAGGGAGTAGGTAATAGGCCAGTGCCTTGACCCTTGACATGAGCCATTTCCAAAGCTGACTTCATCAGCTTCAGTATAAACCTGATTCTCAATACTTAGGTTAGAAAAAACATTTGTGAAATGATTACTTGCACAACTATCTGGATAATGAGATGGGTCAGTTGAGGTATAATGAACAGTAAAATTGTTTGAGGAAGGATTTTGATAAGCATGATTGAATTGATGATAACATGAGGTAGCTGAGTGACCAAATTTTCCATAAACTTGACATTGAATTCTAAGATCTCCTTTTCTAGATAAAGGTTGTAGGATCTTCCCCCTCTATTTATGTTTCTTCCCCCTATGGAGTAAGAATTTCCTCCACTGTTACCTCTTCTTCCTCTATAGCCTTTCCCCCTGTTGTTTTATGATTGTGTGGAGGTCTGGGTAATGTTGGCTGTGATGTGGGTATTTGATGTGAGTTCAGAAGTTTGTAGGCCTAGGTGGGATTCATAGGTAAGAAGCTAACCACAGAGAACATCAAGGATAATTAGGTCAGTGCGCATCATAAGGTTGGTTTTAACAGATTTAAAATCTAGAGGTAAGCCAGAAATGATACAGCTAACAAAGTCCTCATCAGACATGGGTGCGCCTGCCGAGGCAAGGGGGTTGGAAGTAGTTCTGGCCTTGTTTAAAAAAGTAGTAATATCATTTGACCCTTTCTTGATGCTCATCAGCCGAGACCTTAACAACATTATTCTAGAGTTTACTTTGGCAACAAACATTTCATGGACTTTGTTCCAGGTTTGAGAGGTTGAGGCTGAGAGAACTACCTGAGTTAACACTGACTATGTCATGGATGCATTTAGTAGAGGCATTATAAGTTGGTTTGTCTGCTTCCATGATACATATTCTAGGTTTATCTTATTTTTCATCTTTTCTGCAGGTTTGGGTTTTGATGTCGTCTATCCAGCCAAAAAGGCCATGACCACGAAGGTATGACTCTAGCTAAATCTTCCATAGAGGAAAGTTTTCTGAATTGAGTTTAATGAAGTTTAAGGAAGGGGATAAAAAGGAGGAAACAAACACGGTAGAGGAGGAGGAAGATGAGGTGAATGCACCAGTTGGAGCGCCCAATTGTGCACTACTTGGGGAGGATGAACCAGTGGACATGATGATAAAGGAGGAAGATGAACTTTAGCAAAGAGAAGAGGAGCAGAAAACCTGCTTGACGGCTCTGATTACCATAATAAAATGTAGAAGAAGGAATGGCAGCGACAATCCCAATATAGAAATAGGCATTATTGTATTAGATGCATATTTTTTCCTGATTTACATGACCTAGAGTGTGGCTATTTATAGTGTAAAGATGTGTACAAAACCTTGAGTTTCAGTAAGTTGTTATATGGGACTTTTATTTGTTTGGGCCCGTCTCTTTATTTGTTTCTTCTTGTTTGAGCTTCAGAATGGGCTGAGCCATATTACTGCCTCCAGTACGTACGCTGATTCTCTGTGCAATATTAAGTCAGCTTTACCGAATGATTGTAGGATAACTTTGAACGAGTGGCTTAGGGTCCGTTCGATGAGCACAGTTTTAAAATTAATCTCTTTGAAGACACTTGTCTATTTATGATTGAATGTCACTTTTGATTGAATACACTTGTCACTCTATGTATTGTTAATCATAGTTAGCTTAAATGAAACGCAGTGAAAGCCGCGATTTCATGTGAGAGTCGAACGGCCTCAGTGTCACGAGGGAGAATAGCTCACAAACCTCACTTTAGATGAATGTTTATCGCGATACATCGCCGATTACTATAATGTTTGAGTTGATATCTATGTACTATGTAAAGTTAAATGAAGTAAAGGATAATAATTCAATTATATTTTGTACAATATAAACATAAAACATAATTTTTGCAGTTCTTCTAAATTCCAATCATTCAAAAACAAGATCAGTTATTGATATGATTATTTTCATGTGCTTTATGATAAAATATCCAAATGATACAGTAGCTCATTATTAGTGTAAATGTTTTTTATTTATCAAACTGTGTTACATACCACGTATGGGTCACAAACACAGAAATCTGAGCACTGGACAGTATGAGACATCAAGTCTCTGTCACAGACACAGATATAGGGCGAAGATCGTGGTCAAGATTTTTACCATAATAATTATATCAGAAGATTTTATCTTCTAGGTGATAAATATTCTAATATACTCATTTTTATGCGGTAGTTTAGATTATCCTAGGAAGTTTTATCTTTATTCTAGAATCTAATGATTTTATCTAAGGAAGTTTTTATCTTTATTCTAGAATCTAAGACTACTATTTATTCTCGATAGAACAATGTAATAGGTTACACTTTCAAGAAAGAATTAAGTGATGTAGTTAGCTGATTGAGAGAGAGTGTCGTGTTGTAATTCAACTTAGGGTTTGTGAGGTAAATCTGAAGAATTACATGTAAACACCTTGAGAGTTTTGTTCTCGTTGAAGAACGTGTTGTACTGTTTACAGTACGTGATAATATAGAGTGATACATTCACGTGAATCCTATCTCAATATCTCAAAATCTCTTCAGTGGTTATTAAGTGCATTGTGTGCGTGTTACACAGTTCAACGTGAGCAGCTACTCACAGAGAATAACGTTCTAAGAACTTTCAGGTGGTATTAGAGCTTGGTTCCCCAGTTCATACAGTCAAAGAGTAATCTTTAGGGGTGATCAAGATGAGTTCTTACAACTTTAAGCTCCTAAACTCACGAAGTTTAACTATGCGTGCTGGTGCGAGCACATGGGAGACAAGCTAATGTCAATTGACTATGATCTTTGGACGGTAGTCACAGAAGGAGATCTTATTCTAATGGTGACTGAAGGAGGCGTAACAAAACTAAAGGAGAAGAAGGATTGGACAGAAAGTGATAAAAAAACTACCAAGCAAGAATAAACAAGCTCTGCGTGTTATTGTATCATCGCTTTCTGAAGGAGATCGGGAGAAAGTGTTATAGGAAGTCGAACAGCTAAGGAAGTCTGGAATTTTCTGAAGATAGCTTATGAAGGGATGCATTCTAGAAGAGCCAAAGAGAAGCAATAAAAGAAACAATTTGATAACTTCAAGATGCAGGATGGTGAGTCTATAACACAGACGCTGGACAAATTCGACAAGATTGTGAGTGACATGAAAACAGTTGGAGTGACACTTGACAACCAGACCATCAATGAAAGATGTCTTGACTGTCTAGGAAAATATTGGATTCACTACACTATATTGCTCGAATCTACTAAGGATTTGTCAAAGATGTCACTTGAGGAGCTTGGATCAGAATTGATGGCCTTCGAAGGTAAGATGAAGGGAGAAATTTCTTCAACACTAACCAAAGATCTGGCCTTGAAGGTGAACAAGGTATCCACTGAGATCAAAGATGAAGATCCAACCGAGGATGAGGAAATTACCATGATAGCCAATGGTATTAGGAAGATCTTCGGTGGAAGGAGAGAAAATAATCAAAGGAATAACCGATACAAGTCCAAGAAGGGGCCTATTATCTATTTTAGGTGCAACAAACCTGGACATGAAGTTAAAAATTGCTTTTTGCCTCAGCGTGAAAATTTTCAAAAAATTGTGAATAAGTTTTCAGCAACTGATGTGGCGGCATGGAGAGAAGATGATCCAGGAACAGACACAGAGCCTGAAGATGAGGGACAAGCATGCATGACGACAATAGTTCATGAAGAGGAGCTGAGTCTGGACACAAATTTCTGTTTGATGGCTATGGATAGCTGGAAAAAGACTCTTGCTGATGATGAGGTAAGTTTAGATCATTTAAAAGATGCCTTTAATATCTTGTCAAAGAAACAGGTGTTTGATATGCTTATTGAGGCTGTTTTAAAATTAAAAACCCAGAAACTTGAATTTGAAGAAAAAATCAGTCTTTTAGAGGAAAAGGTTAAGAATTATGACATGTTGACTTCCCCAAATCCAAATGGGTGTGAGGGAGATAAGGATATCAAGTTTGTCAGTCCACTAAAATCAAGAATCTCTTTCTACTTAAGTGGGCCCATGATGAGTTTGATTCACTGATTTGTCGTAATGAGAATCTGAGAAAAGAAGTTGAGGTACTTACTGATGACAATGCTAGAAAGAATTGTGAAATTGAGTTACAAACACAGAGTAATCCTACATGGTATACAGGTAAGATTAATCTGAGTAACATGCTAAGTAAGAACAACAAGGATAAAAAAGGCTTAGGTTTTCAACAGTCTTATTCAAAGCCTTCACAGAGTTCTAGAAGCATTTTAGTTAAAGGCAAAAATAAAAGTTACTGCAGATATTATCATTGTTATGGTCATAATATTTCATAATGTTACAAGCTCAAAAACAAACTGTCTAGATCCAAGCAACTCCAAGTCAATTGTTTCGAGTATTTGAACACTAGTAAATGGCAACATCTACCAAGAACTAGGCCCAAGCAAGTCTGGGTACCCAAAGCTAACTCTCGTGTTTAATCTTTTACAAGAAATTTTAGAGTCACAGACATAAAATTGGTGGCTCATGGATAGTGGGTGTTCCAGACACATGAGTGGGGACAGAACAAAGTTTAGCTACATTTCAGAACATGTAGGCGGTAATGTTACTTTTGAAAATAATAGAAAAGGAAAGATAGTCGGAATTGGCACGGTAAGTAGTGACTCCTATATTGACCAGGTCTGCCTTGTTGAGGGCCCAGAACATGACCTACTTAGAGTGTCAGAAGTGTGTGATAAAGGTCCTTCTCAGGTGATCTTCAACTCTGAATGATTTCAGGTTAGGAACAAGATGACTCAGGAATTATTGCTTCAAGGCACACGAAAAGGAAATCTGTACATGATAGATGTCAATTCATCTATTCATGATGTGTCATGTCTTATAGTAAAGACTGATGATGTTCATCCGTGGCATCTACGACTGGGACACGCTCATCATAGACTTATCAATCGTCTCAACGAAAAGAGCTCGTTGTTGGTTTACCTACTAAATGTCTGGATACATCGGTTATATGTACAGATCATGCTCTCAACAAACAAGTCCGGGTCAGTCATCCTCTAAAGAATATTGTATGTACTACAGGAATTCTGGAGTTGTTACACATGGACTTAATGGGGCCAATGCGTGTGGAAAGTAGATCTGGAAAAAAATACATTTTGGTCATTGTAGATGATTATTCAAGATTTACATGGATCAAATAATTAGCTACCAAAGATCGGACTTTTGAGATGTTCAAAACATTGGTTACTCAACTTCATCTACAGACTGATAAGAAGGTAAAATTGATCCGTTCTAACCAAGGCATAAAATTCATCAACCAGATCTTTTCAGCATACTGTATAGAACATGGTGTAACACACACTTTCTCAACTGCACGAACACCTCAACAGAATGGTGTCGTTGAAAGGAAAAGTAGATCTCTTCAAGAGATATCATGTACCATGTTGTGTAGCAATGGGTTACCGTAGAGTTTATGGGGTGAAGCTATTAACACTGCTTGCTACATATTAAACAAAGCTCTCATCAGACCTGTTTTTAGGAAAAACTCCTTATGAGTTGTACAAAGGACGTAAACCTTCAATCTCTCATTTTTGTGTGTTTGGCTGTTGATGCTACATTTTAAATCAGAAAAAGAATAATCTTGGAAAGTGTGATGTTCGTAGTGATGAAGGTGTGTTCTTGGGATATGCACAGAGTAGTAAAGCTTACAGAGTCTTCAATAAACATACACTGATTGTTGAAGAATCCACAGATGTTAAGTTTGATGAAGGGAGTTTTGGAGGAAGAGATCCTAACGGAGAACAAGAACTGTCATTTGTACCAGACACACAGTCTAATCATGAGGAAGGATCAGAAGAAGACAACACCACTCCATAAGTTACAGAGACAGTCGCTGCTCAATCTAAGCATCCTCAATTACCGACAGATGAAGCTGAGTTACTAACATAGGATACACATCCACACGGTTCATCATCTATTCTTGTGTTGCGAGCACCAACAGCTAGGCAAGCACCCGGTGTTAGTCTTGAGAACATAATTTTGGATATGAACACTGGAGTTCGTACTCGTTCCTCTGCCCATATTTCTTTGCTCGCATGGTTTCTTGTCCATGATAGAACCCAAATCTGTAAAAGATGCGCTCACAGATTCATACTAGATCAATGCTATGCGTGAAGAGCTAAATGAGCTCAAAATGAATGATGTTTGGGAGTTATCTCCACGTCCAGATGGTCAAATATTATAGGTACGACATGGGTCTTCAAAAATAAACTCGATGAACATGGGATTGTTTCACGAAATAAAGCACGTTTGGTTTCCAAGGGATACAACCAACAAGAAGGGCTTGACTTTGACAAAACTTTTGCTCCTGTTGCCCGTCTGGAAGCCATCAGGTTACTCATTGCTTTTACTGCAGCCAATCAGTTTCATCTATATCAGATGGATGTGAAGTGTGCTTTTCTAAATGGATATCTTAAAGAAGAAGTGTATGTTACACAACCCCCGGGTTTTGAGAATCCAGATCGACCCAATGATGTTTTTCGGCTTAAAAAGGCCCTCTACGGACTTAAACAAGATCCTAGAGCTTGGTATGAGAGACTGACAAATTTCCTCTTAACAAAAGGGTTCATCAGAGGCACAATTGATTGTACTCTATTTCTACGTCATCTTGAATCTAAGATGTTACTCATTCAAATATACGTTGATGACATCATTTTTGGCTCCACAAATTCCACTTTGGCCAAAGAGTTTGAAGGTCTCATGTCTAAGGAGTTTCAAATGAGCAACATAGGTGAGCTTACATATTTTATTGGCTTGCAGATCCGTCAGACTCCTAAAGGCACATACATAAGTCAAGCAAAATATACCGCAAACTTCTCACTAAGTTTCAGTTTAAAGATGCTAAACCTCTTCCATCTCCTATGTCTACAACATTACGTCTTGGGGCTGAGACTACAGCTTAGGATGCAAATGAGAAGTTATATAGTGGAATGATCGGGTCTTCGTTCTATCACACAACAAGTCGCCTTGATATTATGCACAGTGTTTGTTTCTATGCACGTTTTCAGGCTGCTCCCAAATACCACATGTCAAGGCTATTAAACGTATTTTTCGTTATCTTTGAGGTACACTAACACTTGGTTTATTTTATCTTGCATGTTCTTCGACGGATTTATACGCCTACACTGATGCTGATTTTGGTGGGTCACTTACTGATCGAAAAAGAACTTCTGGAACTGCCCAGTTTTTGGGTAACAGTCTGGTCTCCTGGTTCTCACGAAAGCAAGCTGCAGTTGCCTTATCCTCAACTGAGGCTGAATATGTTGATGTTGCTTCCTGTTATACGCAAACACTCTAGCTGCGTCATCAAGTTCAAGACTACGGTCTCGCATATGGTCCGATTTCAATCTACTGCGACAACACAAGCTCTATTGAACTTGCGAAGAATCCTGTTCATCACTCCCGTTCCAAACACATAGAGATTCGCCACCACTTTCTCAGGGATCAGGTGGAAAAAGGAACAGTTCAACTTCTCCATTGTCCTATGAATGCACAGCTAGCTGACATCTTCACAAAGCCCTTATGCAAGGATCAATTCTCCTATCTTCGTTTTGAGCTTGGTAAGGTTCTTGCACTATTTTACCTGCTTGTCTAATTAAAGTGTGGTTCCTAATTTTTAAATGTGTTGGTTATAGACTCATTTAAATAAGTTTGGTCATGGAAATATTCCGCAGTGTCTACAGCAAATGTCACACATCATTTTCCACGACCCATTTGCACCACAACCTGCCCCTTGTTATCTATCCTTTATACACTTCGCCCTTATAATAGTGTTTAGAATATTGCACAAGTAGCACCTACCCTTTATGAGTTGCAGACTGAATGATAGTTTTGGAAAATTTATGGTAGTACTACTTATATGTAAAGTTTTCTAAACAACTTTCCAGTTCTTTACCAAAACGGTGAGACTATTAATGTAACTGAATTATCTTGACTGAACTTGGGGTCATTCAAATAAATATAAAAGACAAAGGCAAAGGCAAGGTACTCCTCTGTCCTCGTATTCTTTCACCAATCAGGCCTCGTCCACTCAACTATTGAGTCTTTAAGGGTGCTTCATCACCTAACCTCATAAGGGTATCTACTCTGGACAAGTTGATCCAATGTTGTTACAGGGGTAGAGAGAAAAGTCTGGGTTGAGAGAATGACTCAGCTGTGTTACAGTATCATAATCTCTATGGTCAAAATCTCTAAAAAGTTGAATTATAAATCAAAGGAAAATCTGACACACAAGTTAATTGGGGTCATGAGTTTGTGGCAATGAAAGGTAGTGTGGAATAAGACACTACTTCTTGTCTTTTGTCATCTATCACAAATTGGCATAGCAAAGTAATGGTAAGACCCTGAGTAAAGTAGGTGAATGGCTACATTCAGTGTCTTAGGCGTTTCATGAAAAAAAAATACCTCTTATTTCCCTTATTGTGAAAACCTGTAGTATGGACCATTATTTTCAACAACTATCATACAATACTAGCATCTCCTTGTTCATTTGCTCCACACCACATGTTTCCTAATACGACACTGCTTCCTTCTCTAACTCTACGAAATCTTTCTACACCAACTTGTCTCCATGATTCAACATCATTGATTCCCATTTAGCATTTGCTTAGCTATTGTGGGGTTTCAGTGTTCTAAACTTGTGAATCCTACTTTAATAGGTAAAAGGGGGAAAGTATGTGTCTTGAATTATATCTTTAAGTGTGTGTGTGGCTCATGTTTGATAAATATTTATGTATTAAGTTGAGGGGGAACTTTTGTTGTTCCTTTCAAATGACAATGAAGATGACAACAGCCCCCCACACAGAAGCAGTTACTCAGGGAAACATCTCACATATAGAAGCAGTTACTCAGGGGGGAAGTATTTTGGCTTTCTTTGCAACGGTTACTAAGAATCGAAGATATCACGACAGTTGTTGCTACTCAGGGGGAATAACACAGATACAAGACACAGAGTTTGCTAAATCAAAATAGGGGGAAATTGTTAGTGTAAACGTTTTTTATTTATCAAAATGTGTTACATACCACGTCTGGGTTACAGACACAGACATCTGAGCACTGGGCAGAATGCGATATCAAGTCTGTGTCAGATACACAGATACAGGGCGAAGATCATGGTCAAGATTTGTACCGTAATAATTATATCAGAAGATTTTATCTTCTACGTGATAAATATTCTGATATACTCGTTTTTATGCGGTAGTTTAGATTATCCTATGAAGTTTTATCTTTATTCTAGAATCTAATGATTAATTTTATCTTAGGGAGTTTTTATCTTTATTCTAGAATCTAAGACTACTATTTATTCTCGATAGAACAATGTAATAGGTTACGCTTCCAAGAGAGAATTAAGTGGTGTAGTTAGCTGATTGAGAGAGAGTGTTGTGCTGTAATTCAACTTAGGGTTTGTGAGGTAAATATGGAGAATTACATGTAAACACCTTGAGAGTTTTGTTCTCGTTGAAGAACATGTTGTACTGTTTACAGTACGTGATTATATAGAGTGAAACATTCACGTGAATCCTCTCTCAATATTTCGAAATCTCTTCTATGGCTACTGAGTTCATTGTGTGCGTGTTACACCGTTCTAAGAACTTTCACTCATTAAAAGTGAGAGTATGACTCACCAACCAACCATACTAATAACTCTAAGAATTAAGACATCAGTCACAAAAGTGAAAGAATAATAAATTAAAACTACAAGTATAGATAACCTTTTGTGGTTGCAAAGAAGAAGAATCATTTCTAGCAGCCTATTTTAGTTTCCAATGTATTTTCGAAACAGGAATTCAGAGAAAGTAGCAACAAAAGTCTGTAGCATATTTCTAGCGTACGATTTATATCTACAACTAAAAGCTTAGTTTTTAAGTGTTTCTTGTCCTCATTTCCTACACAAGAAAAATATGAGCACTCCAACCCCGAGAAGAAGCAACGACCCAATAGCAACAGGAAGAGCAATTCTTGTGACATAGTAAACTGCACTTTTTCCTGACAATTATAGCATCGATTTTAATACTGACATGACATTATTAATAACTGAAAACAATACAAGGAGAGACTATGATCTTGCCACAGATGGGCATGGACACAATCGTCGACAGCAAGACATCTTGTGGGGGTATTAGGAATATATGTACATAACATATATACTCCTTATTATCATTCTGTCACACATATATTCTCACTCTCACGCACATACTCTTAGGTCTGTCATATATTACATATATGTGTTACAGGCACGTATATAATAGAGATAGTATAGACACACAGAAACACAAGGCTGTAATCGATACATTCTTTTCTCCCTTCTTCAATAACGCAATTTCTTCTTCTCGTCTTCCACTGTTGCTCTCGTGAATTCTCAGTCGCTCAACACTGGCGGTGGTGGTGGTGGGTTGAAGTTTGAAGTTGGAGTACTGGATGGAGGTGGTGAAACTGAAAGTCTGTAGAAAGGTGCAACATCATATCTAATCTGGCAGCTTTCTCTGAAAATCATACCCCACGTGCTCACGAGTTGACAGTAACCTTTAAGCGCTGAAAGCGCTACATGCAAACATCTGGAGCAATCAGTTACCGTAAGATCAGGTACACACTGAACTAGGCTGTATAGTGTATCATCAGACGGAAGCTCTGTTTCATTTGTTGCGAAATACTGTGGAGAAGTATTGCCATAGGCAGCGTGGCGGATGATGCTATCAAAAGTTGCCTTTACAATTTTAGCAGTCTGATCTGGGTTCGTAAAGTTCCGTGACCAATCATAACCATAGACCCGTAGCTCCTTTAGCTCTCTATAGTCTATGGACTTATCTGAGTATTGCAAAGTGCATTCGAGGTAGATAATAGCAGCTACCATCTGAGTTGGACAGTCCTGTACTATCCTTTTTGCTGCAACCTGGACACATTCGTTGCAGTATTCACGGTTGATGTCCGCCCTACAATAGAAACGGCCATATACTTTGGAAGGGCTTACACCATAATCAGAGCTTAAGTAACTCGCATCAACCGCATGGGTGGTCATATTGATCAGCAGGTGATTCAGATACGACCGATAATAACCGTGCTCCGTGTAGTTACCGCTGTCGTTATCACAGTATGTCCAGAAATGTTGGGGTACCGATGTGGCTTGTTTTATTATGGCAGCAGCAAACAAGATGAGCAAGAATATGGGTGTGCAAACATGAAACTTCAGCTCCATTTTGTTGAGAAGCTTATGAAGATGGTTGCACTAACTGGAACATATACTTCTTGATGAGGTGAATATTGGAAACTATTTATGAAATGTAAGCTGGCTGTTCAAGGCATTTCGCTTTCAATATGCATTAATTTATAGTTGTTCTTTTCTTTCTCCCTCACTAAGGAAATGTCAACCACTGCATTGACTCGGTCTGTGATAACGCTTGATTGGTTCTTTTAAAATAACTTACACGAGAAAGGAATGTTCATTTGATCTACTGGGTTATATCAAATTGTAGTTCATTTTATGCCTTTTTCATGAAGTCAGTATCTTTGGTATTGACTTTTGAAGGGTATATTATATTTAATGATTTGGAATGTTGGCAACGACTTTTTTCTGAAAGAACCAAACCAACAGCAGAAATGCTCGAAACCCAAATCGACGATTGAAAGGTTGTCTTGAGCCATTGTCGTTAGTCATGCTTGAAGTAGACTGATCGATGCATGGTACCAACAATGAGGTCACCTTGCTACTGTAATTTGCCTCTTGAACAGCAGCTTGGTTCGGCGCTGTGGCAAAACTAGGGATGACAATTTTCAAGATGACTATCATCACTGTAGCCACCCCATTCATATAAATAGATACAAAACTGAAATAAACGGGTGAAATGGATGAATTGTGTGATGTGTCGGGTGAGAGTCATAATTTTTTAATCTTATCCTATTAATGAGTGTTAAGATCTATATATTACAAGTTATAAGTTTAAAGTTTAAAAACTCTATATGTCATAAACAATAATCATTAAACCCAAGCCGAGTTCATTGGAGTCGTCACAAAGTTTTAACCTTATTAGACTTGAAAAGGTTATAGATTGGCCTCGGGAGTGTTGTGTCCCAAGTTTTTTTTCTTTTGTTTATAATTCGCAAAGGGAGTTTAACGTTATTCTGATCTTGGTTTAGCGGGTTTATGTCATTGTGGCATTATTTATTATATTGGAAGAGAGGAAAGACATCGGTGTTCTTTTGCTTTATGTGAATTTTTATAATTAAGAGGGGGTTTATTTTCCTCATAAGTCATATTCCATATATTATTTCACTTACCAATATTCATGTTTATTTCTTCTTCCACTTTCCCGGCATTTCCCTCACAATAGTTTTCTCATTCTTCTCAAACTCTCACTCTACACATCTTTTCCTCCCTTTGCTTCTTCCTCTCTCGTCTCCTTCTCTCTCTACAATTTAATTGTTCATGTTCTCCGGCTTTTGTTATTCGATGCCCGAGTCCGCATGATCTCGAGCTTACGGAATTTTGAGTGTGGTTGTCATTCTTCATTCCAGTTTCTTGCTCCTCATTTCGGTTTCGATCTTCCATCAATTTGGTCAAGAGTTCATTGATTCGAGTGGAGATTCAAGGAGTGAGCGTTGTTGAAATACCCCGTAATTAAAAATAGTGATTAATTAGGCTAATAAGTAATTTAGAAGCTTAATTATGTCTAAATAATCATGAGAGAACAAATCTCGAAGAAAACGGATCCTTAAAACGGATTAAAAACGCTAACGAACCTTAAAGCGCGTTTTTCGAGGAAACCGGGAAAACGTGACTTTAAGCGGGTCAAATAGACTCGTAACAATTTTGGTCAACTAAATAGTCATTAATAAACATTAGTGAAGGTTTAGGGCCAATAAAATCAATAAAAAGGGAAAATAGTAAAAACTGTCAAAAACGGGAAGTTGTGGGGTAAAAGTGTAAATAAAAAAAACTAGTGTGTCCACTATTGCAGTTAATATTTTAAAAGCCCATGTGAGCTGTGTGAGTAGCCGGCTGCATTAGTAACCCATACCCCTCTTCTTTTATTCCTCCTTATGTGTTATCACACAAGAGGGTAAGTAACAAAAAGCAAAAAAAATTAATCTCTCCCCTCACTCACTCAGACACCCTCACGTACTGCACCTTTCTCATTTTCTTCTTCTGCAAGTGAGCTCTGTAATGGCGATTTGAGCACTCCCTCACAACATCCCACTTCCCTCTTATTTTGAAACCCCAAATCACCTCCAAATGCTATAAAAAATTATACCGTTGAATTCGTATCGCTTTGGAGATCATTCTACACCCTTCAAAAATCTAAAACCTCCAACTTTATTTTTGAGGGTATAATCGTTTTAAAGCTTGAGGAGCACCATTTGAAGCTCCATCTTCTTCTCCATGTTCTAAGGTAAGAAAAAAGACAAAGCTCTCTTCTTTTCCATTTTTCCTTGCAAAAACCAAAACTCACGTGAAACACCTCCATTCCATTACTCAGCCGGTTTGGTGTTCCTCCTTGAGAGCTGAAGCATTGTCACTTTTCTACCCAAAAACTCCATTAGAAGCTCAAGGTAAGAGTTCCTAAGAGTTTTAAATGAGTCTCATAATCTAGGGTTTAATACGTGAGTTAGAAATTTACTAGTTTTGGTGTGTATGTGTGTGCCTTGTTACATGGTGTAGCTTGGCTTGAATAAATCAAGAAAACAAAGAAAGAAAGAGGAGCTGTAAAGGAGAAGGAGAGAAAGGAAAAAGAAACAAGAACACAAGGTAAGGAAATGTCTCTGTACAGTTTTAACGTTGTGTATGTGTAGGTATATTACTGTAACAATGTTTAAAAACCACCATAACAGTAGGAAACGAATGGGTATATTAATGTGAATGGTATTGGTAGTTTGAAGCTTTTGAAAACAAGAAAATAATATGCTAAGTGTAAATGTTAGGTTTGCAGTAAGTGTTAGAAGTTGTGTGGAGACAATGTGCATATTGAACAGGTTGTGAACTATAGTGAGTGTGCAAAATTATGTGGTGAGAACACTTAGAAATGTAGGGAACCTCTGTCAAAATTTGGTTAGGAATTTAGAGTCTTGGTTGTTGTTAGAAAAGAAAGAAACAGGGAAGTTGCAGAGAACAAAAGAATGAGATTTTTCACTTTGTTTTGTAACAGAGGAAGAGATGTAGTTGGGTGAAGTTGGAAATGGTGTATTGGGAGTTGTTTAACTAAGTTAGGTTAGTTGGAGAGTCATTTAATTAGTGGGAAGAATAATAGGAAAATATGTTACATTAGTTGAAGAAGAAAACCGCAACAGAGGGAAGAGTTAGCAGGAAAAAAATCTGTAAGTTGACAGATTTTTATAGAGTTGTATTAGGCTAGTTTAAAATGCTTAATTAATGTCAAAACATGCTAGATTATATGTAGGAATTTTAGGGAAGAGATTGGTAGAGGTTTGGTGTAGAAACAAGTTAAAAAACTTACACAAATTGTAAAACTGCAACTGGTCCGGGTTTGTAAACCGGTACAGAAACCCGGACCAGCATAAAAACTCGCCAGAAAGTTATACAAAAGGAGTGGTCCGGGTTTACAAACTAGGACACTAACCCGGACCACCCCAAAAATATACCCGTAAGTTCCTAAAACAAGTGGTCCGAGTTTGCAAAGGAGTACACAAACCCGGACCATACGAAAAACTTACCCGTAACATAACACCACATGTGGTCCGGGTTTGCAGGGTAGGACATAAACCCGGACGAGTAGTTTTTCACACCTGAGGAGTTTACCAATGTGTTGGTCCGGGTATGTAAACCCGGACAACAACCCGGACCAACCGAGAATTTGTACATAATGTGTTTTAAAGCTAAACTAAGGATGGGTAAGGATGGATAATGATATTATAAGATAATTAAGAACATAATTAATGATGTTTAAAGGTCATTAAGGCTATAAACAAGCTTAGAAAATAATTTCAAGTAAGTAACTTAAGTAAATGCATTTGAGCAACAACGAATTAGTAAGTATAAACCAGGAAATGTTAGTAAAGTAATTAGTAAGGTTAAGTAAGGGTAATTAACCACCCGATTGTATGTATATGTTAGGACTTGGATTGTGAACACCGGAGGAACGTCGGATACAAGTACAACGGTGAACGGTATGAACTTCTCATGCCCCGTATGCTACCTTGGTTACTCTGATTTGTGTGTTGTGTGCTAATTGATCACCAAATAAGATGAACGCACGAATCGGATATATTATGCTTACTTGTGAATATCATGAGATTGTTCCTTGTTGCATATCTACTTTAAAACATAGTTTGTATAATTCATGAAATGTATGGATGAATATGAGTTTGTGTATGTATGATATATTGTATTGTGACCGAATGTGATTGTGATTGGACTTCTAACTGATTCCTAACAAGCTAACCAATCTAACTTAAATTGGTAATTAAATTGGAATGAGTAGAAGTCCGATATAGTTTCGGCCACGCGTGAGGAGGCGGAGTCACAAGAGGTTGGCTCCAATTCCTGACTCTTTAACTGGTCCACGGCCCAAACCCCTTAAATGGGTAGCATCCTGGATTGGTGAGTCAAGTAAATCCCGGTGGTGTGACGGAGTAGTCCCCGGGCCGGAGGTCATACAGACTTAACATGAGTAAAAGTAAGTAAGTAAGAATGAGTAAACAAGTATGGAAAAGTAAGTACGTAAAGTAAGAGTAAGTAATGTGTAATGAGTAAAAGAGTAAATAGCATTCTGATTAACCCGGATGCGTAATTTGGATAACCCTGGTGAAGGTAAGTATTGTGTGTACTATTGTATTGGTGTTTGGATTGTGTACTGTATTGAGCATGATTGTATGGTGTATGTAAAGCATGTATGTATGAAATTAATGAACCGCATGTACAGTCGGTGTACCCTAGTTAGCACGCGGTATATGCGAAGTTTATGCACAACTTTTGCTGAGCCCCTTGGGGCGATGTTTTTAATATGAATGCAGGTCCTCGAGACGGGTGAAGATGATGAAGATTTAGTTTGATTTCTTTTTGTATGTAAACAATGAAGTGTGTAAGGTGTACTATGTTGTACACGGCTGTAGGTTTTTGTTAGCCGGTGTACCATAGGGTACACCCTTTTGGATAATGAAAGGATGGAGAATTGGTATAAATGAGTAGCTTGTAGAAACTCATAATTTTTGGAAATTGGAAAGGGATGTAATTAGATACTCTAAATACTCGGTAATCCAGTAATGTAAGCATATGGTATTTGTATTTAGTAAGCAATGTTTTAGTAGCTCGGTATCTTCTAGTCATCAGATCGTCACTGTAATTAGTAATAGCTTTGCTAGCCGTATGGGCGGTTAGCGGCGTTGTATCACCCGCCGTAGTAATGGTAGTATTTCCGCTGCGACGTAGTAGGATTATCAGGACGATTAGACGGTAAGCATAGGATTAACGGTAGGGGTGTTACAGTTGTGGAGTTCATGGTAATGTGCTTTGCTTCGGATGTGAGGTAGGTGGTAGATGGATTCGGTTGCATGTGTTCACCCACGGGAGTTTCCGGTTATTGTTTTCATATATGTTTGCTTGACTCTCAAATTTATGGTGATTTTGGTTTGTTTCTGAATCGCATTTTCGATCCTTTAAAACCCCATGGGAAATTGTTTAGTTTTGTGTATTTTGGTATGTAAGTTTATGCCATATTAATTGTGTTTTTGGCACCATGTCTACTCTCAGATTTGCCATTGAAATCTAGACTTTTTGTTGTGTCCGGACAGGTGCCTCAGATGTGTGTATTTTGGTGACAGTTACACTGTGTCTGGAAATCTGTCCGGATATGTAAGTCCAGACGTGATGCGAGGACGGATTCTGGATTTGTAGTTTGGCTTCTGTCTGAACATGCAAGTCCAGACACAAGTTCGGACACGCATATACTACTTTTTGAACTTTTTTTGGACTTGTAAATCCGGACAGATGTCCAGACGTTTCTTTGTTTTCATATGGGACTTGGGTCTGGACTTGTGGCCCGGTGTAAATCCGGATGTGTGTAAATCGGTGCTGGCGTGCGTCCGGACTTGTAAGTCCGGACACATGTTTGGACAACCCTCTGATTTTGTGTAACTTCATCGTTTGAGCTCTGTTTTGATTGTCCTTTGTGGCGTTGTGTTCCTCTCAGTGTGTATAATCTATTTTGATTACTTTTGGCATATGTTTATGTAATACCCCAACCCGAAATCCAATAAACTGAACGGCGATCACTCCCAAATAAAATATAACTACAGCGGAAATAAATACAACAACCGGGCGGTATTACAATGCCGTTGGCCACCCTTGTGACCAACAAGGCTAAGTCCAAATACAATCCTCAAATGTCACGGTCTGGAATACAGATACAACCCGAGATACTAGGAATCAAACTCAAAGTACAATACTGAAATAAATAATAACTAATAGTAGACTCCCAAAGCTTGGTCTACCCCACCTACACTCAGTGTGGTGATCTTCTTAAACTTCAGGTACCTGAAAAATGGGGGTGCCCCCAAAGGGGCTCAGCAAACAATGCTGGTATGGAAAACGTGCAGCCCATCGTCTACCGGGCCACACCAAACTACTTTGTCGAACACATGCAGTTCATTTTTTTTTATAAAGCTGTAAACAAGCATAATCTGATGATAACAAGTATCCACACAAGGACAATAATGTCACATAAAACAAGACACAGAAGGTCAAGTTAGCTGAACTGAAATGTCTGATAGCTGTCAGTCCACACAGTGGGACTGACAGATGTATAAAAGTATATCAATATAGTGGAGGTATAGTGACCTCGTTATAGAGAAGGGTTGGGTATAAAAACCCCAGGAGATAACGTAGTTAAACCCTGAACTGAATGGCGTGGGAAATAAGAACCCACTAGAGGAATAAAGTCTTCCTCGAACTGAAGGGCATTTGAATCCCGGAAGGAATAGAGTCTTCCTCCCAACTGAAGGTTCCGTCGCGACGTAGTAGGAGACGACCTGAGACAGGTACAACTCCTGTAGCATGCATGGCCAGATCGAACTGGGCTCCTCGTTCTCGAAGTATAGAATTGTTAAGTGTCATATAAAGACGTTAAACAAGAACACAATGTGTATTGTCGATTATCACGTTTAGGATAATGACGTTTGTTATAAAGTGAAGTTAGTGAGAGACTTGAGTACAAGTCCTCGGTATACTGAAACGCAGGTATTTAATCCACTGGTATAGTAGTGTTGTATGCGTGGGACATACGCGTTGTAGTCAGCAACATTCACGCACATAAAATAATACAACAGTGCACAAGAGTAAAACAACATTTTACATTAATTATCTTGGTCGTTATTTCAAACAACAGATAGCACACAAGCCGGTGTAATCCGGTAGAAAACAGGTTGCAAGAATCCCATACCGTTCACCGTAGGTTGCAGTTGATTATACCCTGGTCAACGTCTGGTCAAACAAAGTCCTAGAATAGGATTAACTGAGAGGGTTAATTTAGGTTACCCTTAGATAATAATTCTATTGGATCTTTTAACAGATCTCGCATTTGTTATTTCATGTGAGGTTTATTTCTTTTAATTACCTCATGATTTTATGTATAACTTATTTGTTATTCCTTTTGATTTATTTATAAATCCTTTAATGCACATATATGTGTTTATTGCATTTGTTGTTTATTTTATTTGTCTAGATGACATAACAACTTATAATTTCTTAACTATATTTATATGTCATACATAGACATAAAATTCTTATAGTTTTCATTATTCCTCCTTTAACCAAAAGTAATAATCATTGGTTATCTTTAAATTCCTTATAACTATATAAGTCATAGTTTAAACTTCATAACTCCTTTAATCAAAATTCTTTCTTTCTAATTCCTCCAAAAATCCATGTAGGGCCTATATTTATTTTAATCTAAATTCTTACCCTTATATTTCGGTTATTTACAAAACAACCACATAAAATCATAAACCTTATATTAAATTCTAATCTCATTATATTATAGAGTTTTAACTTCTTATTTAGCTAAATTACAAAGCCACCCCTAATATTTTGGTGTATAGCTTTTAAATATTATAACTCTCAAAAATTACAACTTAGCCCCTTAAGTTTCGGCCAATATATATTTATTCCTTATAATTACAATCTAACCACAAAATCTTATAACCTTTACATAATGTCATGTAAACTATAGTTTTAATTTTAATTCTCCATAAATGCCGAATATATATATATATAAATTCTTAAATTACCAAACTAACCCAAAAGAATTCGGCTTTGGTCTTGAACTTTCCATTAATTACATTTTCATCCCAAAACTTTATAATAGTTTCTTATTAACTTATAAACTATAGTCTAAATATTTAATTCCTTAAAATTTCAAAAATGAATCTAATAATTCTCTTAATTATGAATCCGCCCACTAATATATTCTAAACTTTCATAACAATTTTTATAAATTACATAATAGCCCAAAACTTTATAAAGTGTTACTTTAACACATGTTTAAATTATCTAAAATTCATAAACTTAATTTCTAACCTCATATTGTATCATATATATTCCAAGAATACCCTTAACTCTCGGTTTTTATACTAAACACACTAAACTTTGTAAAAATTACATTTAAGCCACATAACTTAATTAATTAACCATTTAAGCTCTAATAAAATATTTTTAACTCACCAAACTTTATGATATAAGTTTATATACCTAAGTAGGTCATTAATACCTATTTAACACTTAGGTAATTCGGCCATAATTTAATAGTGACCATATAATATATAAAAGTGGATTTATATGTCTTAATAAATGTTCATAAATTCATATGAGTCATATAACTCATGTAAAAATTATTGTAATGTCTTATATTTATTCTTAGCTCAAAAATAAGCATTTTTGCCCAAGATATTTCGGCCTTAATTAATTTGTAACATAAATAAATTTTGTGACACAAAAATGTGTCTTAAGGTAAATATTTTCTATATATGTTATAGATTATATTTTTGGCATATAAAACCATATAGTTTCGGTATTAATTAACCTAGGAGGTGTACAAAATTTTTGTACAATTTCTAGAAGCTTAACAAAGCTTATAATATAAGGATTTACTTAGTAAACTTACTTCTTAACAAAGGTGGTTAAGTGCTTGAACTTCTTCTTGAATCTCCAAGCTTTCTCCTAGGTAAACTTGATGCTCCTCTTCGGTTTTATGCAAGAGGTGAAGGTGTTTAGGAGTTAGATCTTCAACAAAGATCTTAAGTGGATTTGTAAGTAGTTTTACAAGACTTTACCTTAGACTTCTTCTCTTACAATTTCGGCACTCTTAATGTAGATGGAGAACAAGTTTTCCTTCATCAAAATGAAGAAGAAAAGAGGCTTAGAAGAAGTAGAACTTGGTTACACATAGAAATGTGCTTTAAGGATTTTCAAGCCTTAAAACCTACCTTAAGATAACCTTGAGATGCTCCTTGGTTTAATGTTGGTTTGGACAATCTCCTTGGAGAACTAAATGAAGCCGAACACACCTTGTTATGCTAGGAAGAGTTTTGCTTCAAGACTTGCCAAGAAATGCTAGGAAATTACCTTAAAGATGAAGATAGAAGTTAAAACTCCATTAATGGACTTAAGAGCTTCAAAGGAAGAAGATGAAGCTAGAAGAGAGAGGAGGGAGCTTACCAATTTCGGTGGAGATGAGTGCAAGAGAGGAAAGTGAGAGCTAGCTCACGTAAATGCTTAGGAAGGATGACTTGGAATTGATTCTTGTTTTCTTATTTCTTAATGTCAAATGACTATACTTTTCCTTAGTTTATTTCATGAGTTATTGGCTCAATAAATGCCTCCTTTCCAGCATGAAAACCGGCCATGTGGTGTGACTAAGCAAGAGTTGGAAAGAAAATAATGCTAAGCTAGAAGACAAGGTAAGAAAAGGCTTTATTCCTTTGGTTTTTTCCTAATGTTTGTAACTTGTCTTCTTCTCCATGTAGGTGCACGATTTGGAGGACTGAATGGAGCATAATAACCGGCCATTAATTGCTTGGAAGAAGCATGAAAGGTTACTTAGTTTTTAAGGAAAGCAAAAGAAGGAATCTTAGATCTACTTTTGCCTTTTTACATTTTGTTTTCTTCCTAGCTCACATGGTCTTGCTCCATGACTGAATTTCGACAGCTATCTGGTCAAATGAGACCTACACACTTTGGCATTAAGTAATATAACACATGGGATGATGAGTCATCATGTTTAAAGTCTTTTATAAACTTTTAAAGCAAATTTTATACTAGTTTTTGCCCTTAAAATAGGCCCCTATAGAGCACCTTGTTGACTAGTCACACCAACTGATTTAGAAGGTCATTTTAACCCTTTTTAAGATTACCAATTCGTGGCATGTCAAAAACTACAAGGCAATTGCGTAAAACGCATTTTCGTGACACCCGAAGGTGTGTTTTTGTGCTCTAAGGAACTTTTTGGGAACCCAATTGTTTTTATGGGTTCCAAGTGTTTGTAAACACTTATTATGGTAAATAAACATATACTAAGATGTTACATTGAGTTATATGGGGTTACATTAACCCGTGACATAATTTACGGGCCATCGGGACACTCCCGGGCCAAAAAGGAGCGCTAAGAAATACTCCCGAGAATTTTGTTGAATTTTGAGAAACCACTTCGTGGGTTCTCTTTAGAATGATAAATAATGATGTTAGGAACTCTAGGAATTAATTTTATAGGAGTTCGTGCCACCTCGGCACTCCTCCGGACTTTTCGTGCTTTAAGGAGCGGGCGTGAGCACTCCCGGGCATTTTGCGTATTTGACTGAATATAGCTTAGGGAATATTTATATATTCATATAATGAGTGTATGACCATTTGGTTTGAGTTTTAGAAGGTCATACAAGGTCATGCTTGATCACATGTTTCTAAGGCGTTTTAGCGTTTATGGTGAAACGACTGTTTTTACGTAACGTTTTCATGCATGGGTTTGCATGCGTACGTGAAATGATTTATATTTGGGTTATATTCCAATAAATAATGATTAAATAATATTATTTAGATTTGGGGTATTTCAGTTTATTAGTATTTTTTTTTTAAAGTATTCGTTTTATTTCCAACCTCTGATTCACTCAAAAAGAGTGTTTGAGCTTCTATGTTCTGTTTGGCTTTCGTATTTGCTAGACGGTAACGACTTCTGTTTTGGTAAAGCCTTCCAATCCGTTTGATAAATCTCAGCCTTCTGTTCTCTTCTGATAAAAGCTTCTGATCTATTCTGTATAAAGCTTCTGGTTTGGGGACCTAGATATAAGCTTCTAAGCCTTGGATAGTTGGGTCGGACTATCCCGTAGAATGTTGCGCGGGAATTCCTTCTGTTTTAGTTCCTCAGAACTTTTTTCCTTTGGATGTTTAGGCACCGACGGGGCCGAATAGCTCTCTTTACTGTTTTCAATGGGGGATCTACGGATCCATCAGGCCATGGCGCTGTCCTTCTGATGTGTCAGCTGGTTTCTAGGGTCCCGCTGCTGTTTTCTAAAGCACCCGTCTGTAATCTGTTCTATTTATGAATGTGGTTTCTTATTCTGTTTTGTCTTCTTCTGACTTTTGTTCGATAACAAGCTCTGTCTTCTATCTTCCGCTCTGATTTCGGATACTGTTTTGTTAAGCTTATGTATATGTATACGTATACGTACGTATACCTATACGTATAGGTATACGCATACGTATAGGTATACGCATGCGTATAGGCATACGCATACGTATAGGCATACGCATACGTATAGGCATACGCATACGTATAGGCATACGCATACGTATAGGTATACGCATACGTATATGTATATATGTATACATATATGTATGTATGTATACGTATATGTTATGTATATGTAGAAATGTTTAGAGCATGCCCAACTGATGAAGTTTGTTGCTTACTGAGATGTGGTTTACTCACTCCTATTATTATAACAATTTTGCAGGTTTTAGGTTTTTTGAAGGCTTCCGCTTTGTCTTTAGTTTGTTTTCGGTTTTGTGTTTGTATGTTGGCTTGAGGCCCATCTGTATTTAGTCTTTGATATGTAATATTAGTTCATCCTCAACTACATGTATTAGTTTCACTTCCGCTATGTAATGGATGTTTAAGCATTGTAATCATTATTCAGTTAATAGAAATGTATTTTGCATCTGTTTTGGGATTCGTGAGAGTAGCCTTACGTGTCTTAGGTATTAAGCGTGCGGTGTGTGATGGCCTCTGAGCTAGGGTGGATTTGGGGTTGTTACTTTTAATGGTATCAGAGCTAGGTTACGATTTTGTTGGGATTGTCATGTGTTTGTGACAGTTCGTAATGAGACCTCCAGTGTACTCAGTCTTATACTGAGTTGTTAGTGGTAATCACCAGATAGATTGCAAACCGGTATAGAAGAAAACTCAGCCACTAATATATATTAATAGCGTGAAAAACTCCCCACCTGATCTGTTCAACACCTTGAACAATCACAATATAACCTATCACTCTTTGAATGATAAAACACTCCTAAACTATTAAAGAAAATCTCTCTCGTTCTCACTCCAAAGGGGTTGCGCCGTAAAGGGTGAAGATCAGTTTCTTAATCCCCAAAGCCGTACCCTAATCTATATCTATACAGCGATATATATACATGGGAATTTCCCAGATTTAAACTAAACTTCCCTCTCAAAGATATGCGAGTAACAATAACGTATAACACTAATTAGGGAGATATAATAGGGCGAATCTTAACAGCTTAATATCACATCTGTTGTCACGTGAGCAGGTACAATTCCGTTGACGTTCATAGGAATTTAACCTAAAGATCCTCTGCTGAGTACAGGACTGATTCGGCATAGTTGTCACACATCAAAAACTATAAGTATGTATGGCACACATACATTTACAGTTTCCCCCTTTTTTGATGTGTGCAAACTTTCGTCATGGTGAATAGTGAAGTCACACGGGTATTCCCTTTGAAACATAGATTCCCCCTGAAATAGAGATTCCCCCTGAAACAATTCCCCCTGAAACAGAGCTAACTTGATCAACAGTCACACAACTCATATTCACCATGTTTCCCCCTTTTGCGCAATCAAAAATGGTACGTGCCTAGAAAAACTCACGAAATGTAAAAAGATATACCGTGGAACATGAAACAGCATTTTATACAACGTTAATAGAAGGAACGAGTTTCAGAAAATGGCACAAGGAAACAGCAAACCGCAACAGAGCAGCAAGTATTCAAAAACACTCGAAGTGCAGAAAGAGACATAGTCTGGAAACAAACAGCGACAGAGACAAAGGCTGAAACAAACAGCAACAGAGTTTGATAACTACGTCCTAGAAGCAAACAACTATATCAGAATGTGGAGCAGCAGAACAGGGTATGGACTAGGCAGAGGACAGGAAGAAGTATTAACGTCGCACCCCGAGATGAGCTTCAAGATGTGCCAATCGAGCATTCAAATCCTTGACCAGAGACAGAAGTTCCTCCAACTGGTGGGAGACATTGCCAAGATTCTCTGAAGCAACTCTAGGTGGCTGCTTAACAATCCATATATTCCCCGCCAGAGCAAGACCCATCTTGGATAATGTAGTCTGAGAAAGTGCATGATTATGATCCAGAACTTTGACAGAATCAGTAGAAAGATCAATAGAGAAATACTCAAAGATCGTCGTCAGCCAAGCAGCATAAGGCAAAGATGAGGTACACTCGGTTATAGCATGATGGATATGAAACAGCATAAAGTGAGGCAAGCTTATAGGGCACTTCTGTATAAGACACCACATCAAGCAGATGTCCAGAAATGTCACCGTCCCGCGTTGGTCATTCCTGGGAGCCACGCCTTGATAGACAATGATATGGAGTAATCGCCCTAGCACATCAAGCTGCCGTTGTGGAGCAGACCGGATCTTCCGAGTCTCAGGTTCAATCCCAAAGAAACCGAAAAGGTCCTCATCCTTTTGAGAAGGAGCAAATGTATTAACCTCGCGAGAAAAGGTCTTAATACCCTCAATGGGGACACACAGAATCATACCGAGCAAATCAGGAGTTAATTCAATATCCACCCCTTTAACCTTGGACCGAATCAAATACTCATCAACAAACTGCAAGTTCGTGTAAAATTCCTTAACTGATTCCCAGAATATTTTAGTACCCAAAGTAAACACCGACGACCAGCCTTGAGCTGAGAGGCAACTAGCAATGTTGGACAATTTATTCTTACGAAGCCAAGCACAATCCACACGTTTTCCCACAACAATGTGTGCATTACGAATTTCAGACTTAAATGAGGGAAAACAGGGAAAAGAGTGACCAGACCAGGCAGAGTTCGTCGAAGAAGACCCTGAGGAAGCAACAGACACAGTAGCGGAAGAGCTGGGCGCCGGAATTGCACGGCGAGGACGCTTTGAAGAAGACGTCGTCTGAGCTTGTACAGCAGGCCGCTTGCGTTGGCGCAAGACTGATAACGGCACATCATCATCCGAAATGACATCAGGGTGCGACGGAGTAGATGAAGGTGGAGGAGGCTGAGGACAACGAGGCCGAAGAGTTTGACGGCGAAGAACATCGGCCCGAGAAGGACGAGTCTGAGTCCTAGGGTTTCGGCGAGGAGGAGGAGGGTTTTGTGGTGATAATGGCGGTGAAGTAGGCAAAGAATCAGAAACCGGGGAATCATCAAATGGCACATCACAAAATGGGAAATCGTCAGCACACTTTTTGGGTGGTGACTCTTGGATTGGTGGTGGCACGGGCAAAAGAAGTGGAGGATATTCAACGGCAAGCGGGTGATGGTATTCTGGCTGCATGGGAAGTAAGCTGGAATCAATGGAAATACTCGGTGGAGGTGAATCAAGAAAGTTCGGAACTGAGAGAGAAAGAATCTGAAGGTAGGCAAAAGCAGGGTCATACGGAACGATTTCCATGGCGAATGGGAATGAGCAAGAACGAAAGATGACGAACAACCAGTAGAAGGCAAGGATTTTGAAAAAAAAAAAGGACGCGACGGAAAATATGGGTTTAAGACTGATAAGCAGGAAAAGCTGACAAACGTGGGTAAATAGGTATGCAGAGTGGACGACGGTTCAGAAGAACGTGAAGAAATATCGGGGCCAGTAGAAAGAAGGATTTAAGTTGTGTTGTAAATAATAGAAAACCATAGATGGAAATAAAAGGAACAAATGGGAAAATAAACCAGTAACAAAAAAACGTTCCAACGATAACATTGATCCAGATCATCCATAACATGTTCCACGATAATCTACGGAAGCCTCACACAGGTGTAAAATAAAAGATAAACTCCACTCAATTCTAGTACCATGTTTGTACACAAGAGAAAAGAAACATAGAAAATAAAAGAAATGGACCTTAATCAATATTAACCATGCCCAGTGCAAGACTCAGTCGATGGAAGACTTCGCGAGGGAGTGGTTTAGTAAAGATATCCGCCAATTGTTGCTCTGTGGGACAATGAAGCAATTCCACTGTC
This sequence comes from Limonium bicolor, assembly GCA_023374045.1. Taxonomy (NCBI): domain Eukaryota; kingdom Viridiplantae; phylum Streptophyta; class Magnoliopsida; order Caryophyllales; family Plumbaginaceae; genus Limonium; species Limonium bicolor. Next base: position 50,519,494 of record CM041779.1, on the reverse strand, counting down.
CCTTTTTCAACTTGATCACGAAGAAAATGATGCCGAATCTCGATATGTTTTGTACGGGAGTGTTGTACTGGATTCTTGGACAAAGCAATGGTAGACTGATTGTCACAGTAAATCGGGATGGGTGACTGAGGCATGCCATAGTCTTCAAGTTGATATTGAAGCCAGAGAACCTGGGCGCAGCAAGCAGCAGCTGCAATATATTCAGCTTCGGTGGTAGATAAGGCGACAGAGGACTGCTTCTTAGAGAACCAGGATACCAGACTAGTACCCAGAAGCTGAGCACATCCAGATGTACTCTTACGATCAGTAAGCGATCCTCCAAAATCTGCATCAGTATAACCCTGGAGAGTAAAAGAAGATCCTACACGATAAACCAAACCCAAGTTAGGAGTGCCTTTTAGGTAGCGGAAAATTCGTTTGACCGCTTGAAGATGTGGAATTCTTGGATCAGCCTGAAATCGAGCACAATAACAAACGCTGTAAAGGATATCCGGTCTGCTTGCGGTGAGATACATCAGTGAACCAATCATGGCCCTATACTCAGTGGGTTCAGCATGAATCTCAGAACCAAGTTTGAGAATATTAGACATTGGAGTAGCGAAGGTTTTAGCGGAATCAAACTCAAATCTGGACAAGAGTTCAGTAGTGTATTTTCCTTGCCAGACAAACGTGTGAGTCGTGGTTTGGCGAACCTGCAACCCTAGGAAAAAGGTGAGTTCACCCATACTACTCATAGAAAACTCATTAGTCATCACTGTCTCAAATGATTTGGATAATGTAGGACAGGAAGAACCAAAGATGATATCGTCGACATAGATCTGAACCAGCAAAAGATCAGAATCCTGGAATTTGATAAAAAGCGTACAATCTACTTTACCCCGTGTAAAACCTTGCTGAAGGAGATAGGAGGTGAGACGTGCGTACCAGACCCTCGGGGCTTGTTTTAAACCATAGACAGACTTCTTGAGTAAATAAACATCATCAGGTCTGGACTGATCAGCAAAGCCTGGAGGTTGAGCTACATAGACCTCCTTGTCAATGTACCCGTTCAGAAATGCACATTTAACATCCATTTGGTACAAAGGAAACGCCCTGTGTGCAGCGAAAGCAATCAGCATACGAATAGCTTCTAGACGGGCAACAGGTGCGTATGTCTCATCATAATCAATACCCTCACGTTGATTATATCCCTGAACCACTAGGCGGGCTTTATTGCGAGCAACATGACCATTAGCATCAAGTTTGTTGCGATAAACCCACCGTGTGCCTATTACCTCCTTATGACTTGGTCGAGGAACTAAAGTCCAGACATCATTCCGTTTGAACTCGTTGAGTTCCTCCTGCATAGCCAGTATCCAATCTGAATCAGTAAGGGCTTCTTTTATATTACGGGGTTCAATACTAGACAGAAATCCCTCATGAGCGCAAAAGTTCAGAAGTGAGTGGCGAGTTACTCGGCCTGAGTTCAAATCTGAGAGGAGATTATCTAACGATACGCCAGGAGCCTTACGAGAAGGGATACTAGGAGGTGGTGAGCTGGGACTATCATCTGATTGTGAGCTAGAGCCATCAGTGGACTCTGACACAGGATTATTTGTACCTGAGGAATCAACTTGCATAGAAGAACCATCGGGAGTGTCCGAGGATAGCGGAGATGAAGTAGTAGGAGCTGAATGGGAATCTTCTTGTGACACATTGGGAGAGATTTGAACAGAAGGAAGTGGTGAATCTGTGTCTGAATCATCAGAGTCATCGATACTTAATTCTGACCCAATACTGTGTGGATTTCGAGAGCCAAAACTCTGTTCATCAAATCGGACATAAGCAGATTCTTCCACGATAAGAGTGCGTTTGTTAAACACTCTATAGGCCTTACTAGTAGAGGAATATCCCAAGAATACACCTTCATCCCCTCTGGTATCAAACTTCCCAGTGTGCTGTTTGCCGTTGTGTAGAATGAAGCACCGGCAGCCAAAAACCTTAAAATAACCAATTGACGGAGGTCGACCCTTTACCAGTTGATATGGAGTCTGATTGAGTATAGGTCTAATGAGAGCACGGTTGAGAATATAACATGCTGTGTTGACGGCTTCCCCCCAAAAGCTTGGAGCTAAACCGCTAGCATTTAGCATTGTGCGAGCCATCTCAACCAGTGTCCGGTTTTTCCGTTCCACGACACCATTCTGCTGAGGGGTACGTACTGCAGAAAAAGTATGGGTGATGCCTAGATCAGTACAAAACTGTTGAAACTGATGATTGACAAATTCTGTACCATTATCTGATCGAATAGTGCGCAAAGGGAATCCCAGCTGACGTTGCATCTGAATACAAAAACTTTTAAACAGATTGTAAGTATCGCCTTTAGTATGGAGAAGATATATCCAAGTAAAACGAGAGTAATCATCAACCAGAACAAAAATATATTTCTTCCCAGCTCTGGTCATAGTGCGCATAGGCCCAACCAAATCCATGTGTACCAACTCCAGCACAGCAGAAGTGGAGACAACTGACTTGGGAATGTGAGCGGATCGAGTTTGCTTATTTAGTTGGCAGGCACGACAAGGATGGTCTTCATGAAGGACCGTAGATGGTAATCCTTCAACCAGATGTTGAGTGCGCAATTTATTAATCAACCGATTGTGAGCATGACCAAGACGTTGATGCCATAAATCTGCATTGTCTGTGGAAACAGAGAGACAGGTAGCGTCCACCCTTTGATCATCAACATCCACTAGATATAAATTTCCTCTGCGATATCCTTGCAAGAGAGGTGCTCCAGTGGTCAAATCTGTAACAATGAAACCGTAGGAATCAAAAGTAACAGATGAAGGACCCTTGTCACACACTTGTGACACACTCAGTAGATTATGCTCCAATCCATCCACCAGGCACACGTCTTCAACATTTCCCTGATGACCAACTGTGCCTATAGCAATAATCTGCCCCTTTCCATTATTTCCAAAAGTCACAAATCCTCCATGCAATCCCTCAAGATCCCGAAACAGTGTATGGTCTCCAGTCATATGCCTTGAGCAGCCGCTATCCATAAGCCATATATTAGCTCCGTCAGCATAGTCCTGAGAAAAAAAATTAATATCGCTTAGGAACCCATTGCTGTTTGAGTCGACGAGAGTACATACTTGCATATTTAACAGTGCGTGGAATAAAATTTCTAGCATTCTTCCGTTGTAACTTAAAACAGGAATTAATATGATGTCCAAGAATATGACAATAACTACACTCTATAGTTGTACGTGAAAACAAAGAGTCTTTCCTCACAGTATGAGTTTCGGTTTTCACATATTGTTTCTTCGGTCTTATATCAGCCTCAACTCCACGAAACCCTAATCCATTCCGATTTTGATTAGGTTTCTTAACAATTTCATTGAGTTTAATATTTTCTGTATGCCACGAAGGATTTTCTAAATTGATAATGTTTATCCTTCTATCAAGAGTGTCACATTGTTTCTGGAGATCAGTGTTATCCTGACGAATCCACTCATTATCTGTCTTAAGAAGTTGAATTTCTTTTTCTGCCCACTCTGGAAGTAAATTCAACTTGCTCTTCACTGACGACGTAAACGTGGATTGCAGAACCTTAGATGAGCTTTCTACTAGTTTTTCAGATATCTCCTGATTTTTCCTTTTCAGCTCCTTTATTTCTAACTCTAGTCGTTTTACCTGATCTTCTTTACTCATAACGTTATCCAGTTTCCCTTTTAACCCTTCAATTTCTAAGAGAGCCACTGTCAAAGCATCAAAAATCCGGTCTTTCGACGACTCCCTACAAATATTATCTAGGTTAAGAGAACTTACCTGCTCTCCTACAAGAGAGTGATGCTCCTTATCTTTCGCAACTAGACACATCGTTTCATCGTATGTCAACTTATCAGTGTGAGACCGATGGATAGCCGTCATGCAGAAATGCGCCTCCACTTTCTCACCCTGTTCAGAATCTTCTTCTTCTTCTCCCCATACCGCTGCAGCCATACGTGTATCTCGATTTCTAAACTGAGGCGGTTTGGATGACAAAGGACAGTCCTTTATCATGTGCCCCTGCTTGTGACACCGTAAACATTCCACCTTGCTCATATCTGGTTCACGCCGGCTGCTACTTGAGCCTTGGAATCCACCTCTTTTTCTGCTCATGATTCTCTTCAGTCCTTGTGCCAATAAATTTATTTCTGTGTCAAAATTGTCATCTAACTCCCAACCAGTATTTTCTACCGCTTTCTTCACCTTCAAGGCAAGATCTTTTCTCTCCACAGAAACGCCCTCCCGTATCTGTTCTTTCATCTAGCTCTCATGAACAATTAAATCAGAACACAATTCTTCAAAAGAAACGGACGACACTTTGTCCATCTTCTCTAGCATCGAGGTATAATTTAACCAATCTTTTGTGAGTGATTCCAGAAATCTTTTGTTAGTAAGCTCTTTTGAAAGCGAAGCACCTACTGACTTGATCTCAACCAAAATCTGATTGAACCTATCAATCGCCGCAACCAATGTTTCACCTTCTGCCATCTTGAAATTGTTGAATTCTCTCTTAAACTGTTTCTCCTTTGCCTTTCGTATGGACTCAGTTCCTTGATATGCTATCTTGAGAAAATCCCATACACCTTTTGCCGTTTGAATACCAAGCACTCTTCCCTGATCTTCATCTGAAAGAGATGATACAAGAATTCGCAACGCCTGTTTATTCTTGCTAAGCAACTTTTCATCATCCTCCGTCCACTGTTCTTCAGGCTTATCCTGGACACGACCTTCTACTGTTGTAGTAGGCTTGAAATCTCCTTTAGTGACCACCTTCCAAACTTTGTAATCGACAGACATTAGTTGAGCCTCCATCTGTTCGCACCATTTGGAATAGTTCAGCTTAGTCAACCGAGGTGCCTTGACATTATACTAACTCATCTTTCACGATCTACCCTGAAGCGTTAGCTACGAACAAAGGTAAACCTGCTCTGATACCACTTGACAGTTTGTAATGAGACATCCAGTGTACTCAGTCTTATACTGAGTTGTTAGTGGTAATCACCAGATAGATTGCAAACCGGTATAGAAGAAAACTCAGCCACTAATATATATTAATAGCGTGAAAAACTCCTCACCTGATCTGTTCAACACCTTGAACAATCACAATATAACCTATCACTCTTTGAATGATAAAACACTCTTATACTACTAAAGAAAATCTCTCTCGTTCTCACTCCAAAGGGGTTGCGCCGTAAAGGGTGAAGATCAGTTTCTTAATCCCCAAAAGCCGTACCCTAATCTATATCTATACAGCGATATATATACATGGGAATTTCCCAGATTTAAACTAAACTTCCCTCTCAAAGATATGCGAGTAACAATAACGTATAACACTAATTAGGGAGATATAATAGGGTGAATCTTAACAGCTTAATATCACATCTGTTGTCACGTGAGCAGGTACAATTCCGTTGACGTTCATAGGAATTTAACCTAAAGATCCTCTGCTGAGTACAGGACTGATTCGGCATAGTTGTCACACATCAAAAACTATAAGTATGTATGGCACACATACATTTACAGTTTGCATGTGTGCACTTCCATGTCATTGCCTGCTATCTACTATGTACTATCTGTTGTGTGCTATTCGCTATATGATTTGTTTGCTATCAGATGTATGTTGTGTGCGCCTACTCTGTGGTTGTCCGCCATCAGAGTAGCGTAGTGGAAGCATAGTGTTTGTCGGAATGTATTTGCTGCGTTATGAGTGAAAGTATGAGGGAGTCGGGTCCTTTGGGAAAGGATGTCGTTTAGGAGTTTCAACATGAGTTCAGTTGTGTTCTTCAGTGGTGTATGTTTGCGCTGTGTATTGTGTGTGAGTTTAGATGTGCTTGGGCTGTGAGTTCTGAGTTATGAGGTGTAAGTTTAGGAGGTGTGTTTGGTCGTTTAGATAAGGACGTCTTCTGTTCTTTCTGTGCCTCTAGGCTGAATGTTAGTAATCATCTGCTTTGTTCTTTCTGTCAGTGAGTTCTAAGTGTTAGCTCTTCGAGAGGTTAGAATTTCTAAGGTGTGTGAGATTCCTTCCGTGTGTGTTAGTATTCATAGTATTCTGGCGCTTGATGTGCATTTTGTTCATATTCTGGGTTTTAACAAATTTCAAGGACAAAATTCTTTTTAAGTGGGGAATAATGTTGTGCCCAAGATTTGTTTTTCTTTTGTTTCTAATTCGGTAAGGGAGCTTAACATTATTCTAATATTGGTTTAGTGGGTTTATGTCATTGTGGCATTATTTATTACATTAGAAGGAGGAAAACCTGGGTGTTCTTTTGTTTGATGTTTATTATTTATTAAAAGGGAGTTTATTTTCTTCATAAGTCATATTCCATATATTATTTCACTTAGCAATATTCACATTCATTTCTTCTTCCACTTTCCTGGCATTTCCCTCATGGTTGTTTTCTCATTCTTCTCAAACTCGTGCTATGTGCATCTTCTTTCTTTGCTTCTTCCTCCATCATCTCATTCTCTCTACAATTCAATTGTCTGTGTGCTCCGGGTATTATTGTTCGATGTCCGAGTCCATGAGATCTCGAGCTTGGGGAATTTTGAGTGTGGTTTCCATTCCATGTTCTGGTTCCTCACTCCCCATTCCGGTTTTGATCTTCCATCAATTCGGTTAAGAGTTCATTAATTCGATTGGGGATTCAAGGAGTGAGCGTTGTGGATTTCATGGTGATGTGCTTCACTTCGGATGTGAGGTAGGAGGTAGATGGATTTGGTTGTGTGTGTTCACCCACGGGAGTTTCCGGTTATGGATCTCATAGTATGTATTCTACCTCTGTTGATGGCAAGGCCATTGTGGTCTGCTTCTTCGACTTTTAGGACAGTGGACTTCCTCCAAGCTGAATGTAAAACCCACTGATAGAGCGCTTCGTGTTTGGACATCCTACACAATCAGAGTCACAAAAAGTAGTAAACTTAAATTTCTGTTTATCATTCTACCTCAACTTTAAACTAGTATCCAGGAGGCTGGCAACAGGATTTTCATTATTACAACCAAATTTAGAAATCAGTTCTTCACAATACCTCTTATGGAATAAGATAATGACATTGGAGGTGTGCAAAAACTGCATTCCAAGAAATAGATTCAATTTTCCCAAATCTTTTATTCTGAATTTGTCATGAGGTTACACTTAACAGAGGCTACTAAATCACAATCATCACCTATGATTAAAATGTCGCCCACATAGACAACTAAGAAACATATTTTGCCACTAGTTATTCTTGAAAACAAAAATGAGTCATTCAACAATTTAGTAAAACCTAATTCCTTTAGGAAAATGCTAAGTTTTTGGTGCCATTGTCTAGAAGCATGTTTAAGGCCATATAAAGACTTTTTTAACTTGTGTACCTAGCCAAAGTTTTCAAGTTTAAGGCCTTTAGGAATTTCCATATAACATCTCCATGTAAATCACCATGGAGAAAAGCATTACTAATGTCTTATTGACAAATATACCAGTTTCTCTTAGCAGCAATGAGAACGAATGTTTTGATGGTGGTAAGTTGAACTACTGGTGAATAAATTCTCCAATAGTGGAGTCAATAGTGTTGATGACAATGGATCTATCTGCATTTGAAATCACTGGTAAAGTTTCATCAGCCAACAATTTACTTCCTTCAACTAATGAAAAATATCTTTTCCAAATGGAATTTCTTTCTCTTTGAAAGGACATAGATTTTTATAGAAAACAACATCCCTATTATAAATAATCCTTTGATTATCTAAATCAAGAAGTCCATATCCTTTCTTAGAATAAGCATAACCACGGATAATGGTCTTTACACATCTAGGCAAGAATTTATCATGTTGTTCTTTGGTGATATTTGTAAAACAAAGACATTCAAAACATATAAGCTCAGAATAATATGGTCTATCACCATATATCAACTCAAATGGACTTTTTCATCGATGGTTACTAGAGGAATTTGATTGATCAAATATGTGGTAGTTAATACACCCCCCCCCCCTCCCAAGAAAAGAGAAAAGAAAAAAAATTGAATGGATGGATGAAAAATCAGCACTCTAGCTGTCTCTAATATGTGCCTATGTTTTCTTTCACAACCCATTCTATTGTGGGTGTAGAGCAGCTAGTTTCTGTGTTATACCTTTCACTTTTAAAATTATGTTCCAAACTTAGAACTTTTTAGTTAATAAGAATTGCCAGTTCCTATGTAGTTGACCCTTTTGTTAAATTATCATTCCATTATAACAAAGCATTCCATAATTACGCCAAAAGAATCTGATTTAGAGTTGCAAAAATGAGTCCAGGTTGCTCTGCTTTTATCATCTACAATGGTAAGAAAATAACTATGACCATCGTGTGTTTTCTAGTTATAAGGACCTCAAAGATCTATATGGATTAAATCAAAATTTTCATTAAACTTTATTGAGCTAGCAGAAAAAGTGAGTACGTGGATTTTTTTTCTTTACAACAAGATTCACATAAGAATTAATTTTATCATTGAGGCTTTTTCTATCAAACCAAGTTTCAGAAGCTTACATTAGGGTAAAAGGCCTAGCCCATGGTGACAAAAACTAAGAGCATCATTACAACTGAAACCTAAAACAAGAATATTGATGTTACATGAAACATAACTCATGAGCTACCTAAAAGGTTCTTCACAACTATAATCCATAAGATATAAACCACTACAGTTGGGGGAGAAAAGCACTTCAAAAAGCATACAAGGTCAAAATAAAACATCCCTTTCATGCTTTCTTATAACTTACTGATGGAGATTAAATTGAATTGAAAACTGGGGGAGAAAAGCACTTCAGAAAGTTCTATGAAATCATTTATCTTGACATTTCCTCTTAGTGTAACAGTTTAAGGATAACCGTCAGGCAGTTTCATAGTATGATTCTTCATCAAGAACTGAATAATTACTAAATAAAGATAAGTTTCCAGACAAATGGTTAAAGGCACCAGTATCAAGAATCCAGATCTTTAATGTATAATGACAATTATCACCAACAGTTAATGTAAATTGATGACTATTCAGCAAATTTGAAAAAAGATGAGGTAAGGATAGTACCAACAAAACCACAATTAGATTCTAAGTTCTGTACGGCTAGGTTTAACTCCACTGATGTAGTTTAGGAGTTGACCAACTTGCTTGTTGGTAAGACTTTCATCAAAGGGATCTTTTAGGCTCTCTTGCTTGTCGTCCACATAGCTATTGTCCACATATGTTTTTCCCTTGATGGTTCTCCAATTCATTGGAAACCCATGTTTCCTATAACATATGTCTTCAGATTGACCAGCTTTGTTACAGATGATATAGTGAAGATTTAATCTTCTATTTGTGGATGAATTTGGCCCCTTTTTATAAAGTTTTTTGTTCTAATCAATTGTGAAAATTAGAGATTTGCCTTTTGGTTTAGTAGCCGGGCAAATAAGTTTTTGTCGCTCCTCTTTGACCAGAAGCGCAATTACTTGTTCAACTGATGGAAGAGGGGATTTCAAAATAACATTGCCCCCAACAACGGCATATTTTTTATCAAGCTCCATTAAGAACTTTGTAACATTGCACTCTTTAATGTACTCCTTGAAACCATTCACGCCAGTACATGTACATATGAGAAACTACTGGTAGCATCTATTTCATCTCCAATCTTCTTGATGTTAGTATAATACTCGCACACACTTGGGAACTGGTCAAATGGCCAACAAAGAGAAAAATTGTTACTTGGAAGTGGGTTTTCAAGAAGAAGGATGGAACTTCACCTGTAGAGGGTATCTGATATAGTTTCAAGAACATAAAACCTCAATTTTGAAGTACATTTTCGGCAATAGAAAGCCATAGGAAGAACTCAAAGTTCAACTTCCACCAAAACCAACAATAAGTTGTTTATACTCAAGGTTCTATCATAATAATGAAGTTTTAATGAAGGAATTAAGCCTAAAAACGAGTTTAAGGGTGTGAAATCAACAAAACCCTTACTAGTTGTGAATAATAGCAATAGTGGAGAAGAAGAAGAACTCTAGCTCAAATCAAAGCTTGTAGAAGAAGGAAAATGTCTCTAGTTGCCAACAACCACTAGTAATCAACTTAAGATGAATATTTGAAGTGAGAAAGATGACAAACAAGGGTTCCCCTTGCTGTTGGTGTTGATGGTCGAGCTTAAACAAAGGAGAAGTGCTAGAGAATAATTTGTTCGGCATGGCTGTTTTGTGGCATATTTGGGTGGTTGTTTTGTCTAACATATTTGTGGCATAAACTGCTGGTTGTTTTGTGCTGGTATATCTGTGGTTGTTTTAATAGCTATTGTTTGACAGTGTGACATTTTTGTGGCATAAGCTAGTTAAGTTAGCTACGTTTGGTACGTTCATCGTTCTGTATACTATAATTATAAATATTAATTTATAGTCACACAATATTTTGTTGAAAATAAGTAAAGTAAATATTATAAGATAAGTAATTTGTTACCATCAAAAGTCCATAAATACCTAAATATTGATAAACTCAATAACACTATTAAAATTTTAAATTTACTAATATATTGATTTGAAATGAAAAAAAATATTTATATAATTATAAAAACTAAAAATATAAAAAATCATAAAAAAAGTATTATATATTATATAGAAGCTATAGAAATAACAAAAGACAAAAATAGTAAAGAGAATCATAATTCAATTTTTTATAATATTATTTTAAATATTTTAATTCATAAAGTATCACAAAAATTAATAATATATATTAAAAACTATAAAAGTAGTATAACTTTAAGTTTATTAATATATTGGTTGGATGTACAAATAAAAAAATAGATATATAACTGTAAACATTTTAAAATATATAAAGAAATATTAAAAATAATAAATTATCATTCATCTTACTATTTTTTTCTATTTTAATCAAATTTTAGCTCGAATATATTATATAATACTTTTATAACTTTTTGTATTTTAAACTTTCATTCTAGTAAATATATATATTTTAAAGAGGGCAATTAAATTTATAATACTTTTTATATTTTAAGTTGTAGTCGGTAACTTTTAAATAGCTAAACATATATATTAAATTTTAAATTATTTATACTATGTTTTGTAAATTTTATTTTTTTATTATTAACAAATTATAGGATCCGTGTCCCTCAAGACCCTACATGTCATTTATGTCAAACTTTAGAATTTATACCACAAATATGTCACAAAAATATCATGGCGGATATACCATAAATGAACATGTAAAAATAAATATGCTAAATGTTGGTATTTATGCAACGAGCATCTATGCCACAAAAATGTCACTACCGAAGGCAGCCTAAAACCTGAAAAAAATGAGAAGAAGGAGAGAGAGGGCAGGATTAGGTGATGGATATTGATTCTCCGTCCCACGATGGAATTTTTTCTTTTATTATTTTGAGGGAGTGTCATAGCGATGTTACTTAGGAACATCTCTTCTCAATATAATCATTATCTTTTATTTTGTTGCGCCATGTTTAGCTGTGAATAGAAACATTTATTTAAGTATTTACGTACGTTCCAACATACATGAGTGGCATTTTTATTTTATTTTTCTTTTATAATATATTAATAACATAATTAGTTATAATTATTATAGAATAATTCAGCAATTATATAAAAATTTAATATGACTATATACATGTATATATGATTATTGTATAATTGTTTTTTGGTTTTATAATATTTGTTATGTAAATAATGGAATATATATCAATTCAATTTTAATTAACTGAATATATTTTTTGAAATAATACAAATTTGGAAAGATTGAACTAATATTAATATTTTTCTAAATTGAAAGAGTGCCCCACATATTTTATATGAAAAATGAGTATTGGAATCGCCAATATTTTACAGTGTTTTTTATGAGTGTGCCCCACATCGCATGACTTTTTTAATTTGAATATATTTATTTATCCTTTTCATAATATCTCAACAATATACTTAGTAATAAAATAAGCCTATTTATTTTTAAAAAATTATATAACAATATTCATTTATACATAGTATCATTAAATAATATATATTTATTTTATAATATCTATCGTTATCAATACATGCACAAAAATAGAACATATATAGATTCAAATGTACATATCTTAATCAAATTGAATAGATGTTTAAAAAACTTGAATTCATGTAAAAACGCTAAGTTAAATATTCATAATTTTGTGAGGAAAAAATAATATTTTTTAAAAAGAATAACAAACCTGGGTTATAAATTAATGTATAATATTTGTGGACATGTTTCTAATCATCAATGGAAACACTTATAAATTACTGTGGATATGTAAAAACCAATGTTAATTGCAACATAAAATTGAATCCAACAACTCAGTTTATCATTTCTAAACATTTATAACATTCAGGTTTATCAATCATTCACGCTTTGTAAACTGATAAATGGTAAGAAAATATTCTTATACACAATGATTTGATAAGAACAACCAAATGAAAAGATATATAATAGTTAGTGTCATCGTTTTCATTATAGTGACGAAAACGACTTTAGAATGTTGTGTACATGTAGACCAGTGGAAACGTTTACATTCTTTTGGATACGTGTTGTCATAAAATCTACACGGTAATATATATAGATTTATAGCAAACTAAAAGGCAAGTGCACCTAGTCGGAGTAGTACAACAAGTGTCGTATCCACAGGGAAATTGTTCAATTATCCTAGTCTCGGTAATTAATAAAAGCAGTAAAAGGGGGTTTAGCCGGAGGCAAGCTTGATTTGTTGTTGGATTAGTACAGAAATAATAAACACAGTAAAATAAGGTGAATTAATTGATGTGGATGGAAAAGGTATCCTAGGATAGCGGGGGAATTGCCTAAATTACTTAAACAAATTTATAACCTTGTCTCAATTATTTTGTCTATTTAGAGTTAATAGGTGTCAGTTACAAACTCTTAATAATAGCCTCAGTATTTTCCTGCTCAACCCGGAGTGTAAATACCAAGGTTTATTCCTTTGTGGTACTTAGACTATCTCAAAATCATATGTTGATAGTTACCATAAAAATGCAGTAGTTTGTCACGTAACGTAAAGCATTTAACAATATTTGCTGAAAGGAATTAAAACAAGTTTAATAAGTGAGATAGGTGATAAACATTTATTTAAGTAATATTAGGATCAAACCTCATCCTAGGATACAAATGAAAATTACTCAGACATTAAGGAGATAAAAAGATAGCACAGATAGATTTAGCCATTGTTTAAGAGAAAGAACGGGTATGCACTCGCTCTCACATCTGCTGCCTCTCTTCTATTTCTTTTGTTTTGTTGAGTACGTGAGTATGGAGTGTTGTGGTGTTACGGGAGAAGATGAATGGAAGAGAATGGATGAGTGTGGTGCTGTTGTGTGATTTCTTCAGTCTCTCCCCGTACAGGCACACCATTTATCCTTGAAGGTGCTGGGTTTATATAGAGAAGCAGGGGATGAGGTTGATGATAGAACTGGAGAGGAGACAGAACTGAGGTTGATTGGAGACAGACGCGTGAGGGATTTAAGGCAGGGGCCTGATATGGTTTACTGGAGTAGATGGATATGTCTGTAGGCACCGAAAGGAAGAAGCAATTGGGGAAGACAGTCGGCGTAGTTGCAGCTCTATTAGTTGTCCAGTCTTTTTTCCACGGACAGTTCTATTTCTTGTCCGTCCATTTTTCCACGGACACATTGTGTCCTTGCTTCTGTCAGCCCATTGTCCGTCCATATTTCTACGGACTCATTTATGTCCTGGTTGCGTCCGCCCCTTGTCCTGGCTTAATTCCACGGACTGGGCTTCAGTTTTGCCGCGTCTGGACCACCGTCCGGGTCACCTGGTTCTGACACCTCTATTGTGTCTGCCCTTTTCTCTGCGGCCGCACCGCGGACAGATTCTGTCCGTCCTTATTTGAGCGGACACACCACGGACGTCTTTTTGCACTGTCCGGACCAGCCTGGTTCGGACAGGTATAGGTTTCGGACAGTGGTTCGTGCGAAATTGTTTTGCTCCTAAAATATTTGTTCCAGCTCTGATTTTAAGATCCGTTTGCGCCTATGCGTTCATATCTTCATGTACTTTGCACCTAGCTTAGTTTTTCCTCATGTTTTAACCAACAAATTTGTGAGATAATCAATAAAAGATAAACTAGAGGAAAACTAACAAAAGTGGAGAAATGAGCAAGAAAAGTGCCGATATAATACATGAAATACACCCATAAAACATGCTCATTTGGACACTTATCACGCCCCCACACTTACCTTTTGTTTGCCCTCAAGCAAATCCATGTACCCAAGTAAGTAGGGAATGCTCAATACTAACAAATATTATTATGAAGGGTAGGATAAACAGGTGAACAGTACATGATCTTTAAACTTTTCGAGGAGTGTGATCCATCAACTGCTGGTGGCATAGGTGTACTCAGGGTAAAAATAAAAATTAGAGTTTCGGGGTATGATCCGGAGTACTTCAATGCTTCTTAGTTAAGGTGACTTTGAGAACTTTTACCATGGCCAACTTCTCTCAAGAATGGGCATTGAGAAGAAAACAAAAGGAAAAATAGATTATACATTTGTTTCACTTTTGCATAAGAGATGAGAAGATAATATGTAGGCATCAAGCCTTTGTATTTAAGAATACTCAACTCTTTTTGTTGGTTACCAATGGTGTCTCGCAAGTCCCTTGTTTATTTTTTGTATATACATTTTTTTAGACAGAGAAGCACCCCTTAGCAATCCCTAAGAAAGAAGACAGGAAGAGCCCCTGAGCGATAAAAATCCAACCATTTCAGATCATTTGGTCACACCGCATAAAAATGCTCCTCAAAAGTAATCAAAATTTTAAAATTTTGTACCATTTATCCCACAATTCATAACAGTATTTATTCTTAAAGAGAACAACCCACATATAAAGGGTCCACGATATTGAATTAGGACAAACGCAAGATAAGCAGAGAGATTAAGCATTTTAAGCACAAAATGTCGCCGAAAAGGGCACACTCCCCCACACTTAAATTGAACAATGTCCTCATTGTTCACCAGAAAAACAAAGGAGTGTTTCAGGAGACCTTTTCGGTAAGTAGATAAAATAGAGAGAACACAAAGCTCACAAATAAACATTTAAGCACAGAACCTCTCCAAAGCAGATTTTATTCAAATAAAAGCATAATTAAAGAAACTGGTACTCCCCTGAGATTATTTTTGCTAGCGTTTAAAGGAGTTCCCCCACACTTGAGCTTCAGCCTCAAGTAGCGTAGCTTGGTTGCGGTGTAGACATGAAGTTGCACCTGCATAAGACACTAGAAGCAACCATACTACGAACGGGGTTAAGAGTTAGCAAAAATAAAATTTAAAGAGAACCTGAAAATTAAAAAGCATAAAAGCAAATAAAAGAAAAGTTCATCCGGGTTGCCTCCCGGAAAGCTGCCCTTGTTTAACGTCTTTGGCTAGACGCTTTGGTTAGATCGAACCTGGGGGGTGGTTATGAGGAGGAGATCCAAAGCATGACTTGATGGTATTTTTGAGTGTCCACCTGGGTGCATGTTTTCTTTTCTTATCCCGCTCTTCATCAGGGATTGGTGGTGGTATCTCTGTAATGGACATCCCGTCTGGAAGGGTGACAAAGAGAAGTGGACATGATGGTGATTGAGTGTCCCTCACAAACTTGAGATCCTTGGATTTGTTATCTAGACCTTCCTAATGCAAACTCCAGCTTTTCATCATAAGCTTGAAGGGTGATTATCCCCCGGGCCACCCAAATGTGCACATTGGTTGTGGCAAGGAAAGGTCGTCCAAGGATTAGAGGTGTAGTGGAGTTCTCTTCGATGTCCAAAATGACAAAATCGCATGGGAAGTATAAGTGTTCCACTTTGATGATAACATCCTCCACCACTCCGCTTGGGTAAGTTACCGAACCATCTGCTAGTTGAAGGGTCATCTTGGTCTTTTTTATATCTCCAATTCCCAGCCTTTTGAAAGTGGAGAGGGGCATCAAATTTATGGAGGCACCCAGATCGCATAGGGAGTATGGATATGAGGTGCTACCAATTGTGACTGGAATGGTGAAGCTGTCTGGGTCATTGCATTTCGAAGGTAGTGGTTGTTGCAGAATAGCTAAGCAAGCTACATTGAGTGGTACGGTACTGACTTCGGCCAATTTAGTTTTGTTGGAGATAAGGTGTTTAAGAAATTTTGCGTAGTTTGGCATTTTGGCAATGAGGTCTACAAACTATATGTTGACGTTTAGTTGTTTCAGCATTGCCAAAAACTTCCCATATTCATTATCCAACTTCTGTTTTTGGAGTCGGTTGGGAAATGGTAGAGGCGGTTCTTGTGGAGAAGGTTTTGGAGCTGATGGAATAGTGAGGATGCTGGGAGATGTCTTTTCTACTGGGACCTCAACTGTTTCTTCACTATCCTCTTTGGATTCCTCCGACTTTTGCGGGATGTGAATCTCGTTGGTTTTTCTACCGCTTCTCAAGGTTATCGCCGTGACCTCTTCTTCTTCTTCTTCTTCAAAATCGAGCTTTTCATTTTTATAGCCGGCCACCAACTGCTCAAGGTAGGTATTCTCGGACTGAATGCGATTTTTATAGACTTTGGTGGTGCTTTCCAGTTCAGTTACATTCCTTTTGGAAGTTTCGATTGCTATTACCCACTCTTGAAGGGAAGGGTGAAGTTCTGGAACCTTAGCTGTTTTGGCCACCTCTATCTTTTCTTCACTATGCTCCTACACATAGATGCATTTGGCTTGCTCTCTTGGATTTGGCTCCGTTTGGCTTGGGAGAGTCCCAGGCGGTCTTCGAGCAAGTTGTTCTGCAATTTGATTGAATTTACCTTCGATTTTTTGGTTGAAAGCTTCTTGTGCATAAAGCTGGTTTTGAGTCATAGACATGTATCCCTTCATCATCTCTTTGAGTTCTGCGTTTGGATCAACAGAGGATGAAGATGGTTGTTGTTGTTGGTTGAAACCTAGAGGGGTACCTTGTGCTCTATAACCCATATTAGAGTTTGGTTGGGGTCTGTTTCCCTGATAGGTATTGGAACTGTTGTTCTGCCCTCCTTGGTTCTGATCATTGTTTTTCCATGAGAAATTCGGGTGATTTCTCCATGGGTAGTTGTTGTTGATGTTATTGTTGTAGGAATTACCGGGGCGGTTTCCTATGAAGTTCACATCTTCGTACTGGTTTTTACCTTCGCATTGGTGAGTTTCATGAGGACCGGCGCATATGGCACATCCTTCTGCAGATGAACCTGGAGGCGAGGAAGCTATTGTTTTTACGATTTCGTTTTGAGATGTTGTTAGCTTTTCCACCATCTTTGCAAGGGACGAGATCTGGGCTGATAAATGATCCGTAGGTTCAACATGGAGTAGGCCTGCTGCTCGTGGCGTTCTTCCTTTGGATCTCGTCCATTGTCTGGTATTGCTCGTCATGGTTTCGAGAAGGTTCATCCCTTCTTGAGGAGATTTCATCATGAAACTTCCTCCTACAGAGGAATTTACGAGTAGTTGGTTCCCATCATCCAGGCCATTAAAGAATGATAGGCAGAGGGATTGATCGTCGAGACCATGGTGGGAACATTTCATCAACATATCCTTGAATCTATCCCATGCGTCGTACAACGTTTCTCCTGGTTCCTGACAAAATGTGTTGATTTCTCCGATCAGTTGCCTCGTTCTACTGGTTGGGTAGTATTTGGCAAGGAACTTCTGGGCCATTTGCAGCCATGTATGGATTGATCGGGAGGGAAGACTTCGGTACCACCTGTTTGCTGAATCTGACAACGAGTGAGGAAATAGTTGTAGACGAATTCTTTCTTTGACGTTGCCGGTTTGATCAAAGGAATTACAGAAGTCTAGGAAGAGACTTAAATGATTTGGGGCTTCATCTGGATTTGCTCCACTAAACTTGCCTAAATCCCGGACGGCGGCGATGTAGTGGGTTTTGAAAGCCCATCGTCCGGTTTCTTGCGGTGTTAGTTCGGGGAGAACTATGGCTGATGCCCTTCCTTCGGTATCCGGTTGGTGGTAATCAGAGAGGACACGGTGTTCTGGTTGATTTTCATGGTCCATTTCATCTATAACTTGGTTTTCGGCCATGTCTTGATTTCTCAGGTTTCTTCTTGTGTTAAATAAAGTGCGCTCGGGTTCGGGTCTCAGACTGATAAGTGAAGAACCTCGGGTTCGAGTGTTTGGCATGCACAGAAGATACTTTGTGGTTTGTGAGAAATTGCCAAATCAACAGTGGTTAGATAAATAAAAGCAAAAATATTTAATTAGACTGATAAACGTTAATTAAACAGAGATTATATTTTTTTAATTTTTTTTTATGACAAGAGTAAAAAGACCGAAAATAAGTAGACAAAAAGAAACAAAAATAATTGCAGGTTAAGTAAATAATAAAATTAGAATAAAGAAAAAGATAGAATTAAATTGCGGGAATTTAAATGACAAGGGAATTTAAAGAACTGAATTTAAATGTTAGTAGTTAGAGTACTGGAATTTAAATGACAGAATGTAAATGTTAGTAGTTAGTTGACAGAATTTAAATGACAAAAATTTAAATGACAGAAATTTAAATGTTAGGAGTTAGTTTACAGAAATTTAAATGACTGAAATTTAAATGTTAGAAGTTAGATGACAGAATTTAAATGACTGAAATTTAAATGTTAGAAGTTAGATTGCAGTAAATTAAATGACTGAAAAATAAATAACAAAAATTAATAGAAATAAAAATAAACAAACAACAAAATAATATAAACAGAATATTACAGTATAGCAAGTGAACTACCAAAAACTAGGGAAATTGATGGAATCAATTTCCCCGGCAACGGCGCCAAAAACTTGTTGTCATAAAATCTACACGGTAATATATATAGATTTATAGCAAACTAAAAGGCAAGTGCACCTAGTCGGAGTAGTACAACAAGTGTCGTATCCACAGGGAAATTGTTCAATTATCCTAGTCTCGGTAATTAATAAAAGCAGTAAAAGGGGGTTTAGCCGGAGGCAAGCTTGATTTGTTGTTGGATTAGTACAGAAATAATAAACACAGTAAAATAAGGTGAATTAACTGATGTGGATGGAAAAGGTATCCTAGGATAGCGGGGGAATTGCCTAAATTACTTAAACAAATTTATAACCTTGTCTCAATTATTTTGTCTATTTAGAGTTAATAGGTGTCAGTTACAAACTCTTAATAATAGCCTCAGTATTTTCCTGCTCAACCCGGAGTGTAAATACCAAGGTTTATTCCTTTGTGGTACTTAGACTATCTCAAAATCATATGTTGATAATTACCATAAAAATGCAGTAGTTTGTCACGTAACGTAAAGCATTTAACAATATTTGCTGAAAGGAATTAAAACAAGTTTAATAAGTGAGATAGGTGATAAACATTTATTTAAGTAATATTAGGATCAAACCCCATCCTAGGATACAAATGAAAATTACTCAGACATTAACGGAGATAAAAAGATAGCACAGATAGATTTAGCCATTGTTTAAGAGAAAGAACGGGTATGCACTCGCTCTCACTTCTGCTACCTCTCTTCTATGTCTTTTGTTTTGCTGAGTACGTGAGTATTGAGTGTTGTGGTGTTACGGGAGAAGATGAATGGAAGAGAATGGATGAGTGTGGTGCTGTTGTGTGATTTCTTCAGTCTCTCCCCGTACAGGCACACCATTTATCCTTGAAGGTGCTGGGTTTATATAGAGAAGCAGGGGATGAGGTTGATGATAGAACTGAAGAAGAGACAGAACTGAGGTTGATTGGAGACAGACGAGTGAGGATTTAAGGCAGGCGCCTGATGTGGTTTACTGGAGTAGATGGATATGTCTGTACGCGCCGAAAGGAAGAAGCAATTGGGGAAGACAGTCGGTGTAGTTGCAGCTCTATTAGTTGTCCGGTCTTTTTTCCACGGACAGTTCTATTTCTTGTCCGTCCATTTTTCCACGGACACATTGTGTCCTTGCTTCTGTCCGCCCCTTGTCCGTCCATATTTCTACGGACTCATTTATGTCCTGGTTGCGTCCGCTCCTTGTCCTGGCTTAATTCCACGGACTGGGCTTCAGTTTGGCCGCGTCCGGACCACCGTCCGGGTCACCTGGTTCGGACACCTCTATTGTGTCCGCCCTTTTCTCTGCGGACGCACCGCGGACAGATTCTGTCCGTCCTTATTTGAGCGGACACACCACGGACGTCTTTTTGCACTGTCCGGACCAGCCTGGTTTGGACAGGTATAGGTTTCGGACAGTGGTTCGTGCGAAATTGTTTTGCTCCTAAAATATTCGTTCCAGCTCTGATTTAAGATCCGTTTGCGCCTATGTGTTCGTCTCTTCATGTACTTTGATCCTAGCTTAGTTTTTCCTCATGTTTTAACCAACAAATTTGTGAGATAATCAATAAAACATAAACTAGAGGAAAACTAACAAAAGTGGAGA
The DNA here is from genome assembly GCA_023374045.1 of Limonium bicolor. Lineage (NCBI taxonomy): Eukaryota > Viridiplantae > Streptophyta > Magnoliopsida > Caryophyllales > Plumbaginaceae > Limonium > Limonium bicolor. The sequence continues at coordinate 50,499,055 of CM041779.1, read as the reverse complement.
AATGAGCAAGAAAAGTGCCGATATAATATATGAAATACACCCATAAAACATGCTCATTTGGACACTTATCAATACGTAAAAACCAAGATTAATGAATATGTAATATTGACTCTAACCTCCTAGTTTGTCGTTTTTAAACATTTATAGCATTCGGGTTTATCAATCAATCAAGCTCTATAAGCTAACAAATAATAAGAAAATATTCTCATGCACAATGATTCATGCAAACGACCAAGGGAAAAAATATATAACAATTAGTGTCATTTTTTTAAAATAAACATGAAAGTGATTATAGAAGGTTATGTACATGTTTTTAATCATTAGTGGAAATGTTAATAAGCTATCGTGCATACGTAAAAACCAAGGGTAACGAGTACGTAAAATTGAATCCAACAACTCAATTTATCGTTTCCAAACGTTTATAGCCTTCAATTTTAACAATTAGTCAAGCTCTATAAACTAATAAATGCTGAGAAAATATTCTTATACACAATGATTCGATAAGAATGACCAAATGAAAAGATATATAACATATAGTGTCATCTTCTCTATAATAGAGATGGAAACGATTATAGAAGGTTGTGTACATGTTTCTAATCATCAAGGGAAACATTAATAAGCTATCGTGGATATGTAAAAACCAAGGTTAAAGAATACGCAAATTGAATCCAACAACTCAGTTTATCGTTTCCAAACGTTTGTAGCCTTCAATTTTAACAATTAGTCGAGATCTGTAAACTAATAAATGCTAAGAAAATATTATTATACACAATTATTCAATCAGAATTGCCAAAAGAAAATATATATATAACAGATAGTGTCAACTTCTCTATAATAGTGATGGAAACGATTATAGAAGGTTATGTACATGTTTCTAATCATCAGTGGAAACGTTAATAAGCTATTGTGGATATATAAAAACCAAGATTAACGAATACGTAAAATTAAATCCAACAACTCAGTTTATTGTTTTCAAACGTTTGTAGCCTTCAATTTTAACAATTAGTCAAGATCTGTAAACTAATAAATGCTGAGAAAATATTCTTATACACAATGATTCAATAAGAATGGCTAAATGAAAAGATATATAACAGATAGTGTCATCTTCTCTATAATAGAGATGGAAACGATTATAGAAGGTTGTGTACATGTTTCTAATCATCAGTGGAAACGTTAATAAGCTATCATGGATACGTAAAAACCAAGGTTAACGAATACTTAAAATTGAATCCAACAACTCAGTTTATCGTTTCCAAACGTTTGTAGCCTTCAATTTCAACAATTAGTCAAGCTCTGTAAACTAATAAATGCTAAGAAAATATTCTTATACACAATGATCAATAAGAATGGCCAAATGAAAAGATATATAACAGATAGTGTCATCTTCTCTATAATAGTGATGGAAATGATTATAGAAGGTTGTGTACATGTTTCTAATCATCAGTGGACACGTTAATAAGCTATCGTGGATACGTAAAAACCAAGGTTAAATACAAATACGTAAAATTGAATCTAACAACTCAGTTTATTATTTCCATACGTTTATAACCTTTAATTTTAACAATTAGTCAAGCTCTGTAAACTAATTAATGCTAAGAAAATATTCTTATACACAATGATTCGATAACAATGGCCAAATGAAAAGATATTTAACAGATAGTGTCATCTTCGGTATAATAGTGATGAAAACGATTATAGAAGGTTGTGTACATGTTTCTAATCATCAGTGGAAACGTTAATAAGCTATTGTGGATATGTAATAACCAAGGTTAACGAATACGTAAAATTGAATCCAACAACTCAGTTTATCATTTCCAAACGTTTATAACCTTCAATTTTAACAATTAGTCAAGATCTGTAAACTAATGTATGCTAAGAAAATATTCTTATACACAATGATTCGATAAGAATGACCAAATGAAAAGATTTATAACAGTTAGTATCATCTTTTCTATAATAGTGATGAAAACAATTATAGAAGATTGTGTACATGTTTCGAATCATTAGTGGAAATGTTTATAAGCTACCGTGGATACGTAATAACTAAGGTTAACGAATACATGAACAACTCAATTATTATTTCCACACGTTTATGGCCTTCATGTTTATCAATTAGTCAAGCTCTATACATTGATAAATGCTAAGAAAATATTCTTATACACTATGATTCGGTAAGAATGATCAAAAGAAAAGATATATAATAGTTAGTGTTATCTTTTCTATAATAGTAATATAAACACTTACAAAAGGTGGTGTACAAGTTTCTAATCATTAGTGGGAGCATATATATAAGTTATCGTGGATACTCAAAACCCAAACATATCCTAGAAATCCATAATCTTCGAAGGTTTATTTTAGAGTTTGATGTAAAGTGCTTAGGGTCTACTAAGAAATTGTAACATTAAATATAAGGATATAAAATGAATCAATAAAAATATCTTAAACCCCAAAGATACCCTAGGAATGCCACATAATTGATTATATATTTATTCTATTATAAATATAGTAATAGTAATTAATTATATATGTTTTAATAATCATATCTATTATATTATAATTATGATTACTATTTTTAGTGATATTATTATATTAATATTTACCATATTGTTTACATTGTAAAGTATGTAAATGCTACATAATTGATTTTTGGCTTTGTGATTTATTGTATGTGACATTTATCTACACCTTACTTTAATTAAAATAATTATGGTCAATTATCACCTATATTTAGAAGTATTTAATGGTTTATGGTTTATAGTTTGTTTTATCGTTTGAATCTTTTAGTGTTATTTTATTTATTTTTATGGGTTATTTTTAGTTTCTTTTGATTTATTATTTATTCTATTATAAATGTAGTAAAATGGGTAGAGTCCAAGGTGTAAGGTTCAAGAACTTTATCACTAAACTAGAGTTTATTTCATATTTGAATTTAAAATTATATTATAATTTGAATTTAAAATTATATTATGATTTGATTTATTCTAACTTTTGATATGTATTTTATAATTTAAAATCAATTTTCGATTTTAGGATTTATTCAATAAATATTTATTAGTTATATAAAGTTTTAAAATTAATACATAATTTATCATACTTTTATACTTACACATTACATGTATAAAAATATATACACTAACACCCAAAATAGATTAAAAATGGAATTAATCTCAACCATATGTTTTATTTTTTATTCTATTACTAGATTTATTTAAATATTTTAATTTCACCTATCTTTTACCTATTTATAAACACACTCACTAACTAAGCATTTAAAATTGTAATATAAAAAAGGAGATGTAGTAATTTAATTACTACAACAACGTGTTTCTCATATGAGGATAAATAGTGATGAAGTATCAAGTATATCCATGTCCGTGAATTTAAAGTAAATAAAGTCAACGGTTGAGATTCGATCCGTCAACTATCCGTCCCCAAATCTGTTCCGGAGAAAGAGAGATAGAGAAGAGACTTAAGTGAAAAATTTGGCATGTGACTTGCACATGTTTCTATTGTGACTTGTACATATAGATGCGTATGATAATCACAATCACATTCACACAAACATCCACTTAGTGAGATAATTAATACATATAGAGGTACCAGAAGTGTCCCATCATAAACACACTTGTTTAAGTTGTTGTAAAGTCCTATTTTTTCGTAGAAGGCTTTTCAAATAAAACATCGTTTGTATGAATATCTTTAATCCAAATTGTGCTCGCTCTTATATCATTATATATTATATATATATATATATATCCTTTAAACACCTATATGTACTAAAAATACCTTACATGTTTGGACGTAAAACCCAATGTTGTAGAGTATACTTAAAATAAACAAACAAACCAACCAACCACACAATATACAGAAGCATTATTAGTTAGTTAGTTAATTAATTAATTAGAAGTGGTGATGGTCATCGTGGAAGGCACTCTGTTATATCTTCAAACCCGGAGTAATCCGACACATCTTCTAGTCTGTTGATTGGCTTAGAGTCGGAGTAGTTAGAGGTAGTAGTGTGCGTGGTACTGGTGGTTGATGTCAAGTTGGCTTTCATTGTATTGGTGGTGGACGATGATGGTTCTGAGCTGGAGAAGAAATTTGGCGGTGTTGGGTCAATAAGCGCTATAGACTGGCCATTAAGTGCAGCTACTACGATAGTCATCTTAGGCCTTCTAGGAGCACTTTCTTGGATACACATTAAACCGAGCTGGACACATCTTATAAGTTCTTCGCTTGAGTAATTTCCACCTAAGCTTGGGTCTGCTAAATCAACAGCTGCTCCTTCATTCCAAAGCGTCCATGCCTGTGCAACATAATGAAGTACATGATGGCATCTGTGAATATAATTAGTTAATTTCATCACAAAATAGAAAGAATAGTTATCTTCTTTTGAAACGTACACGAAAGAGTAATGCCTCCTCATCTTCAGAACGGTTGTAGAATCTGTTCTTCTGACCACTAACAATCTCTAAAACTATAATGCCAAAGCTATAAACATCTGACTTGACAGAGTAATGTCCTGTCAACACGTATTCTGGGGCCATGTAGCCACTGCAAACATATTTATAATGAATAAGCTTGATAAGTTAAGATTACGTGAATGAAAATCATTTGAACTTTTCAAGGATATGAAAATAACTTACTATGTCCCAACGATCCTGTTGGTGTCATCCTGGGTTTGATCAACACCGAAAAGCTTAGCGAGTCCGAAATCCGATATCTTAGGGTTCATATCTTCATCCAGTAGTATGTTACTTGATTTAAGATCACGGTGAATGATTTTCAACCTGGAATCTTCGTGAAGGTAAAGCAATCCTTTAGCTATACCACATATTATTTTGTACCTTGTCGGCCAGTCCAAACTCGCTCGCTTCACTGGATCTGAAGTAGTTGATTCATTATGAATTAAAATGCATGCATGGTCAATTACTTAAACCTGTCTAAATTAAATGACTTTGTTTGTACCTGATAGAAATCTGTCCAGACTGGAATTATATAGGTACTCATACACAAGAATCTTCTCTTTTCCTGACAAACAGAACCCTAGTAATTTTACCAGATTGCGGTGTTGAAGCTTGGCCACGAGAAGCACTTCTGTCTTAAACTCTGATCCGCCCTGCCCTGATGTTTCCGATAGCCTTTTCACAGCTACATCTTGCCCATTTTCCAGCTTTCCCTGGACCAATAGAAGCTAATTACGAACCAATTTGGGCAATAGATTATGAGAAAGATACTAATATATATACTATGGAGAAAACGGTATATACCTTGTAAACAGCACCAAAACCACCTTGTCCGAGCATGTTTTCGGATGAGAAGTTGTGTGTAGCAGCCCTGATACTGTTGAAGTCGAACTGCAAGGATTCCGCGGACGTAATCTCGTTCATATCTACATCTACCAGTACAACGAAACCAATATTTCGAATTTTTCTTTATTTTTATGGACATCATGCATGATGTATCTTCTTCATCTCATAGTACTGTATTTCGAAGTCTTAAATATAACATATATGGAAAACAATTAACAGATGATGACATTCACCCTCCTCTAATTATGTTTTGTCCCCAACTAGTGATTAATGTAGTATATCAAGAGGTACAAATGAGGAAACATTACTCACCATTGATTACTAGCGACTACAGTGATGGTGCTTTATATAGTAGGGTTTCAGAACAAAGTAAACGGACACTCTGTACACTAGTTATGTGGGTTTGATTAAATATTTACTTTTGGTTTGGGCTGGCCCATATCTTGTTACCCTCCCATGATCCAAGCGACATAACTGGGAGTTCGAATCGAATCTTTCTGAAGCGTGGTCCGGCAGTGATTTAGTCAGTATGTGTCTAGTATTCTGTGTCTATGTATTGAATTAAGAGGGATTTGTTGGCTACTTTTTCAAGGACAAAATGAATGTCCAGAGTAACGCGTTTTACCTTAAAGTGAAGAATATGGTTAGTGGCTAATATGTAGCCCCAAAATTGTCATACCACAAAATTAGTGGAGAGGAGAGAAAAACACCGTAAATTAGCAAGGAGTTGTTGCACCCACATGATCTCGCAAGTGGCATAGGTGAGGCGATACTCTGCCTCTATGGTGGAGCGAGCAATTGTCAGTTGCTTCTTCCATTGCCAAGCCACCAAAATTTTCCCTAAGAAGACATAGAAACCTGTCGTGGATCTACAGTCATCCTGGTTTCTGTCCGAGTCTACATATGCAAACACAAAGAACTGCGAGGTTGATCGAGCTGAGACATGAAATCACAAGCTGCGGGTAGCATTCAGGCAACACATTATGCGTTTTAATGCTTTCAAGTGTTTAGTTGTGGATTCTGCAGATGCTACCATAGTGTATTGACTGCAAAGGTAATGTGGTCTTGTTAGGGTTACATATTGCAAACCCCTAATTAGACTGTACAACAGGGTTGTGTTAAGAAAGATGGAGTTGGTGGGGTAAGTGAGTGAATGTAGAGTTTTTGGGTGTAGAAACTGGTCTAGACTGTGTTTAACTTTGCTAGATTGAGAAGGTCAAAGATGTATCTTTCTTGTGGCATATAAAGACCACTGGTGTTTCTCTCAACCTGTATTCCCCAAAAATAGTGAAGAAGTCCAAGGTTCTTAATAGGAAAGATAGATGGGAGGTGAGAGATAAAATGAGTGATTATCAGAGATGTGTTTCTCGTTAGTATGATATCATCTACATAGATGAGAGCAAAGAGTGTTTCTGACCCTAAGCGATAGATAAAGAAGAAGGAAACAACCTTAGAATCTTCACCCATAGAGATTAGAGCCTCACTGAGTTTAGCAAACCAAGCCCTGGGGGCTTGCTTCGAGCCATAAATACTCTTCCTTAGTTGACAAACACATGTTTGGGTAGAGTGGATTTATAAAACCAAGAGGTTGAGTCATTAGAACAAGCTTCTGTAAATCACCTTGCAAAAAGTAATTTGAATGTCTATATGATGTATTGGCTTGCAATCTATGGTGGCTAGGGATAGAACAGTGTGTATGATGGTAGCTCTGACAACAGGACCGAATGTCTCATTGTACTCTAGACCTTCTGTTGGACTATAGCCTCTAGCAACAAGTCATTCTTTTCTTCTCTCAATGTTGTCATCTAATTTTCTGTTTGTTTTAAGCACCCACTTGACACTTAAAACATTACTCCCAAATTCTGGTGTTCATGAGAGCTTCAAGCTCTGTCAACGTAGCTTGCCTCCAAACAGGGTAATATATGGCTTGTTTGATTGTTGGTTCATCAGGAACGTCTTCTGATGAGAGTTGGGTAGTATGAGCTTGGGGCCAGGGTATTGTACCATCACCGCGCACCAAGGGTCTACTGATATTGGATTTAGCAAAAGTAACCATAGGATGATCATTTATGGGTTAGGGCTGGGATGAGGTGATGGCAAGGTAGCAGGAGAGGAGGTGGAACTAGCTGATGATAAGGTGGTAGGTGTGGGTTTGCTCCTAAAATACAAAGCTTCAATCAGGAGTTGAAAATTTATGACAGTTTGAAACTGACTCGCATCTGATGCGGGCTATGAATGGTTCCTTCTATTGCAGGGTTGGGTTAAAGTGAACTATAGCATCAACAAGAAGAGAGGAAGAGCTAGCTATTGTTCTTGCGGGTATAGTAAGAGGAAATGATGGAGCCCCTTTGATGATCTTTAAGAAGAAGTTGGTTGACGGTCTAAATAATGTTGAATATTGTCAAGGATTGATCTATTGTCTCAAATCAGGATGGATAAGCTTCAAGGAATCTCTTTGAAGAGCCAAAATTTCCACCAGGTTTTGAACCTAAGGGTGTAGCTCCTGTTAGCCACGAGAATAACTCAGGAAACTGAAGTTGATTAAGGCGATTAACAATCAAGCTAGGTGATTATGCTAATGGGGAAGGATCTATCGGACCAAGACATGTTGGAGGCGGAGGAGGAGAATGAAGGAAATAACACAATGATTTTAGTCAAAAAGCTAGGGTGTTAAGTTCGAGATAAAAGATTAGCAGTCGATCTATTCAAGGCAACCTAGCTAGAATCAAGCATGCAATGTCTCAAGATGCTAATAGAGGAGAAGAAAACAAAGAAAGATGAGGTTGTAGGAGTTAAGAAGTCTAGTAAGCAATAAGTTGACAACAGGATAGATAAGGTATAGTATAAGAAATCATTTATTGGTTTTTTGAAACACTAGCAAATGGTTAAGAAAGATATATATATAGGAGCAAGGGTAGGACACATAGTATTTAAGAGTGATGGAGATGTCTTAATTTTGACAAGAAGGTCAAATAAGTTGGATGGATGTAGCCTTGTTGTTCTGATGTTTGTTACATATTTAGTGGGTATTGGCCAATTGGCACACTTGTAAAAAAAAGGGACATTAGAAAAAGTTTCAAAGCAGAGGTAAATTTCCAGCTCTTGTCTAGAAAGAATGAGAAGGAAGGAATAGCTATAAAGAAGTAATTTTCGTGGTTTGTTTGTACCTAACTTTTACATTAGTACTATCAAGTATTTTTATATTTTGAAGGGAGACAACTTTTTCCAAAACTTTGGATCATCCAAAAGTTTGCTGTAAATCGTAACAAGTTGGTCTTTTTAAAAAGAAACTATTCACCCTCTTTTATTTGACTTATCTAATAAAGGAAGCTGCCTTTGTTGTTTAAACTTTCAAGTATGACTTCCACGACGAGTCACACACCTGAAGGGAAGAGTACAAAAAACAACAAATTGTATTTGCCCAAAATCGTCAAACCTACAACCCTCTTTTTTAAAATTCCAATTAGTTGCTGGTTTAGGGACTAATTTCCACATACTATTGTGGCGTGGGCCCTATAATACAAATGAATAATGGGGTCATCTCATCTACACTAGAACAACAAATGAAGCAGCAACACCGCCCTCCAAACACGACCCGTTGTCAATCAATCCCCCATGCAATTGTGAGATAACTTTCCTAACTGCCCCCAATTCCCAACACTCACTCACCACCGCTGTATCACTCATCTTGTATCACTTTCAAGAATGATAAATTAATGCAACAGAAAAGAGCTAGCATTTAATGTTCCAATTAATTCCTCCTCTTATCCCCATCCAAATCTACCCTATACTACACGACACCAAAGCCGTAAGTATTGGTTTAGCTAGCCTATCAGCATTTAACATACTCCCTCCGTCCTGAATTGACCGTCCTGTTTGCTTTATGGCACGCTTTTCCACTTCAATATTAAGCATATAAGATAAAATAATTTTATAAAACTAAATTTTGTAATATATAGTTTATCATGTAAGGAATCATATGCAAAACTTAAATTTTCAAAATTAATTTATCTTATATGTTAAAAATTGAAGTCAAACGACATGTCCAAATAGTAAACAGGACGGTCAATTCAGGACGGAGGGAGTATGAATTATGTGTGTCGCTTTCATATACTTGACACGACATTTTGATTCATTATCAGCTCGCATTAATGTAACGTCGCTGTACTTGTATATTTAATGATTTTTTGAAATGAGTATATTAATTTATTTAGAGAAGTGGTAATTAAGTAAATCATTTATAAAAGAAGTGGTAATTAAGTAAACTTACTGTTTGATGCTAACAGTAATGCATTCTTCTTCCTGTTGATGGAGATTAAAACGCAAATGGTAAGTAACAGTGCTGCTGCAACGACTGAAATGGAGACCACTATTACCCATGATCTGTTCTTCTTCTTCTTGTTACCTGTGCAATTAAGGAGTATTTAATATCTAATCATAATGAATACTATAGATATTGATGTCTGTATCTAAAATATTACCTCCAAGAGTCTGATTCGACAAGTAGTAAAACGGCGTAATCTCATACCGAATATTACAAGCCGGAAACATAACTCTTCCACCATTTCTCCCTTTACAACACTGAGGCAACATCTCAATACACTCATCAAGACAAACCTTACAAGCATTCCTTGACAAATACGGTGCACACTGCGCCAAAGTATACATCTTCTCATCACCAGTTACATTAGCTTCTCGCGTCGCAAACATGAGATGTTGAGTATTCTTCCTTGAATCATTAGCAGTCATCTGTGTCACCGTTTTGAGAGTTGAGTTACGGATATTGACAAACTGTGTCCAGTTTGTTTTCACTTGATCATTGCTACGGATTGCTATTCTATAAACGTCCATGTATTGGTCGGAGAAAGGTGCAGGTGAGAATCCGAATTGACAGATATCGTACCAGATGACACCAGCGATTTGTTCTGGGCATGTTTGGGTGATTGTTTTAGTGGCGTTACCGACACATCGACCGCAGAGATTTGTGTTTATATCGCCACGGCAGATGTAACCGGAGTAGACTGTGTTGTAGGATGTTCCGATTGAGGAAGATGAGTAGAGTGTGAGGTATGATTGGGATGTTATGTTTTGAAGGAGTTGTTTGAGGTTTGATTGGTAAGTGGTGCTCTGAGTGTAGTTATCGGAGCAACGGAAGTCGTAGAATTTTTGTGCGGTAGTTGTGGTGGTGGGGAGGATGACGAAGGATAATAAGAGCAGGGTTGTTGTGGTGATCCAGGCCATTTATTGCACGTATGGTGGTACCGGTACGGGTTTGGTTTGATATTTGGGAGACTAAAGAAAGACACCAGACAAAGGCAAATGATATCGAGAATCAACTGGAATTTGGATGTGGTAAATGTGGACTAGTATATGGATGGATGGAAATCCAGGAGGGAGAGAGAGAGAGAGAGAAACGGACGCTGCAGGCAAGAAAAGAACGATAAGGACAAAAGAGGATAATTAACAACGATGGATCGAGTAGCGAGATGATGTACTGAACCAAGGACTGAGATTTGCTTTGGGGACGGAGACGAATCTGTCAACCATGATCATGAGATATGTTGCTGACTCAATTCTGATTTCGTTGAATATATGTTGACAGCGGAGGTAGTGGCCATGGCGGCGCGTTTCTTTCTTCTTATATATTAATCTACAAACAATGAGTCTTATCTACAACCAGTCATCTTTGGCTACATTTTTCATGGTACAATTTGTGTAGAGTAAATGTACATGTTTTATAGGTTTGTTGTACAGTTTATAAAGTTAGTATGTACATTTAGTACAAATTCAGAAAATATCACAATTCACTGTATACATGTACATATACATCAGTACAGTTTTGAATGATCAAATGTACAGTTTTCAATGACCAAATATACATATATGTAGCTATCTATAGCTACATGTGATTGTAGCCAAGAAATCCAACTTTGTGGAATTTACTAACTTACTAATGTACGGTGAATCTAGTCCTTATAAGAATATCTACAAAGAATTTATAATTATTTAACTAATAAATTAATAGATTTACATAAATATATCCGTACATCTATAAATTGTTAGGGTTCTTGGTTTGATAAACAGGAAAGATAAAGAAAACAGTAAAACTAAGCTAATTACCTAACATTGATGTATGTATATTTGCACCCATCATCCCTTTAATACTGATTGTTAACTCTTGATCTCATAAGTCAAACAACAGGAACACTTAAGTAACAAGCAGTCAAATCTTGGCTTACTAATATGTAAGTCCGGGTTTTCGAACCTTATCCTATGTGATTAAATGCCTACGATCTGATCAGGTTCTAGGTCCACTTATAACCTAAGCTTAGGTAATATGTTATAAAATAAATTCATTTAACTTATGTTTAGCTCACTCGAACCTATTTTGAGTTGTTACCTAACTTTTAACCTAATTAAACTTGGAAAACTAGAGTTCGGGTTCGGGAGCTAGGTAATATAACTTTTTACGGGTTCAAATTACTTTTATTATCCTTCAAAGCTATTTTTCATTCACTAATGTCATTTAAAGGATTATGATAAAGTTGATTTACCAAAGTGAGAAAGCTTATGTATTGTCGTGTTTTTAAGCATTTTTGTACAAAAATTGAAAGTGAAAACTAAGTTAACCTAAGTTAGGGTTTTGAAGATCAAATTAGGTCAAAATTCACCACCGTCCGTGACCACAGACCTAGGTCTATCAAATAAAAAATTTCAAGTATCGTGGCCGCGGACAAGGCATTTGTGGGCACGGACTTTACCTAAATTTGGAATATCATGTTTCCCGTTGCCGTCCGGAGGCTGTCTGTGGTTTCGGACAAGGCGTTCGTGACCCGAGACGGGACGTCCGTGGGTACAGATAGCCACCGGACAACTGCGTTCTGGTGAAGTTTTGGCTCAAAATTTATGGGTATGTGCCTAATTTCATTATAAGTCAATTTTCGGTGAAAATTTTTCATTGAATCATTTTCACGTTGAAACTTAGCAAACAAGTTATTACACAGAAAGTTAGGAAAGCACAAATAAACACAACTAGAAGTAGAATTTTCGCTGGAAATTGGTGTGAGAAGTGTGTGGAGTTTGGAGATTTAAGAATCTGAAGTATCTAACCTGTTTTGAAACCTTTGAACGTTCGTCCTCTCACATCGGGATTCTTAATTCGGTTCGTCGGTAGGCTTGTCGTTAGGCAACAAACTCAAGCTTCTGGCATTACCTCCTGGTGTTTTATTCTTCACGTTTTGTGTGCTCCAATCACTTATTTGACAATTGAAACTTTGAAGGAAAAGTAAAGATTGTATTTTATGTGTTTTGGAATGATTTTTGTTAGAATTTTGGTACTTGAATGTTGAAAAACGTGGGGGGATGGATGGGAAAATTTGTCTACTGATCTTGTGTGTATTCTAATGTGTGTTTAGGCTGATGGGAAGGCCTTATTATATAAGAAAGGGCTTGGGCAAATAGATAAAACAGAAATCACGTAAAGAATCTAATTTTATCTATAACCGGGTTATAGGTCGAGATTACTTGTGAAATTTTAAGCATGTAAATGAAGATTTTTAAGAATTTTGAGAGTTAGAATCGCGTCATAATTCGTAAATAAATACTGGAAATTCAAAAATTCGAAAATTCTAACTGGGTTATTCTATGAATACAGTCATGTATCATATGTTAAACTTCATTGGCATTTTGAATTGATATGGATATTTTGCGAAGGAGAGAGAAAATTATGAAAGTGTTCGAATTTCCTTCCGAAAATTTGGGTTTTGGCTCCGAATATATTTTGTCAAGTTTATGACTATATGTAGCCAAGTTAACCATGTGACAATTTTATTTTTGACATGTAGAAGCCTTTCTTTGTATTTTTAGTTAATTCTACATATTAACTATTAAGAAAATCAGCTTATAATATGAATTAAAAGCTATATGTCTAGAATAAAAATTGTCTAAAATTTTGAGAAATTGCCTTTTAAAATGGATATGATGTTTAAGAATACTTTGAAAGGATGAAAAATCATATTAAAATATAGAGTCCCAGAAATATCCTTAAAAAATCCCGACCTTATGCATATTGACCATTTTGCCCTTGTCGTTACTTTTGTGTGCCAGAACCTTTATTGAGGGTCAAAATTTTGGGTATAACAGATTTCCCTCTATCAACTAGAATTTGTAATGAAGATGAAAAGACTAGTTGATGCTTGAGTGACATCCCAAAATTATTTCCGACCTTGGAGCTTCTGCTTTCTACCTTGAGTTTCTACCAAAATCGACTTAGTTGTGTTGAGCTATTTGTTGGAGTGTGAAGATGTTGTTGAGATAGTTAACCAGATCAAACGAGTCAATTGCACTTCTCAAAATAAGAAATAGTTAGTCAACATTGAAAGTTCGAGAGAGTCCGTCAATTGGTAGCAAAAATTAAGGAGCAACAACAATGACCTTGCAATGGTCATCAACGATCAGACTTGAATCAGAATTCTCTCAACGTGGCAATAATCAGAAGACTTGTTTCCAGCTTATGAGATTTAAGCAATGAAGGAGTTAGTTCATGAAATTTATGAATTAACTCTCCAGAACGTTCAATCCAAGCAACTATATAAGAGACTTGTAACTTCATTTGTTTTTTACGCTTCCTGAGAGAACTATTTTATAGAGTTGTTTCTGTATTCTAGGTAGGTCTTAGTCTCATCACACTTATCATTGTGCTGATTAGAAACCGTGTTGGATAGGTGAGTGAGAACCACTAAGTAGGTCTTTTCTACTTAGTGGCAATGTAAGTTATGTTCGTTTTTACTAGGAGATAAAAATAACTTATATTGTGTATCTTCCCAAGTTCATTTGAGTGTTTCCATCTTAGGAGTACAATTCTGAATACTTAGTTTATTTGAGTCAAACCATCTCACGGACTCACACCTTGAGTTGGTTTGAGTTAGCTGTCCAATCCTACACGTGGTATCAGAGCTAGATTTAGCTGACATTCCATCAAAAAGAAATGGCAAATCTTTTCGCCAACCAGAACAACAAGATGCACTTTAAACATCTGAAACTCACATCATTATGACCATTGGAAGAATGAGATCGAACAACACATCGAGTCAGTCAACTCCGAACTATGGGAGATTATCATCGGAGAAGACCTCCAAGTCAATCCAGATTGATCTGCATGGACTGCTACTAAGCGTAAACGGTATGAGCTAAAATCATCGAGCATCCCGAGTGAAATGGTATAAATCCCTAAGTTCCCAAACAATCTTCTCGAGTTATTCACTGATCGGAATCCTAATCTGTCGTCAAGCTCTTCAAGTTCTATCGGGTTACCTTGTTACCAAATGAAGGGAACACAAAGGGGAGAGAGATTAATAGCAATGTAATACAGCAGTGGAAATTCTCAAGTAATGATCGCGTGTGTTTTATTGAGGGAGTGAACCCCTATTTATAGTGTTTCTCACAGACCTCCTGGCCTATCACATTGTGCCAGGCTGGCACATAAATATCTTGACAGGCCTACAAAATATAATAAATATCTTATCCTAATTCCCCTACTTTCGTTGCTACCTGCGCTTGCCTTGTTCTCCTATCGACCGGTCACAGACGACCGGTGCTATTCGTGCCATACTTAGCGTATTTGGCGACCGGTCACAGCGACCGGTCACTTCTTACATTGTATCCTGTGTTCCTGGCGTCCGGTCACGACCGACGTATCGACACTTAGTGACCGGTCACAGGCGACCGCCCTTTCTATGTTATGTTCTAGGGCCCTTGGCGACCGGTTGAAATCGACCGGTCACTGCTTGTGACCTGTTTGGGCCTAGACAGGGACGCCCGATCGTTGCCTTGGCCTTCCTCTTCCTTTCTCTTTAGCTCTACTGGGCTATTGCTCTTTCTTTGGGGCTTCTGGGCATATTTTCCCCTCTTCATCAGTCCCACAAGTTTTACTTTTTGGCGTTTTAGCGAGGAAAGTAGAACTTAGAATTTGACTCTTTCGGTCCGGTTTGGAGAATGAAAAAATTTTGCTTTTGCGTTGGGCCTTGCCTTCTCGTTCCCTGTCTCCCAGTCCCACAAGTTCCACCCTTTTTCTCTCGACAAAAGGATGGGACTTCTTTCGGTCCGTGCGATGCGCGTGCCGTGCTTGTGCCACACTCGCGTCTGTGCCTGTACGGTAACCGTTGCCAAATTTTTATCGTCTCACGCACGCCAGCCGTCACTGCAGAATGTGTAGAGTCTCTGTACTTTTCCTGCAAAAAACGCTTTTTTGTTTGTTTTTTTATTTTAAATATTTCCAAAATTATTTTACCGCCTTTAAAAGGTTTCGGGAGGGCGACGTTTTCTCTTTCCTCCAATTTTTGCACTTCACAGGTTTTCGAGCTTTCTCTTTCGCTTTGCTATTTCCGCCTTCTCTCTCTCTCTCTCTCGCTCTGCTTCATCTTCCTTGTTTACCTCTCGTCCCGTACCTCCCTGCTTCATTGGCGTCTTCCAGTTCTAAATCGTCTCGCGCCTCTGCTGTAAGTGCCATCGTAGGTTCCAAATCGGGGGGGAAATTCCGCCCGACCTTCCTGAAACCTAAGTCTGCATATTCCAAAAATCGAGAGCCGTTACCTAGCATCTTGGATGTTAAAGCTCTTGACTCCCTTCTTGCGAAGGTGTAGGTTCCCACCGGGACTCAAATTTTCCTTCCTTCTGACGATTCACATCCCCTCGATGATTTCGGTTGTGGGTACGCCGTGTACTCTGATTTCTTTCTGCGTGGGATGACGGTCCTCCCCACCCGTTCGTAATGGGGTTTCTGATTCGCCGATGCTGCACGCTTGCTCAGCTTCACCCGAAGGCGGTGTGCCAACTCCATGCCTACATTGCTCTTTGCGCCGAGGAGGGGGTTGCGCTTTCTGCTACGGAGTTCGTCCAGTTCTTCACCAGCAGGGTCGATTCCGGCAATTTGACCATATCTGGCCGGTCCGGATATTCGCTTTTTGAGTACAAGAAGCTTACTCAATGCTGGAATGCACGGTGGTTTGTCATCGTCCCGCCTACCGGGCGGTATCTCGGGGTTGCCTACTGTCCTTCGATTATCAAGGGCTCCTTACACTGCCCTACGCTACCCAAGTCAGAGCTCCGCATGTCCCGGGTCCTGAAGGTGGTGAGTGATCTTCATCCGAGCGTGGAGGACTTTTTCACCGGCCCGCGCCTGGCCTCGCTTGCGCATTTTGAGGGTAAGAGATTTCTCTTTCTCTTTCTGCTCTCTTTTTCGCTTTTGCCTTGCCTCGGCTCCTATTTATCTACCTTCCCCTTGTCGCAGATTTTCCTCATCTTGGGGCAAAGGTGGGTCCCTTCCATAGTTGGCAGCTGGTGTCCTTCAAGACTGGGGAAGGGAAGGTGGATTACTACGCCACCCTGGACGCTGTGGAGAAGTCGGCTCTTCGCGAGGAAGAGGCGGTTGTTGCTGGTCGGAAGAGGTCCGGGGGTGAAGCTGAACATCCGGCGAAGAAGCAGAGACCGGCGAGGGACAGAGAAGAGGGGTCTCCTCGGACACCGGAGGCCCGGTCGCCCGACACTTCAAACCAACCAGGTACTTGGTACACTAGTCCAGGTTCCGGCCGTCGGTTATTTCTTCCTCTTACGCCTGGGTCAGATCTCAATCTTAGTCCATGGGATGAGAGAGGGTGTGCATGTGCGGTCTCGTTCTCCGTGCTTTATCTGTTCCGGCTTTCGTTGTCTTCTTCTTTGCCTTGGCTGCTACCTGCTCTTTTCTCCTTTGAGGTTATTTACTTGTGCGTGTTTCTCTGTTTGCAGCACCCGAGGCCGGTAGGGCCGGGGAGAGAGTAGGAAAATCTAGCGCGGGCGAGGCGCCCGGTCAGCCATCTCTTACCCAGCATCGCCAGAAGACCCTTGCTTCGAAGGGTAAGGTGAAGCATATGGCTAAAAGGACAAAGGCCTCTGACATAGTGCACCTTGATGAGTCAGGTGCTTCAGATACAGCTCACAACGGGAGCCTTTGGAGGAGGTTGTCCCTTCTGGGCCCGGGGCTTCGCTACCTGGGGGAGGCGTCTGCGGAGTGGGCGCTACGCCGGGCGCAGCTGAAGGGGTGCCCACGGGCCCGGAGCCTTGCTCGAAGGCGACGATGGATCCTGATACCGCCATGTCGTCCTCACCTCCTCCGCCCACCAGTGATTATTTCTGTGGGCCGTCTGGAAAGGATGGATGGTTCTACCACCGCGGCCAGCCCCTTCCTCTATTGCACGTGACCGAATCGTCTTCCTACTTCGAGCTGTGGAAAGAGGCAATTCGCCGGTCTGACTCTCCTGACGGTCTCTTTGCTCCTATGAAGACTGTGACTGCGACTAAGGAGAGGCTGAGGATTGGAGGGGCGGAGCGGATGCCATCATGCGTCACTCTTTCCCTCTAGCCGACTTGCTCGACTATTTGTGGCAGGGGATTTACCGGATGAGTGATTCGCCTTAACGCCGGTGTTGCATGCCTCTTCTTAATTTTCTTATGTTCACCGTTTTACTCTGTATAGACGGTGGATTTTGCTCAAAGTGTGGATGTGCACACACGGACTCTCCGCTCGAAGCTCCACCTCGAGGAATGCCGGGCCCGCAATGCCCAAGAGGAGTTAAGGATAGAGCGGTCTTCCAACAGCATCTTTGTTGACACCGTTCAAGAGGAGATCTCGAGACGGGTGCATGAGCAAACCGCGACTATAAAGAAGGAGCTGGGTGATGCTCGTCGGGCGTGCACAAGGCAGAGCGACGAGTACGAGGAGCAGTTGAAGAGGCTGCGTGAGGAGAACCTTTCCCTCAAGGGTCAGGTCCGGTCGCTGGAGACGGAAGCCGCGTCTCTTAAAAAGGTACGAAGTGAATTTGCTGACGCCCGGTCATTTTCCTTTTCTGACTTGGAGTCCTTGGTGGGGCAGGCCCGAGCTTCCCACGATCAAGAGGTCGAAAGTCTTCGTGCCGAGAAGGCCACTTTAGCGCAAGAGAAGGCATTGCTTGCTGAGGATAAGGCTAAGCTTTCCTAAGAGCTTCACTCTGCCTCTGAGGCGAATGCTCTCCTAAAAAGGGAGTTGTCGTCCTCCGAGGCGAAAACGGCGGAGGTGGCCCGGGCGGGCGAGGTCCTAGCCTCCGAAAAGGAGAAGCTATCGGCCGAGCTCCACAAACTGTCCAGTGAGCTTGCGGCCTCCGTGGAGCAACGGCTTTCCTCTAAAGAGAAAGTAAGAATGCTGGAGGAGGAGTTTGCTAAGCTGCGGCTAGAAAACTCTGAGCTGGCCATGAGAGGTGATTCTTCGCTTTCCCAATCATCCTTTGTTGCTTTTCTCGCTTTTTTATTAAAAGTTTTTCTCCTCTTCTTCTCTTTACTTAGGCTCGAGGCCTGGGAATCCTGTCGAGGGGCTAGAGAGATTGAACCTGCGGATCGATGACCTTGAAGAAGAGTTGATTGCCGCAAACGCTAACCGCGATCGGTACCGGGCTTATGCTCACACCCTGGAGCAATAGGTGGCCGTTCTCGAGGCTTATTCTCGAAAGGTGTGAGAGGACCTGCAGCAGCAGAGCACGAAGTTTGTCCACCTAAAGGAATCCTTCACCTCTCAATGCGGGAGGATGGTTAAATCATGCCGCCAAATTGTCTCGAGGTTCTTTACGGGCAAGGGGGAGGTTATGGACGACGGCCTTTACCGAGAGTTGTCTTTTAAGGAGGTTGCACAGAAGACCTCCTTTTACGAGGTGCTTGAGAAGTTCGGGTGCCTTCCTGGGGAGACGTGCTTTGTTCCTGGCCAGGCATCTTTTCTTCCCCCCCCCCCTCGGGAGCACCGCGCATCAGGGTGGTGTAGGCCTCCGGTCTTCTGCCGGGACATCCGGGTCTTCGGAGAGTGTACAAGGGGCTGCTGTCGCGAATCTCGACACTGTAAAGGAGACTTAGATAGGCCAGAGAAAACTTAGATTAGTTTTAGTCCCCTTTCCCCTCTTTTTTGTTTTGATGTGTATGTGCTTTCAACAGTTAATGGAATTATTTGTCAGTTGCTTTGCTAATTAATGCCATTTTTTGTTTTGTGACCGGTCGTTCTCTTAGACCGGTCCCTTTCGTTTTGCGCGTGCTACCGATTGCCTTCCCTTAGTCAATTACCTTTATTTTGCGGGTGCGACCGGTCGCACTCAATCGACCGGTCGTTCCGTTTGTATCTTAAGGATGCGACTTGGTCGTTTTTTACGACTGGTCGTTCCTTCTCTCGCCCGGTCGCAATCAGGTGACCGGGCGTTTCTTGTTTGTCCTTTCCCTATCCTTGATTTTGGAAGCCAAGCGATGGTACTCGCGGTCGTTCCCCTTTCCCTTTTCTTTTCCTCGTGTAAGGGAGGAAGAGTTGAGGGGGGATTTGACCAGGGTACGGTGTGGCGTCCCACACCTAATGATTCACCCATTACAGGTGACCAGAGCTCCCGGGGTTTTCGGAGATGGGTTTTCATTTTTGTTCTTGCTTGAGTGCGACGACTCATAACAAGGTTTTCAGGGC
Organism: Limonium bicolor; assembly: GCA_023374045.1. Classification (NCBI taxonomy): domain Eukaryota; kingdom Viridiplantae; phylum Streptophyta; class Magnoliopsida; order Caryophyllales; family Plumbaginaceae; genus Limonium; species Limonium bicolor. The sequence goes on along the minus strand of CM041779.1, from coordinate 50,479,246 downwards.
ATTGGATCCTGTAGGGCATGGCCCGGGTGTTTCTTTTTCAGGGCATTACATCCTGTTGGCCTTGGCCCGGGTGTTTCTTTTTCAGGGCATTACATCCTGTTGGCCTTGGCCTGGGTGTTTCTTTTTCAGGGCATTACATCCTGTTGGCCTTGGCCCGGGTGTTTCTTTTAACGCGCGGATCTTTCCAAAAATAATCCCCTTTATTGATGTTGTCAAAGCATTACATCGATTTTTACACATAAAATTTCTTGAGGCATTCTGCGTGCCAGGAATGGGGCAATTCGTATCCCTCGACATTCTTTAGGTGATATGAAGCTCGCCCAACCTTCTGATGGATAATGTAAGGACCTTCCCACCGGGGGTCGAGTTTTTTAGGCTGCTTGACTTCTCTTAGGACCAGTTCGCCAGGGACAAAGCTTCGTTCCCTGACCTTGCGATTGAAGTACTTTTCTACCTTCCTTTTGTCCTCTGCCATCCGGGCGGCTGCTACGGCTCTCTCTTCTTCGAGCAGGTCTAGGCAGTCTTTTATTCCTTCATTGTTGAGCTGTTCGTCATAGGACTCCCAGCGGATTGACGGGATCATGATTTCAGCTGGGACAACTGCCTCTAAGCCATAGGTCAATCTGAAGGGTGTTTCGCCGGTTGGTCCCTTTTTCGTCGTTCGGTAGGACCATAGGACTTGGTGTAGTAGTTCGGCCCAACCTCCCTTTTTGCTTCCTAACCTTCTTTTTAGAGCTTTTATGATCTGCCCGTTTGCGTTCTCGACCTGCCCGTTGGCCTGGGGGTGCACCACCGATGCGAATCTTACCTCTATCTTCCATTGCTCGCAAAACTCCCGGAAGCTGTCGCAATTGAACTGTGTCCCATTGTCAGTTATTATGGTCCTTGGCAGTCCGAATCTACACACGATGTGCCTCCATACGAACTCTTGTGACCTTTTGGCTGTGATGGACACGGTAGGCATTGCCTCGACCCATTTCGTGAAGTAGTCGATGGCTACGTACACGAACTTGAACCTTCCGGGAAGGGGCCAATGATATCCAGCCCCCACATCGTGAACGGTACCGGGGACAATATGGCTTTTTGCATGGCCGAGGGGTTGTGTATCTTGCTGCCGTGTTCCTGGCATCTGGCGCACCTCCGAATGTATTCCTTGCAGTGGTCCTGCATTCTCGGCCAGTAATAACCGAGCCTCATGATTTTGTGGGCCGTGGCTCTTTCCCCTTGGTGGTTTCCACAGACCCCTTCGTGCACCTCCTTTAAGAGTTCACTTCCCTCTTCGTTCGTGACGCATCTGAGGGCGGGCCTTGCGAACGATCTTTTGTAGAGGCGTCCCCCTTCGAGGAAAAATGATGCCTCTCGCCGCTTCACATTCCTAGTCTCTTTATCCTCCGGCGGCAACTTTTCTTCAAGGATGTACTCCACGATCGGAGTCATCCAAGATTCCTCAGACGCGAGGGGCTCAGTAGCCAGGACCTGGGCTTCGTCTACGCTTGGATTGGTCTTGGTCTCCAACCATACCTTACTTGGTATCCTTTCAGCCATGCTTGCTAATTTTGCTAGCGCGTCTGCTTCGGTGTTTTTTGTCCGGGGAAGGTGCTTCAGCTCGCATCTCGAGAAGCTTGTTTTTAGCTCTTGGACCCTGAGTAAGTATTTCCAGAGTTTCTCTTCCTTCACCTCATATATGTTGTCATGCTGCCGGGTGACCAGTAAGGAGTTTGAGTATATTTCCAGGTCCGTTGCTCCTAGGGCAATGGCAACCTCTAGGCCTTGAATGAGAGCTTCGTATTCGGCCTCGTTGTTGGTTACTTCGAACTCCAACCAGAAGGCGTAGTTGATGTCTCGTCCATCGGGGGTTTGGACTACAATCCCTGCTCCTGTCTTGCACCGAGCGTCGTCTACCTGAATGATAAAGGGGGTGGGTGGCTTTCCTTCTTCTTGGTCGAAGCTGGTCTCCGTTATGAAGTCCGCTAGGGCCTGAGCTTTGATCGTCGTTCGCGGTAGGAAGTGGATTTCGTATTGGGTGAGTTCGACTGCCCAGCTTACCATGTGTCCTGACGCATTTGGGTTATTCGTTATTCGCTTCAACGGCCAGTTAGTCCTTACAAGGATTCGGTGTGATTGGAAGTACGGTCGTAGCTTCCGGGATGCCACCACTAGAGCAAGAAAGACTTTTTCAATATTGGTGTAGTGTCTTTCTACGGGAGTCAGGATCTTTCCTGTGTAGTAGACGGGAATCTCCTTCTTCTCGTCTTCCATGATTAGGACCGCTGTCACCGCCCATGCTGATGCGGACAAGTACAGGTAGAGGTCTTGACCGGGCATTGGGACTCCCAGCTTGGGTAACTCTCGAAGCATTTCTTTGATCTTCTCGAAGGCTTCTTTGCATTCTTGCCCCCACTGGAACTTGCTGTTCTTTCTCAACGTGATGAAAAACGGGATTGCCTTTTCCTGTAACTTTGAACAGAACCTGCTTAGGGCCGTGAGTCTCCCGTTGAGGGCTTGGACGTCTTTGATGCTTCTTGGAGGGCTGAGGTCGAGGATCGCCTGGGTCTTTTCCGGATCCACCTCTATTCCTCGTTGCCCAACGATGAAACCAAGGAATTTTCCTTTGGTGACCCCAAATACGCATTTCTCCGGGTTTAGCTTGATCTGGAATTTGTCGAGCGTGGTGAATGTCTCTTCCAAGTCTTTCATGTGCTGTTCTTTGGACGGGCTTCTCACGACTATGTCATCCACATAAGCTTCCACATTTCTCAAGAGTTGCTCCCGGAACACTTTGTCTATCATTCATTGAAAAGTCGCGCCGGCATTTTTTAATCTGAATGGCATCACTTTGTAGCAGAAGATTCTTGCTGAGGTGACAAAAGAAGTTTTCTCAGAGTCCTTCTCATTCATCTTTATCTGGTTATACCCGGAGAATGCATCCAGGAAGCTCAAGACGGAGCTTTGGGCCGATGAGACGACCAGTCGGTCTATCGATGACAACGGGTAAAAATCTTTGGGGCATGCCTTGTTTAGGTCGGTGAAATCCACACACATTCTCCATTTCCCATTAGATTTCTTTACCATAACCACGTTCGCCAGCCACTTGGGGTAGGACACCTCTCTGATAAAACCTGATTGCAGGAGTTTTTGGACTTCTTCTCGAGCAGCCTGGTCCCTCTCTGCTCCGATCACCCTTCTTCTTTGATGGATTGCCGGGTGCGCTGGGTCTACGTTGAGATTATGCTGGATAACGTTTGGGTCTATTCCGGGCATCTCCTCTGTGCTCCAGGCGAATGTGGCCCTTCTTTTTTCCAGGAATCTTGTTAGATGGACTTGTTCTTCGCTGTCAAAGGCATTTCCAATTTTAAAGAATTTGTTGGGGTCAGTTCGTAGGGGTACCTCTTTTGGGGGATCAGCGGGAGCCTCGTACCGCTCCACTATTTCGTCGGGGAGGGGGGGCTTTCCCTTGAATTCCTTCTTGGACCCCACGGTTTGACGGTCTGGTTTCCTGGTAGGTTCTCCAGATCCGCACCTCGCATACCCCGCGCGACGTTCTGGCTTCCTCGCACCCTGAAACAGAAGAACGTAAAAAATTATAACGAGTCTTCCCTGACTGGTCAGGTACTTCATTTTCAGAGATGGTGGGTGCTACAAATGGCTCTGAAGGCGCTTATTCCTGGTCGTCCGAGGTACATATTGTACCCAGAGATCCCGGGAAGGATGAAGGCCGTCAATTCTTCTGTGCGCCTCTCATCCCCTTGTCCTAGGGTGATGGTGAAGTTGACGCTCCCTGTTGACTTAGCCGAGATCCCTCCTACGAAACCACCCAGTATAGCTGAGTAGGGTTTGATCCTATCTTCCGGTATCTCGAGTTTCTTTACCGCCTCGGCAGAAATGACATTAGCACCTGCTCCGCTGTCGACCAGGATTCCTTCCATCATGCGGTCGTTCACCTGAGCCCTTATGACCAGCGGGTCGTTATGCGGGTACAGGACTCCATCTTCATCATCCTCAGTGAAGTAGATTGGAGGAAGCTTTTGGTGTTTCGCGTCCTTTTTGTCTGGGAGTTCTCGGTGAACCTCGTGGACGTGTCTTTTCCTTTCATTGGGGGTCAGGGACCCCACTTCTAAGAATAGTCCTGTGAACGAATTCTCAAGGAGAGTTTTATTAGTCTCTTTATCTTGTTTTGTTAGCATTGTTTATTTGTAAGTTTTGGGATACGTGAAACTTCATTGGGATGCAAGCATTTATATATATATATATAAAAAAAGCTTTAATAAAGTAGTAACGCGCTACAGCCTCCCGCGGGGTACAGAGGTGATTCTTTCTTTCTAAAGGGGGACTTCTTTCCTTTCCCTAGAGAATTTCCCTAGACAATCTACAGACCTGTGATTACCCCGAAGGACTTGCTATGATCCAACTCTGGGTGGACTTCTTCTTCTGGTTTAGGCCAGGAGGACTGGCTACTGTAGTGCTGCCTATGCTGGGCTCCCCTTCCTTTTTTCTTGTTCTCCTCAATCAGCCTTAGCTCCTTGGCGAGGTTCACACAATTGATTGTCCTGTGGCTGCGGTGTCCATGATACTCACCGAAGGCCACCGGCACCTCTCCCGGGTTGGGCTTTATCGGTGGGGGCAAGAGTCCCTCCCTCACGGCAGCAGCATACTTCCCTGGGTCTATTTGCACTGATGGGAAGGCTCTAGAGCTCGAGGCCTGCTGTCCCTGGGGGGCCGGGGTCTTGGAGTAAGGCTTGTATCGGCTTCCCCCTTGGTGCGACCCTCCGGTCGTAACGACCCACCCTGTCTGGCTTCCTTTCTTCTCACCCGCGGCGGGGGCTCTAAAGCTATTGAGGAGTTCCTTGCCCTTATTCTCCGCAACTTCTGATTTGAGGAAGTCGTGGATCATCTTGGCTAACTCACCATACGATTTTGGCGCCTTGGTGGCTATCTTTCCAGCGAGGCGGGGGTGGGCCAAGCCATTACCAAAGGCCTTGATCAGTATCTTTTCATCGATGTCGTCGATTTCAGCCACCTGTTTGTGGAACCGCTGGCTGTACTCTTTTACAGTCTCCCCCTTCGCCTGTTTCACATCCATGAGCTCTATCGTTTCCCTTTTTACCTTTTTTACTAGCCGCGAAGTATTGCTAGAATTCATCGGTTAGTTGTTTGAAGCTGGAGATCGATTGGGGTGGCCTAGATGAGATCCAGCTCAAGGCTCTCTTGGAGAGTGTTCCGGGGAATAAGTTGCACAAGGCGAGTGAGCTAATCCCCTGGGTGTTCATGGCGAACATGAACTTCTTAATGTGCTGAGCAGGATCCCCAGTACCGTCGTACTTCTCCACCACCGGGGTGACGAAGTGGGGTGGGAGTTTAGCTCTACGGATCTTTTCGGAGAAGGGGTATAGGCTCATGTCGATGGTGTCATCTTCTTCCTCCTCGATAGTGATTAAGGCCTCCCCTCGGGTGCCACTTTTCCCGTCATTGCTTCTGGCCACATCGCGACCCTTCAGGAGATCTATCACCTCCGACATCTCCTCCCACTTTCGCTGGAATTCCTCGTCTCTCTGCATCAATTCCTGTTGCAAGAGCTCGTTTCCCTCCACGATCTTTTCGTCGATGGATCTGGTGAGGCTCGTCAGCATGTTCTCCAAGTCTTTTTTGGAAATGGTGTCGTGGGTCGCCTCGGGTCCGGTACTTCTATCGTTGATTTGCAGATTTTTCCTTGTTCTGGGTGCCATCTTCGTACCTAACCTACAAAAACAGAGTTTCGTTTTTAGATGTGTCGGCTTCGTATGTTCTCAAAAATTATTATTCTCGTTGGTGGACTCGTGGTTGCTAGATCTGAGCTGTTCGATTCCCACAGACGGCGCCAAATGAAATGGTATAAATCCCTAAGTTCCCAAACAATCTTCTCGAGTTATTCACTGATCGGAATCCTAATCTGTCGTCAAGCTCTTCAAGTTCTATCGGGTTACCTTGTTACCAAATGAAGGGAACACAAGGGGGAGAGAGATTAATAGCAATGTAATACAGCAGTGGAAATTCTCAAGTAATGATCGTGTGTGTTTTATTGAGGGAGTGAACCCCTATTTATAGTGTTTCTCACAGACCTCCTGGCCTATCACATTGTGCCAGGCTGGCACATAAATATCTTGACTGGCCTACAAAATATCTAATAAATATCTTATCCTAATTCCCCTACTTTCGTTTGCTACCTGCGCTTGCCTTGTTCTCCTATCGACCGGTCACAGACGACCGGTCGCTATTCGTGCCATACTTAGCGTATTTGGCGACCGGTCACAGGTGACCGGTCGCTTCTTACATCGTATCCTGCGTTCCTGGCGTCCGGTCACGAACGACCGGACGTATCGACGTTCTTAGTGACCGGTCACAGGCGACCGACCCCTTTCTATGTTATGTTCTAGGGCCCTTGGCGACCGGTTGAAATCGACCGGTCACTGCTTGTGACCTGTTTGGGCCTAGACAGGGACGCCCGGTCATTGTCTTGGCCTTCCTCTTCCTTTCTCTTTAGCTCTACTGGGCTATTGCTCTTTCTTTGGGGCTTCTGGGCATATTTTCCCCTCTTCACCGAGCCATGTACATATGCTTGTCCATTTCAGAGCAGAGAAGAGTCAATCATTTCAAGACAGCAAATGAAATCTGGACTCTTCTCTAAGCAACTCACAAAGGAGTATAGTAAGCCTAGGACCACCCTAGATTGAATCTAACTATGATGCTCAAACTATATGAACTAAAACGAAAGACAAACTCTTCTCTCTTATTACAACACACAATTCTCTCTAATAACGCATAAATATGTAATGAAAAGCACATCTTACAACTGAAAACTCTGGCTATTTATATGGCAAAGTCCTTGGAGCCATTGAAGGAGTCTATTTCCAAAATTCAAGGGATTTGACCGTTTTCAGCACGAATTTCATACCTGACTCATTTCTCGGATGATTGAGGTTGTGAATTTGAAAACTATGGCTCGGGGAGGTTGGCTGTTGCATGTTGAACGTTGGAAACAATCAGACACGTCTTGATCCTTAAATTTTGCAGTTAGTTACGAATGATGGAGTCGATTAACATTTCTTCTAACAACAGACTTTATTGAGGTGATAGATGGAGTTGAGTAGCACTTCAACAGACTCTATTGAGGCGATAGAGTCAATCCACATAATCTATGTTCTCTGATTCATCGATGCTTTAAGGGTGTCGTCTTTCCTTGCTTTGTCTTGGAAGACTTATTTGTTTTGTCAGGTTGACTCATAACTTTGATTAACTCAATTGATACTTCGATTGACTCCATCCTCAGCAACACTTCAAAGTTCCAACAATCACCTATCTGACAATTGTAGATTATTGCAGTTACTTCATAAAATTGTTGGTGTGGATTCTTCTCTGAACCAACTAAGTCTCTGTGACTGCAAGAATAATTTCATATATAGCGGATGCTAAAACCGACAAACCAGTCGGTCTAAATCCCAACACTGACAACATTGATTAACTAATTAAAATCACATACTGTTAGATCTTAATTGCCAAACCGGTGAGGATTCTACGTTTTCTCCTCTTTCTCTTACTGATCTAGGATTCTGACAATTGTGAAACCTGAATACATCAAGTACGATTGCAAAATGAACACTCTTCCACGGCATACATCACACGTACACAATTTGTATAATATCATTAATAATGTAATGGTAGCCATCATTACCTAATTGTTGCTCCTAACTTGCATTCGACTGGATTGAGGAGAGAACTCAAGAAGCACCGGCGGTGCTGATTCAGAACAGCTAAAAGGAAGTCTTCCTATAAAGGTTGTGTAGGGTTTGACTCATTTTCATAGAAAACCCTGATATAATAAGGACTACTTGTAAATAACTTGCTAACTGCCATCTACGTAAAAAATACTGATAGTCTTTATATGTTTAGACATAATATATATAATCTTCTATTTATTTATTTATTTATTTATTTTCGGTACGTTACCATCCGGATCAAAGAGACCAGGTTCCACTTTGAGCTTTGAGTACATGGGCTGATTCGGGTACCTAACCATGCAGTTCATCTTGAAGGTGTTGTGTTGTGTAGGTCGCGCAACTGCTGTAGGCCACAGGTTTGGTGTCACTTCGGCATAGTAAGAGACCATAGACAGTATTTCCTGAGGATGAGGTCTTCCCACTTGATGTTGAGGAGCTATAGAAGCCAGTTTTACTAGCAGCATCAGATGAGAGGATGGAAAGAAAGAGGTTCAAGTTAGATTGAAAAATTCTGTGAGTGAAAAAGGTTGTGTTGGAACAATAAGAGTAATCCCCAAGGTTAGAAGGAGCAGCAAGTGCACTATGAAGAAGCAAGACTGAAACAATGATCAGCTACAGGCCCAAAGGTTGTGCCTGATTCAGCCATGATCCCAAGCCAAAGCCTTGAGCTCGCCTGACCACTACCATTAGTTAATCTCACTGCTGGAAAAAAAAGATCAACAACATTTTTATTTGTCTTTTGGAACGCTTTATAACCGTTTTTATGCCGGCGACGCAAATGGTCGAGCCTTTTAAAGAACGCATTGTAAGCGTTATTTATACATTAATTTAAAAGAACGCTTATCGCTAAAGCGTTTTTTAAAGCGGGTAAGGCGGCGGGAATCTACGAGGCATAAAGAACGCTTCAAGGTGAAAGCGTTCTTTATGTCCGACTATAAAAAACGTTTGCTTATTATAAGCGTTCTTTATGAAGATTTATAAAAAACGCTTATCAAGACAAGTGTACTTTATGTCATTTGGCGCGAGAGTATAAGAAACGCTTATACATATAAGCGTTTCTTATATGGTCTTTTTTATATATTTTTATTTTTTATACAATTTATTACCCTCCGCGTAACACAAAATTAAAATCACAAAATCATTCAAAACCTGTTTGCATTGTATATACCATATCAACCAAACTGGTGAATTTTAATTAATATATAGATCTACAGCAGTACTCTTGTTTGCATTAATATTATATACCAGCTAGCGCACATACGCTTAAGTGTAGTATCGATCAACTACAACATTTGTAACTAGCTAGTTAACCAAAATACTAAAAATGGTAACCAAAATACTAAAAATGGTTCAAGTACTTCGATCATAACATGTACTATACAACCATTTGAAAAAAAAGAAAAGATAGATCATGACTCATGACTTCTTCTGATCAATTTAGTGCTTTCAACACATGTGTGCGCCCTCTCCTTATTGACAAACTTCAGATCGATCGACTTGTGAATAAGTGTTGAGAAGAAATCAACAAGCTGCGCAACAGAATTATAAAAGCGATTAAGTGCACCATTTAAACTTATCCAAACATGCGCAAATAATTAAAATCACCAATTCAAACACAAAAGTACTTATAATACGTACCTGAGAAGAAATTTCCAATTCGCTAAGACAGTTGTTACCTCTGTTGAAGATGAAAGTTCTGCGATCATGATGATTCTTCTGCTGATACAAAGGAGACAGAAGAAGAAAAAATATGGTACAAAAGAGACAGAGGCAGATATAGTGAAAGGATGAATGAGAACTCAGAAACAGAGAGGTTGAAGAAATTGGCTAAATAGTTAAGTGAGGCTTCCACGAAGTAGAGCCCAGTGGTGATTAACGATTACCGGGCATACTTCATGACCTGAATGAAGAAAACAGTTTCTAGAGTAGTTGTATCAAGGATAAGAGGAACCTTAGTCGCTTATATGGTGGCATGAGGGACTATATGAAGATAAAGTGGTACAGATCGCACCGGTTGATGAGTTCATGACTTATGGATGGAAACGGAGGTGGAGAGGTAGACACTTCTCCATCTTCAGTTTGGATTGGATTCGCATCTTCTTTCAGTTTGAACATCGATAGGTCGGAGAATCTTCAAACACTTGGACATGAATGTCTGTAGATTGCATGCAGTCAATTGGAATACTAGCCACACATTGTTGATGTGGGGTGCATCATACCTTTTAAAAAAAAACTAGATGAAAAACTCTTGGCAATTAAAAAGATTGAGAGATTCCCACCTAAGTATGATTCCCCCGGAGTTGCATGTTAAGCGACTTTAACAAATGATAGCAATAAGTGAAGCTTCTATGCACAATAAGTGACAGCTTTTATGTTATACTATAACCATAGTAGAAAGTTTTCTACTATGGTTATAGTAACATAAAAGCTGTCACTTATTGTGCATAGAAGCTGTCACTTATTGCTATCATTTGTTAAAGTCGCTTAACATGCAAACTCCGGGGGAATCATACTTAGGGGGAATCTCTCAATCTTTTTAATTGCCAAGGGACCTTCATCTAGTTTTTTTTAAAAGATACGATGCACCCCACATCAACAGTGTGACTAGATTCCACATGACTACATGCAATCTACAGACAGTCATGTCCTAGCGTTTAAAGATTTCTCAGACCTATCAATGTTCAAAACTGAAAGAAGATCCAATCGAAACTAGAGATGGAGAAGTGTCTACCTTCTCCATCTCCATCTCCATCCATAACACATGAAACTCATCAACCGAGAGATGTGGTACCACTTTATCTTCATATAGTCCCCCATGCCACCATATAATTGACCAAGTTTCCTCTTATCCTCCTGATACCACTATTCGAGAACACCGTTTTCTTCATTCAAGGTTATGAAGTATGCCGGTAATCCGTTAATCACCACCGGACTCTACTTCGTGGCAGCCTCACTTAACTATTAGCCAATTCTTCAACCTCTCTGTTTCTGAGTTCTCATTCATCCTTTCTCTATATCTGCCTCTGTCTCTTTTGTACCATGTTTTTCTTCTTCTGTCTCTTTTGTATCAGTAGAAGAATCATCATGATCGTCGGTACTTTCATCTTCAATAGAGGCAGCAACCGTCTACATCAGCCAAATTCGTCTGACTTTTTATCCGATTTTCTCTGTGATATTTCAGTGCTGTCCAGTTCTGATTGCTCGGTCTACTGAAGCTTCTACAGCAACTACTAGTCAGAGGTGACTATAGGAATCGAAAAAGGAGAGAAGAAAGGTCGAGAAGGAAAATAAAGTTGATGGGCCCGTCCGAGTTCAATTTTTTTTTATTATAGGTTGATGACGATCGAAGGTCATAGGCGCTGGCCAAAAAATGTAAAGGGATACTAAAATAATAACTACAAGAAATTAAGAAGCTGTAAGTAGCGCTAGAGGTCTCTAATATGGTCAATGGTGGTCATATAGATTTCCAAACATTAGAGGGTTAATTGGAATGCCTAGCTTGACCGGATAACAACTCTGAGAAGAATGTGAAGGAACTTAAAAGTTTTTGATGTTGGTATTGGTAGAAACGTAGATAAACTTCTGGGTGGATGTAAGGTAAAAGCAATATGGGGAAGGGGAATACGTCAGGCAAGCTGCCGTAATGCTAGTCTTTGAACTAATTAATACATCCTATAGTCATCTAATATTTGCACCCTAGATATACTATAATATAATATATAGCATTAATTAATACACCCTATAAATCTAACCAAATTAATTTCACCATATATACTATATTGTATGCATGCCGAAACACATTATATTACACATTAATTCTCAAGTCGATTAATTGTACCAGCAAGTAAAAATCAGCACATATATACTACAACAAATATAGTTATAAAAAACAATCAGAACATATATAGTTATAAAAACCAGCGCGCAAGTCCGTGGTCTACATGCAAAGTTATTCCCAAACACACGTACACACTTTATTCACGCCGTTAATCGATCCCAAACAAACAGATAAACAGAGTATATATGTTCCGGAATTAACAAGTTTGGTTTGCAAGCACACATAGGTTAACAACAAATGCGCGCGCCACAGTTTGTTTGCATGCAAAATTATTCCCAAACAATACACACACAATATTTCACGCCTTAATCACAAACAAACAGACGCCTTAATCCTTAATCCCAAACAACAGAGCATGTATATTTTTCCTGATTAAGAAATTCGGTTTGCAAAATTACCTCATCAGCACAAGAATGGAGCCGACAGATCTAGCGCGCTTGTTCCTTTCGCTATACTTGGGGCCGGTTGTAATCCAAGCGCCGCCGTGCGTGCAACAGGGTCTGCTCCTGTTCGTGCGATTTGCAAAATCAAAATTAATTACTGAAGAGTATATATATGAAAAACTAAAGGATCGATAGGCATATATGTGTTCGCAGCTCAATAATATTACCGATAGCGAGAGAGCTCGAGGCGCCGACGATTGATATCAACGCATGCATCAACAGTTTGGCCGCTGGGATGCAGAGAAATGTTAGAAGCTAGTGAAGATGGCAAGCGCATATAGAAGATAGGGGAAGAGAAGAGGCGTGCCGCGGCGGAATCGAAATGAAATTTAATTTGGGATGGTTTGGATTGAGATGTAGCTTAGCGTGTTTACAGAGAGCGTATACAGAGAGTGGTTGGGGAACAGTCGCGATTTGATTGATGAGAAGACTGGGGGGAGGGGATAATCAGGTAACATAAAAAAACGCTTCACTTAAGAAGCGTTTTTATGCTAGCATAAAGAACGCTTCTTAAGTGAAGCGTTTTTTATGTTATCGCGCCTAAGCACATAAAAAACGCTTCATTTTTGAAGCGTTTTTTATGCATGTCTCTTTAAAGAACGCTTTGTAACAAAGCGTTGTTTAAGATGTCCGACCTATGATAAAAAAATGATTTACAATATAACCGTTGTTAAAGGGGCGTTGTTTATTCCTTTTTTTCCAGCAGTGTCTGTCACATTTTGCTTTATTATGTAATCAATCAAGGATGAGAGAGGAGTGGTTCATGGATTCAACTGATAAGTGCTATGAGTGAAATACCCCAAACCTTAATATATTGTTTAAACACTTAAATATGGTGTATTAAGACTAAAAAGAGTCTTAGAAACATTAGTAAACAAATTTAAACAAAAGGAAACACAAAATGTGCTTTAAAGTCAATAAGAGCCAAAATGTGCTCTAAGCTTGGGATAAACTTGGTTAAGACCTAATGAACTTACCAAGACCTCATTATACACTAATGAACATATTAAATCAATTACCAAAGAAAACCAAGCTTGAAAACAAGTTTAAACACAAAATGTGCTTTAAGGAGTTAAAGCACATTTTTGAAAAATTGTTGTAAATGAGTTTTGAATGGCTAGATGTCCATCATTACTCTTAAATAATATGTGTACTATATAATATCACATTTGGGTGTCTATATTAGTGGGAAATCAAAAATTTCACTTCTATGTGCCTTGTTTTATGAATAGTAACTTTATAAGCTATTTGTAACATATGTTTGTATAAGTAATTTAAATTGACAAACAAAGACTATATTGCCCCCTACTACTATTTGGGGCCGGTTTTTAAGGTTGGTGACACCCACCTTTGTTAGCTTGTTACAAAATAAGTAAACTACTAAGTACCCTTTTACTTTATAAGTATAAATATCTTCATAAAGTAAATTCTATCTCATTCTCTCATTTCCTTTCCTTGCTCACACGGTTTCCCACCTCTCTTCTTCCTTCTTCTTTGTTCTCTCACGAGTAGAACCACACCACCATTAAACACAAGCTTTGATCTCTTGTTAAACCTTGCTCACTGTCCAAATCAAAAACAAACACCACCATCTCTTCCTCTCCTCAAGCTCTTCATTTCTATCTTCTCCAAACTTCAAGACAACCATTTCGGTGCCATGGAGTTTCTCCATTGAAGGAGCTTGAGCTTGTTTGACTACATATTTTACTCTCCTTGGATCTAGGTAAGGAATCTCAAATAAAAACTTCTTTCCTCCTTGTTTTTGTCATGTCCGAAAATATGTATTGAAGGAGCTTTTATGTGACTTTGTTCTAGCTTCATTCCAACTCTTCATGGACTAGGTGGAGTCCTCTCTTGCTAGATATTCAAACTCTCTTCAAAGAGCAAGGTAAAACAACTACATTAATTTTTGAAACAATGTAAAACTAGGGTTTACAATGAGATGGAGCTTATAGCTTGAATACTCATTTAATGTTTGTATATTGTTTAGAGCTTGTCAAAGAATCAAGTACTCTATCGGTTTCTAAAGGAAACAAGAAAGAAGTTATTTTGCAAAAGAGGTAAATCTACTAACCTAATGTTGTTTTAATGCCTTAGGAGAAATGAGCTTATAAATGCTTATTAAACTACCTAAAGAGCCAATGGTGAAGACTTAGTAAAGTGTTCTCAAGAGCTTAGTAAAAGGCATATGTGTTGTTGAGTGTATTTGCAGGTTAAAGGTAAATATATTGTGGAAATTCAGTGTTTATGAATTATGCATTTTAAGGGCCTAAGTGCCATGCAATTTAAATTGTGCACTATATTGTGATGTAGTGCTTTGTGAGTGAAGTTTGTGTATAATAAGTACTTGATGGATTTTTAGTGTTCTTGGTTGTTTGTTGGTAAAAACAATGTGTTTTGGTTTAGTAATGTTCTAGGAGAACCTATGTCGAAATTTAGGTAACAAATGTGAAGTTCTAGGTGTTATAATGAGTTTGATAAGTTAAGGAGTATTTAAAATGGTTAAGTGTTGTTCTTGTGTAGGAAACATGCATTAAGGTGATTTAGGATGTAACAAGGACTTAGGCATGAGCTTGAGATCTAGTATGTACCAAAGTCATTTTGGGACTTAGTAAAGACTTAGGCAAACTTTGGTAAATAAGGGGAAAGTGTGAACTTGGAAAAAAACTTCAAGAGTGACATAAGGAGTTGGTTGTGGAAATGATGCTTAAGAGATGGTGTTAAGATAAGGAGAAAACATTTTGGGATAGTAGTTATAATAGGTGAGAAACACCATTTAGAAACCTAGTGTAAAATGTTGTAAGTGTTAGGAATTTTGTGAAGAAATAAGTAAAGGCTTAAGGAATTAGAAAAAGAGTTTGTGAGTGTTTAAGGATGGTTTAAGTTGTGTTTGAAGTGCCCAAATGAGGTTAGGGGGTACTAGGTATATGGGGTAAAGTTTGGAGTTGAATGTGAAAAGGAAAATAAGGATTTGGGGCAGACCGGACTTGCGACCGGACTTGCAAGCCCGGTCGGGCCCTGTTACACTACCGAGAATGTTTCTGGAATGGACCGGACTTGGGACCGGACTACAAGTCGGTCGGGCTTGTTTGGTACGGAGTTCTGGAATCGACCGGACATGGGACCGGACTGACAAGTCCGGTCGGGCTGAATTTCCGAAGGGGAGAAACTCTCTGGAATCGACCGGACATGGACAAGTCCGGTCGGCAAGTCCGGTCGGACCAAAACTTGTAAAAAAAAAAAAAAAAACAGAAAAGAATGTGACTTATGTAGTTAACCCTAGGGTGTATAATGAAGGTAACCTAGGGTAAGATAGACATTAAAACATGTCATACAATTATGTTAAACACTTAGTAAATTTGGAGGTTAAGTAAGTTAATTAACCGATTCTTGAATTATGTATAGGAGTGACCTACGGAGGAAACCAAACGAGGCAAGGACCAAGGTATGGTTTTCTTGCAGTCTGTTGTCTAGCGGTTTACACCGGTTTGTGTGTTGTATGTTTTTCTGTGTGTTTACAACGTTATAAGATTTAAACATGTAATGAGTTTACAGTTGTTATACTATTGTTATGTGTTGTTGTGACTCATTTCCCTTGTGTGTGTCTAACATCTTACCACTATTGTGTGTTGGTGTTAAGTTCCACTATGAACTTCTAACAAGTGTTAACTGGGAAGTGAGGAATCCGGTTGTCCGGTCATGCATGTAAGTTAAGAGTAGATATCTGAATCAGATTCGACTCTTATGTTGTTAAGATTGTTCACCTTAATTTGGCGTTCGATCTCCCGCTAGCTTCTTCCAAAGCTTACCTATTCTGACTTATGATCGGTTTAGTGGGAACCTGTGTTTGTGTGGTGTGTTCGGGTCACTAAATCCGAACCATCTGTGACTTAAGTTACTCGTTCGTCTAACAGAACGGTAATGAGTGTGTTTAACGAGCTTGACATGAGAGTGAATCACTCTCTAGGCTCTTATGTTATTTGACCCTTGTGGTTTGTTATCGTGGAGTGAAAATCCACTGTGTATGTGTTGTTGAGCTATGCACTATTGATGCCATGCTCCATGTTATGTTATGCTATGTATATAATTGAATGCCATGTTATAATGACAAGTAGCTGCGCGTATCCCGGTAGCCGATGGGCTGCGCGTTAGCCATACCAGCCAAGGGTTGCTGACCCCCTCGGGGGATCCATATTTCTTATACTGCAGGATGAGGATCGAAGAAGCGGAGTGGCTTTAGATCCTAGGGTGCAGGTTTACTTTTGTATACTTTTGGGATGTTGGCCCGGGATGCGCCTGTGCTCCGTGGCGTTGTTGGATTTGGTTGTGACAGTTTACAGTGATGTTAACAGTGAGGTTGTATAGTAAACACTCGGTATTGTATATGATGTAATTATGGTTTAGTTATTTGCTCGGGAGTCTGATCATCAGACCGGTACAAGTGTATTGTTCTGCCTTGTCAACCACGTGGGTGGTTGACGGCGTTGTAGCACCGAAGCGTTAGTTACTGTTTAGTTGTTTTATTCCGCTGCGATTTCATTTAGTATCATGTGCGTATTAGGGGTGTTACAAAAAGTGGTATCAGAGCGAAGTATCGCTCTGATGACTAGAATACCGAGCTTAGGAATATACCGAGTTAGGAAACCTAACTACAGTTACCTAAGTGATCAGTTATGGAAAGGTTAACCACTAACTAAGTGTGGAAATACCTTATTGTCGGGAAGCGTTATGATCGTTGGACCGATAAGTGTGTAAGCATTGCTAATGAATACTCATGTGAATACAGATGTCAGGTAGACCACGCGGTAGAGGCCGCGGAAGTGGTACTGGTACTGGGGGTGACCAGGGCGAGAACACTACGGCTCAGGTTATGGCTGAGGCTGTAGCAGCCGCTGTGGCCCAGATGGTACCCCAGCTTGTAGCTGCGATCCAGCAGGGGCAGATGCCCGGAGTTCAGCCACCACCGCCACCGCCACGAGAGACCAACTGGGTCAAGGCATTGGCAGATTGAGACCCCCTTCATTTCATGGGGAGACCGACCCACGTAAGCTGGAGGCGTACATCTCCGAGTTGGAGACCGCCTACGAGACCTTGGCTGTGCCCGCAGAGGCTAAGGTCCGTCTTGCCGCTTACTACTGAAGGGTTCGGCACAGAATTGGTGGAAGCTGTGAGAGAGGACCGGATGGCGGATCCTCAGTTTGGTTGGAGGGAGTACACGGCTCTGCTGCGAGCCAAATACTACCCGTGCACGTTCAGAGGCCAAGCGCCTCGAGCTGGATAGTCTGAGGCAGGGGGACAAGGTGACGGTTGATGAGTACTACACGCCTTCACCGGCCTTGTCCACCTGTTACCGGACCTGGGATACTCGAACCGGGTGCTGGTAAACCGTTTCTACAACGGTCTCAGCCACCGTCTTCGCTATGGGATGGGGCCAGCTGATATACTACCTTGCAGGTAATTTAAGTAAAGAGTGATGTGAATATGTGTAGTCTAAGTGAGTAGTAATGTGAGTTTGTGAGTATGTATTGCGGGGCATGACTGATCATCCTAAATACAGGAGTGCTATCATGCCGCTGCTAAGGTGGAGATCACCGTCCGTCTGAGGGACGAGGAGAATGCGCACAAGCGCAAGGCCACGAGCGAGGGCCAGAGTTCGCAGGGGTACGGGGGAGGAAAGAAGAAGAAGAAATCCTATCCCCAGCCCCAGAAGAGTCAGCACCAGGGTGACAAGGGCCAAGCCCAAACCACCAGCTGAGGAGCCACTGAAGCTCACATATGCTTATGCGGCGAAGCCCCTACGCTCTTACCCACCAAAGGGTAATTGTTTAATCATGTGTAATAAGTTGATGTGTATGTTGATAAGTTGTGAAATAAGTACTGAGTGTGTATTGTGTTAGCAGCTAGCACGGGCTCTGGACCGGAGCGCCACTATTACTGTAAGTGGTGCAATGGAGACCACCCCGGCAAGGACTGCAAGGGAAATGAGGTGCAGTGTCGATACTGCGAGAAGTGGGGTCACCGTGACCACGAGTGTTACCGGAACCCCAACAGCAGAGTCAACAAGCCCAAGGGGCAGTGGAAGGGTAAGGCCACAGCAGCTATTGATGGCCCGAAGACGGCTAACCAGCCACCCACCGATCAGAGGCATACTGATTCCCAGAAGGGGAAAGGGTCGGGACCTAGCAAGGCCACCCTGAATGTGGTGGACCGGTCTGAGGCGCCAGGGCCCTCTTCTAGACCAGGTACCGCCTAAACTGTTGAATGTAATAAGTGATTGCATACCGCATTTCATGCTTATGTGTGTTAGTGAGTTCAAGTGTTATCATGTGAGTAAGGAGTTAAAGTATAGTGTGAAAGACACCTAATTAGATAATTCTAAACTGAAAGGAACCTTCAATATATGTTATCCAATCCCACCCACACCAAACCCTGAAGAGACCACCATCAACATCACCGACTTTCCAATGGAGCAATGTCAGGTTATCCAGCCAGGTATGATACTCTTAAGTGGATACCTGACACCGGAAGCACAAGTCCATATCATCAGACGATGCGACGAACTTGGAGCTAAACCTGGAGGTTTCTACACACCTGAATATCCGAACGGATCAAGAATGCAATTGAAGATGATGTGCATGGGTAAGGACTGGAACCCTTACACCAAGTCATATCAAGAAGTGCGAGCCGAAGATGGAGCAACGGTACCAAGTATACCTGAGGAGTTCCGTGCGGTCGTTAATCACGCCGTGGGAATTGCTCAACAAGTTGAAACGGAATCAATTCCAAGTGTGGAAGCAGATTTGTGTATTGTGAACTTCTACCAAAAGGTGGACGGTTAGGTTTACACCAAGATAAGGACGAGTCACCCGAGTCTCTAAGTAAGGGAGTACCCGTGGTGTCTTGGTCCATTGGTGATACCGCAGTATTTGTATATGGCGAGCAGAAGCGTGCTGATCTCGCAAGGAAGTTAATGTTGAAGTCAGGAGATGTACTAATCATGGGTGGGCAGTCAAGGATGCTATATCATGGCATCAGGAAGATCAAACTGAATACCGCACCGTCGGCAGTGATCAATGCCACACACATGAAACCCGGACGTTTGAATTTGACCTTCAGACAATTCTAAACCTTGTATACTTTGTAATGTGTTAAGCCAGTATATGTTAAGGGTTAGTATGTGTTAAGTTATATCAATCATGTAAACCAACGATGTTGTAAAAGGAGGTGTTAATGAATAAAGTGGAGTTATTGAAGTATATCAACCGTGTTGTTACCCAGTACTTATTAGTTTGCCAATGAATTAGGCTGTGCACTCGGAACGGGAGGTACATTGAGTGTCTGCAATGAGGCAGAAGCCGGCAAGAGCGGCACAATCCTCACCGGTACCTTTCCAGTGAATGGCGTGGATGCATCGATTGTTCGACTCTGGAGCCTCACACACATTTGTTTCGCTATCTTTTGCGAAGAGGCTGGGGTTAGATGGAGAGGAGATGCCAGACTTCTTGGTCACTCTCCCATCGAAAGAGCGGATCAGGTGTACCCGCTACCACCGAGATGTCATTGTACGAATCAGAGGTGAAGAGTTCCCGATCGACCTGATAGAGTTCGACGGACTTGGATTTGATGTGATTGTCGGGATGAACTGGTTGGAGCGGTACAAGGGCAGAATCCTGTGTGCCGAGCATCGACTGCTTCTTCGGAGTCCATCTGGGGTTACCATATCTTACCGCCAGAGGCCCAGGGAGCCTTCGACTCAGATCATCACCGCCATGGCCATGTATCGTGAGTTACGACGAGGGAGTGATGTGTACCTCTGCTATGTCCAGGACATAGAGAGAGACCCTGAGTTTAGCCCAGATGTGCCGGTAGTGTCGGAGTTTCCTGATGTATTTCCTAAGGAACTGCCGGGCATGCCGCCAGCACGAGAGGTTGAGTTTGAGATCGACTTAGTACCGGGCACTGGACCCATTGCGAAAGCACCTTATCGTATGGCTCCAGCAGAGATGACAGAGCTCAAGGAGCAGCTGAGAGACCTACTCGACAAGGGCTTCATCCGCCCTAGTGTGTCACCATGGGGAGCGCCAGTCCTCTTCGTGAAGAAGAAGGACGGTAGCCTCCGCCTGTATTGATTATCGGGAGCTGAATGCTGTTACGGTGAAAAACCGTTACCCTTTACCACGCATCGACGATCTATTTGATCAGCTAGGGGAGCATCAGTATTCTCCAAGATAGACTTACGTTCCGGATACCATCAGATTGCCATCCGTGACAGTGATATCGAGAAGACAGCTTTCAGAACGAGGTATGGGCATTATGAGTTCACAGTTATGCCATTTGGCTTATCGAATGCACCAGCAAGTTCATGGACTTAATGAACCGCTTGTTCCAAGATCAGTTGGACAAGTCAGTGGTAGTCTTCATCGATGACATTCTTGTGTATTCTAAATCTAGAGGTGAGCACGAAAGCCACCTGAGAGATGTGTTACAAACTTGAGGAGAAACCAGTTGTATGCAAATTTTCGAAATGTGAATTTTGGTTGAACCAAGTATCTTTCCTTGGCATGTGATTTCTGATGCCGGGATCGCTGTTGATCCGGCAAAGATAGATGCAGTGCGCACCTGGCCTAGGCCGAAGACAGTCACTGATATCAGGAGCTTCCTCGGTCTGGCAGGATATTATAGGAGGTTTGTGAAGGACTTCTCCAGTATCTCGAAGCCGATGACTTCCTTAATGAAGAAGGATGCACCATTCGAGTGGACAGTTGACTGTGAGAGTTCTTTCGCGAGTCTCAAGGATCTGACATCTGCACCAGTCCTGACTATACCAGACGGTCCAGATGGTTTTGAGGTCTACTGCGACGCATCAGGCAGAGGTATGGGTTGTGTATTGATGCAACACGGGAAGGTCGTAGCATACGCCTCCCGTCAGCTGAAAAGCATGAGGAGAACTACCCTACCCACGACTTAGAATTGGGTGCCATTGTCTTCGCATTGAAGATATGGCGACATTATTTGTATGGGGAGTGTGACAATCTATTCTGATCATAAAAGCTTAAAGTACTTGTTCACTCAGAAAGAGTTGAACATGAGGCAAAGAAGGTGGGTTGAGTTTCTGAATGACTATGATATTAATCTGCAATACAAAGAGGGTAAGGCAAATGTGGTAGCTGACGCGCTGAGTCGCCGAGCACACTCTCTCCATTCGCTAGTCTTATACTGGCTTGGTTGAAGAGGTGCGGAGTGCTCAGATGACGGATCAGTACATGCTGGAGATCCGGCAGAAGCTTATTGATGGCACATTCGAGGGTCAGAAGTACGACTTCAGACTCCATGATGATGACCTGATTAGGCTGAATGGCCGCTTGTGTATACCTAGGGGTAGCGCTGAGTTGAAGGAGCGCATATTGAGTGAATCCCATTGTTCTACTACTTCGATTCACCCCGGAGCTTCAAAGATGTATAAAGGTATGAAAAGGTATTTTTGGTGGACTGGAATGAAGAAAGATGTTAGTGATTATGTATTGAGGTGTCTCACTTGCCAGAAGGTAAGTTTGAGCACCGACGGCCTGGTGGTATGGTACAGCCAATGCCAGTGCCTGAGTGGAAGTTCCATGATATCTCCATGGACTTTGTAGTAGGGCTTCCGCCTACAAGGGGAGGTCTGAATATGATATGGGTGATAGTTGACCGACTGACCAAGGTGGCCCGATTCATTCCGATGAAGGACACTTGGAAAGTGGCAAGATTGGCAGAACTGTTTGATAAAGAGATTGTAAGACATCATGGTGTACCGAAAACGATTGTATCTGACAGAGACACCAGATTCTTATCCAGATATTGGAAGTCCACACGAGAGGCATTGGGTACTGAATTGAAATTGAGTACAGCGTTTCACCCACAGACCGATGGTCAGAGTGAGCGCACTATTCAGACACTTGAGGATATGCTACGTGCTTGTGCACTTGACTTTCAGACCAGCTGGATTGATAAGTTACATCTGATCGAGTTTAGTTACAACAACAGTTATCATGCTTCGATCAAGATGTCTCCCTTCCAGGCCTTGTACGGTAGACCATGCCGCACGCCATTATGCTGGGATGAGTCGAGTGAGACGGTCATTATAGGACCAGAGTATCTTGAGCAAGTTCAGGCAGAAGTTCGCCAGATCAGGGCTAATATGAAAGCAGCTCAGGATAGACAGAAGTCGTACGCAGATGTGCGCCGACGTGACCTGGAGTTCGCCGTGGGCGATCAGGTATTTGAGAGTGTCCCCCATGAAGGGAGTGTTTCGTTTTGGCCAGAAGGCAAGTTGAGCCCAAAGTATGTGGGGCCTTGTTGTGACGGAGCGGATCGGCCCGGTAGCCTATAGACTAGACCTACCCGCCGAGCTGGGCAAGGTACATGATGTATTTCATGTGTCCCAGTTGAAGAAGTATATGTCTCATCCGTCTCATGTGCTTCAGCCTGAAAGGCTAACCTTAGAGCCGACCATGCGATCAGTGGAGACTCCGGTACGGATTCTGGATGCTAAGACTCGAGACACTCGCCATAAGTGTGAGACTGGTGAAGGTTCTCTGGTCTAACCAGGACGTTGAGGAGGCCACTTGGGAGCTGGAAGATAAGATGAAGGCGAAGTACCCGTCATTGTTTACTTCTTAGTCTTATGTGTATAGGGTACGGGGCGTACCCCTTTTAAGGGGGGTAGAGCCGTTTCGGTTATGTGTGTACGACGTGTATTTGAATACATCGTCTATGTTATGTTGTTATGTTACAGACCGTTGTGTCTGAATGATGTGGATAATGTTGTATGGACCTTGTGTCCAATGTTATGTTATGTTGTATGGACCTGGAGTCCAATGTTATGTAAGTGTGTTGTTAGTAATATATGGAAGTATTGTTTATAAGTGTTCCCGTGTTCTAATATTTAGGATATGTGGAAGTATGAACTTTGAGGACAAAGTTCTTTTAAGGGGGGTAGATTGAAATACCCCAAACCTTAATATATTGTTTAAACACTTAAATATGGTGTATTAAGACTAAAAAGAGTCTTAGAAACATTAGTAAACAAATTTAAACAAAAGGAAACACAAAATGTGCTTTAAAGTCAATAAGAGCCAAAATGTGCTCTAAGCTTGGGATAAACTTGGTTAAGACCTAATGAACTTACCAAGACCTCATTTATACACTAATGAACATATTAAATCAATTACCAAAGAAAACCAAGCTTGAAAACAAGTTTAAACACAAAATGTGCTTTAAGGAGTCTTAAAGCACATTTTTGAAAAATTGTCTTGTAAATGAGTTTTGAATGGCTAGATGTCCATCATTACTCTTAAATATATATGTGTACTATATAATATCACATTTGGGTGTCTATATTAGTGGGAAATCAAAAATTTCACTTCTATGTGCCTTGTTTTATGAATAGTAACTTTTATAAGCTATTTTGTAACATATGTTTGTATAAGTATTTAAATTGACAAACAAAGACTATATTGCCCCCCCTACTACTATTTGGGGCCGGTTTTTAAGGTTGGTGACACACCACCTTTGTTAGCTTGTTAACAAAATAAGTAAACTACTTAAGTACCCTTTTACTTTATAAGTATAAATATCTTCATAAAGTAAATTCTATTCATTCTCTCATTTCCTTTCCTTGCTCACACGGTTTCCCACCTCTCTTCTTCCTTCTTCTTTGTTCTCTCACGATAGAACCACCACCATTAAAACACAAGCTTTGATCTCTTGTAAAACCTTGCTCACTTGTCCAAATCAAAAACAAACACACCAATCTCTTCCTCTCCTCAAGCTCTTCATTTCTATCTTCTCCAAACTTCAAGACAACCATTTCGGTGCCATGGAGTTTCTCCATTGAAGGAGCTTGAGCTTGTTTGACTACATATTATTACTCTCCTTGGATTCTAGGTAAGGAATCTCAAATAAAAACTTCTTTCCTCCTTGTTTTTGTCATGTCCGAAAATATGTATTGAAGGAGCTTTTATGTGACTTTGTTCTAGCTTCATTCCAACTCTTCATGGACTAGGTGGAGTCCTCTCTTGCTAGATATTCAAACTCTCTTCAAAGAGCAAGGAAAAACTACATTAATTTTTGAAACAATGTAAAACTAGGGTTTACAATGAGATGGAGCTTATAGCTTGAATACTCATTTCAATGTTTGTATATTGTTTAGAGCTTGTCAAAGAATCAAGTACTCTATTGGTTTTCTAAAGGAAACAAGAAAGAAGTTATTTTGCAAAAGAGGTAAATCTACTAACCTAATGTTATTTTAATGCCTTAGGAGAAATGAGCTATAAATGCTTATTAAAACTACCTAAAGAGCCAATGGTGAATGACTTAGTAAAGTGTTCCAAGAGCTTAGTAAAAGGCATATGTGTTGTTGAGTGTATTTGCAGGTTAAAGGCAAATATATTGTGGAAATTCAGTGTTTATGATTTGTGCATTTTAAGGGCCTAAGTGCCATGCAATTTAAATTGTGCACTATATTGTGATGTAGTGCTTGAGTGAAGTTTGTGTATAATAAGTACTTGATGGATTTTTAGTGTTCTTGGTTGTTTGTTGGTAAAAACAATGTGTTTGGTTTAGTAATGTTCTAGGAGAACCTATGTCGAAATTTGGGTAACAAATGTGAAGTTCTAAGTGTTAAAATGAGTTTGATAAGTTAAGGAGTATTTAAAATGGTTAAGTGTTGTTCTTGTGTAGAAACATGCATTAAGGTGATTTGGGATGTAACAAGGACTTAGGCATGAGCTTGAGATTTAGTATGTACCAAAGTCATTTTGGGACTTAGTAAAGACTTAGGCAAACTTTGGTAAATAAGGAGAAAGTGTGAACTTGGAAAAAGAACTTCAAGAGTGACATAAGGAGTTGGTTGTGAGAATAATGCTTAAGAGATGTGTTAAGATAAGGAGAAACATTTTGGGATAGTAGTTATCATAGGTGAGAAACACCATTTAGAAACCTAGTGTAAAATGTTGTAAGTGTTAGGAATTTTGTGAAGAAATAAGTAAAGGTTTAAGGAATTAGAAAAATAAGTTTGTGAGTGTTTAAGGATGGTTTAAGTTGTGTTTGAAGTGCCCAAATGAGGTTAGGGGGTACTAGGTTATATGGGGTAAAGTTTGGAGTTGAATGTGAAAAGGAAAATAAGGATTTGGGGCAGACCGGACTTGCGACCGGACTTGCAAGCCCGGTCGGGCCCTGTTACACTACCGAGAAATGTTTCTGGAATCGACCGGACTTGGGGGACCGGACTACAAGTCCGGTCGGGCTTGTTTTGTGAGAGGGAAAATGTTTCTGGAATCGACCGGACATGGGACCGGACTGACAAGTCCGGTCGGGCTGAATTTCGAGGGGAGAAACTTCTGGAATCGACCGGACATGGACAAGTCCGGTCGGCAAGTCCGGTCGGACCAAAACTTGTAAAAAAAAAAAAAAAAAGAAAAGAATGTGACTTATGTAGTTAACCCTAGGGGTATAATGAAGGTAACCTAGGGTAAGATAGACATTAAAACATGTCATACAATTATGTTAAACACTTAGTAAATTTGGAGGTTAAGTAAGTTAATTAACCGACGTTCTTGAATTATGTATAGGAGTGACCTACGGAGGAAACCAAACGAGGCAAGGACCAAGGTATGGTTTTCTTGCAGTCTGTTGTCTAGCGGTTTACACCGGTTTGTGTGTTGTATGTTTTTCTGTGTGTTTACAACGTTATAAGATTTAAACATGTAATGAGTTTACAGTTGTTATACTATTGTTATGTGTGTTGTTGTGACTCATTCCCTTGTGTGTGTCTAACAGTCTTACCACTATTGTGTGTTGGTGTTAAGTTCCACTATGAACTTCTAACAAGTGTTAACTGGGAAGTGAGGAATCCGGTTATCCGGTCATGCATGTAAGTTAAGAGTAGATATCTGAATCAGATTCGACTCTTATGTTGTTAAGATTGTTCACCTTAATTTGGCGTTCGATCTCCCGCTAGCTTTTCCAAAGCTTACCTATTCTGACTTATGATCGGTTTAGTGGGAACCTGTGTTTGTGTGGTGTGTTCGGGTCACTAAATCCGAACCATCTTGACTTAAGTTACTCGTTCGTCTAACAGAACGGTAATGAGTGTGTTTAACGAGCTTGACATGAGAGTGAATCACTCTTAGGCTCTTATGTTATTTGACCTTGTGGTTTGTTATCGTGGAGTGAAAATCCACTGTGTATGTGTTGTTGAGCTATGCACTATTGATGCCATGCTCCATGTTATGTTTGCTATGTATAATTGAATGCCATGTTATAATGACAAGTAGCTGCGCGTATCCCGGTAGCCGATGGGCTGCGCGTTAGCCATACCAGCCAAGGGTTGCTGACCCCCTCGGGGGATCCATATTTCTTATACTGCAGGATGAGGATCGAAGAAGCGGAGTGGCTTTAGATCCTAGGGTGCAGGTTTACTTTTGTATACTTTTGGGATGTTGGCCCGGGATGCGCCTGTGCTCCCGTGGCGTTGTTGGATTTGGTTGTGACAGTTACAGTGATTTTAACAGTGATGGTTTGTATACGTAAACACTCGGTATTGTATATGATGTAATTATGGTTTAGTTTATTGCTCGGGAGTCTGATCATCAGACCGGTACAAGTGTATTGTTCTGCCTTGTCAACCACGTGGGTGGTTGGCGGCGTTGTAGCACGAAGCGTTAGTTACTGTTTAGTTGTTTTATTCCGCTGCGATTTCATTTAGTATCATGTGCGTATTAGGGGTGTTACAATGAGTGAGAGTAGAGGTATTTGTGAAAGAGATTATGACGGTTCAAATGCAGTGCATAGATCGAGTAAGACAGGAAGACTTTTAAGTCATTACCAAAAAGAAGTAATCTCTGAGTGTGGCATGAGGGACCCAAGACTTTATTGGCATGACAAGGACCTATGTGCTAGTCTCCATTACCCCAAAAAATGGAAGTCTTGGAAGTTGGAAGTATGTTTTTCCACAAAACTTTTCTTCAACGTGACCTATAAGTTTAGGTTTGAGACTTTCCCACAGGAAGACTACATAGAAGGGCTCATGAACCTATGGCACTTTACAAGACGCATTATGGTTGTAATTGCATATTAGAATCGAAGATTGTGTTCTGCACTAAAAACCATCTATTCGATTGTATTTATCTCATAATCATGAGGGCTACAAGAGTCATAGTAAGATATTCTAGTAAATTAATCAATTAGCAAAAATGTACATACGTGGCCACAGATTTTACAGGTACCAAAAGATGAACCAAAGAAACTATACTAATGCACGCACTGTCAATGACCTTGAAATCTGAAGTCAGAACAACATCATTGTCAACCAGTGAATCATGTCAGGTCCAATGCATGGTTTTCATTTTACTGACTCCTATCCTGGCAGGTGGCTCCTTTTCATCCAATTCAACTTAAATGACTTTAGACCCTTTTTCAAAGTGTAACACCCCGGATTTTGTTTCCAATACATTGTATGAGAGATTAGGAAGGTAACACCGCAAATGGATCGAAAAATGGAGGTCAAACATGTCTTAAAACATCAAATTAAGGTACGTCCGGCCTTGTGTCCGAACATTCATGTTCGGACAGGGTATGAGACTCAAACGTGAATGTCCGAACTTGTGTCTGGACTTTGAAGTTCGGACACAAGCTGAGACTTGAAATTAAAGTCGTCTGAACATGTGTCTGAAACACCAGTTCTGACAAAAATACATTACATGGTCCAAACATATGTCCGAACGTTGAAGTTCGGACACTAGTCCTAACCGAGTGTGTCTGACCATTCGTCTGAACATGTAAGTTTGTACAAATACCGAGACTTACAGTCGAACCTGTCCTCGCCTACTGTCTAAACATGTAAGTTCAGACAGATTTTCAAATACCCCCAATTCTGCAGAAACAATTTCAGATCAGGACCTATCCGAACTTACACGTCCAATAGATGTTCGGACAGGTCCAAAAATACAAAATTAGCTTTGGAACTCCCCCATTATCATACACCAACTCTGTAACGTCAATAACAAGATAATTAAAGGAACTTCTCGCAGCAATTCAATGTCAAAAGTAGTTCAAAAAGATAACAGCGGAATAAAAACAATCCGGGATATTACCACAACAACCATACCTATGAGTGTTGAGGCTATCCACCAATTTAAAACATATTGAACCTCTTATTTTCAAAACAAAAGACAACCATTGATGAAAACCCCCAATTCCAGTAATAACATTATCAAGAGTTAAATAGACTATTTCTATTCCTACGTGGTGTCGCAATCCCCAACCCCATGCTCCAGTCATTGTTACCTGCGATCAGAGGATGACACATAACACACAGAAAGGATCGCACAAGTCAGTTGAAACTGAGTAAACTACTAATTCCTAAAATAAAACTCATTTTGTTTTAAGAGTACAAGTTCTGTTCCACCCACAATGATTCATATCCTTCATCCTGTATTCCAACACAAATGACAACGAAACCCAACCATATCAGGGAACCCTTTCACTTGCAACCAACATCCACCAACAAACACCCAAACAAGTGGGGTCACAAATAAGTAATTCTGCCAACGAACACCCGAACGAGCGGGGTCGCAAAATACATATTCCACCTCACTCTAATTCCTTAAATGTGCACACCCTTCTAAGGATACTTATGACCGCAAAGAAGTAGATCTATAGAGCTTAAACTGCGATATAGTGGTCGCAGTGCTAATTAATCAATCAAATGTACCAGTATGTACGATTCCATCCCAATGAAGGTTCCCAAAATCATTACCACCAAATCAGATATTACAATCATCAATTTCTCACAATACCCCAATAATACTCAAATCCCTAAATTTCACATTCATCCACGAGGGGTTTACCTGGAACTATGCCCACTAAGAATCAGAATTCACAAATTACTAGCAATCCCCGCCGACGAACTCGCAATCCTTCGATTGAGCTTGAACTAGCACCAACAATGGGAGGAAGAAAGTTACGTGAGAGGAAGAAGGACGAAGCGAGCACAGAGAGGGAGAGAGGTGGGAGCGTGATTTGTCAGGAAAATAAAATAAAAGATATAAAGGAAGGAAGGAAAAGTAAAGGAATGAAAAGAAAATGAATTAAAAGGAATTAAAATGTAATTAGTTTAGATCCTCTCTTATTCTTAAATTCCCCTTTATCCATACTCCATACTCCATACTTAAGGAATAAATTCCAAATCCAAGTAATCCCAATGATTAATATATATATATATCAATATCCACTAATTATTATAATCATAATTAATCCAATGACGTATAATATGTACTCATAATTTAATCCAAATTTGTGGGTATTTCACAAGGGCAAGGTTTTACAAATTTATTTACACTAGGAGGGTCCAGTCATGAATTCCATATCCTACAACCACCACTGGAATTTAGTGCACTAGTCATATCAACAACATACTGGGTAAAACGCTAGTTAAATGGCAATTAGAATAGTAGAATATAAGACTCAGACCCCATTCCTGTACGTAAATCCACTTCCGATTGTGGGAAATGTACCAACTCTTAATGAAAGGATGTCCACTTCATTCAAAAACTCAGAAAAGGGTGTTTTAGGTGACGTATTATGCCCCTTGTTTTTTTCTCTACTTGATGATTTACCTTTAGCTGTTTTCATGTCCTATCCTTAGTTTGTACCCTCTTGTTCCATTGATCAAAGAATAAAAGTTTAAGCTTTGACGACAAAAACGAGGCCCTGTATGCAACCTTTATAGTATAAATTTATACAATCTTAATACAAATTATACTAATGGTTAAACCTCCAATCTATGGTTTTGTCTGTGCAGCCTTTATATTAACCTAGCTGAATTTGTTTCTGCACTTCTTTCCTTTTGTTTATTCTGTCAAAATACAAAACCATCCATCGCCTACTATAATGTTCTGTATGCTGTAACAGCAACATAATTTGCATACCGATTCAGACAATGTAAGGCCAGCAGCTACTTCATCAGAGGTTAATGTCAATATGATATATGTACAGGCTTCCCATGAGAAATGACCAGCCGAACGGGCCAGAGCTCAACTCTGCTGTCTTCTCCAGGCTCTGGTTTGTTCCTCAGCGGATGTGGTATGTACGAGTTCATATGTCTTGATGTGATACGGGTTTGAAGCTGCAATCCTACGGAAAATTTTCGCCGAAATACTATATGTCAAAAAAAATTACGCGGATGTGCCAAAACGGGTCACATAAACCGCATCAGTGTAATGCTGTTTACTGTAAACCGCATTATGTTAATGCAATTACCGGAAAAATTTGTCATAAAACGTCGATAGATGCACTCCACCGATGCGGTTTATTCGCATTTTGGTCGATCCGCAACTCTTATCACCGGGCAATCCTGGGCGTCCATTTGGGGACATCTCCGCCGTTGATTATCGTTGGAAGCCAGCGAATTCGGCTGTGTTTTCTCCCCCCCATTGCAAATAAACCGCACCGGCCCACTACATTTATCAACATCCGAAAAATTTTCTAAAAAACGCATCCGGTGGATGCATCCTCTCTCACACCCACAAATTTCCTCCAACCTCACCCACTACTATCCCCTACGAAATTGACAAGGTAAGTTTTAGTTTTTTCAATTTGAATTAGTTATTTTTGTTGTTAATAACTAGTTCTAATATTTAGCTTCTATCATATTTGTTTAGTGATATTAATTGATGTTTTTTTTAATTAATTTTAATGTGTAGGAATCTTTCTAATTGCTTCTTCTAATCCCATCCAAAATCTTTGAGGTTAGTATGTTGCTCTCTAATTTTAATTACTCATTTTTATACTAGATACTTGTAATGTTGTTATTTTTAGTTGTTTAATTAGTATTTAAAATCGTAATTAATTAATGCATTAATTGTATTACTTGTTTGTAACTTAAAATGGTGCATAAATTAGTCAAATAATTAGGTTGGTATTTTTATGCTATTAGAGGGAATTAATCTTGGTATTTTTAGTTGTTTATTTAGATTTTAATTCGTAATTAATTAATGCATTAATTTTATGACTTGTTTTTAACTTAAAATGGTGCATAAATTAGTCAAATAATTAGGTTGTTATTTTTATGTTATTAGTGAAAATTAATCTTGGTATTTTTAGTTGTTTATTAGTATTTAAATTCGTAATTAATTAATGCATTAATTTTATACTTGTTTTAACTTAAAATGGTGCATAAATTAGTCAAATAATTAGGTTGGTATTTTATGCTATTAGAGGGAATTAATCTTGGTATTTTAGTTGTTTATTTAGTATTTAATTCGTAATTAATTAATGCATTAATTTTATGACTTGTTTTTAACTTAAAATGGTGCATAAATTAGTCAAATAATTAGGTTGTTATTTTTATGTTATTAGAGAAAATTAATCTTGGTATTTTAGTTGTTTATTTAGTATTTAAATTCGTAATTAATTAATGCATTAATTTTATGTTTTTAACTTAAAATGGTGCATAAATTAGTCAAATAATTAGGTTGTATTTTTATGTTATTAGAAAATTAATCTTGGTAGTTTTAGATGTTTATTTAGTATTTAAATTCGTAATTAATAATGCATTAATTTATGACTTGTTTTTAACTTAAAATGGTGCATAAATTAGTCAAATAATAAGTTGGGTATTTTATGTTATTAGAGAATTAATCTTGGTAGTTTTAGTTATTTATTAGTATTTAAATTCGTAATTAATTAATGCATTAATTTATGACTTGTTTTTAACTTAAAATGGTGCATAAATTAGTCAAATAAGTGGGTATTATGTTATTGGGAGAATTAATCTTGTAGTTTTAGTTATTTATTTAGTATTTAAATTCGTATTTAATTAATGCATTAATTTTATAACTTGTTTTTAACTTAAAATGGTGCATAAATTAGTCAAATAATTATGTTGTATTATGTTATTAGAGAAAATTAATCTTGGTAGTTTTAGTTGTTTATTTAGTTTTAAATTCGTAATTAATTAATGCATTAATTTTATGACTTGTTTTTAACTTAAAATGGTGCATAAATTAGTCAAATAATTATGTTTGTATTTTATGTTGTTAGAGAAAATTAATCTTGGTAGTTTTAGATGTTTATTTAGTATTTAAATTCGTAATTAATTAATGCATTAATTTATGACTTGTTTTTAACTTAAAATGGTGCATAAATTAGTCAAATAATCAAGTGGGTATTATTATGTTATTGGAGAGAATTAATCTTGTAGTTTTAGTTATTTATTTAGTATTTAAATTCGTATTAATTAATGCATTAATTTTATAACTTGTTTTTAACTTAAATGGTGCATAAATTAGTCAATAATTTGTTTGTATTTTTATGTTATAGAGAAAATTAATCTTGGTAGTTTTAGTTGTTTATTTAGTATTTAAATTCGTAATTAATTTATTAATTTATGACTTGTTTTTAACTTAAAATGGTGCATAAATTAGTCAAATAATAGGTGTATTTTATGTTATTGGAGAGAATTAATCGTGTTAGTTTTTAGTTATTATTAGATTTAAATTCGTAATTAATTAATGCATTAAATTATGACTTGTTTTTAACTTAAAATGGTGCATAAATTAGTCAAATAAAAGTGGGTATATTATGTTATTGGAGAGAATTAATCTTGCTAGTTTTAGTTATTTTTAGTATTTAAATTCGTATTTAATTAATGCATTAAAGTATTTGCATATGTAGTTAATTCTGTAACTTTTTTTTAATAAGTGTCTGTTGTTTATTGTTACTGAATTGAAATATGTGCTTGTGCAGATGGCATTTCAGAGAGAAGTTGCTGGAGTGGGACCAGATGATGCAACTTTGTTCACATACCAGACTACCCACATATCTGCAGCACTTTTTTCAGATGACCCAGTAAGTAAAGAGCACATGAAACTTCACCGTATTACGTTTTATGTTTTTAACTGAAGTTATGAACATCATTTATTTTATTGCTGTGCAATCTAGGTCATGAGAAATAGAAAATACACCGAAAGAAAATTACGTTCTAGGAATGTTGATGTGGAGCATCACACTTGGCTTTGCATGGTTACATCCGAGATGCTGGTTTTCTTGGATCATCGTTTTTAGAAGTTAAAGCAGACAATTCCATTGTTAGTGCATTAGTTGAGAGATGGAGGCCTGAAACTCACACCTTCATGCTACCATTTGGTGAGGTAACCATTACTTTGGAGGATGTCCATCGTTTACTTGGCCTGAGAGTTGGGGGATGTGGTGATTGCACCTATGAACCTTCCTGTGGCTGATTTATGTTTGGAACTGCTGGGAAAGAAACCAGATGAGAGCGCAATCAGGGGTCACAAGATCTCCTTGTCATGGTTGCAAAAGAATTTGAAGTGCCTAAAAAGTTTCATGATAGCTTCTTCAGAGAGCCAGCTGTGGTGCATCAACGGTACGCCCGTGCATTCCTTATGAGGCTAATAGGTGGAGTGTTGATACCTACCCAGGACAGTCGCATGATGGACTGTGGATACCTGGAGTTATTGAGAGACTTTGACGAATCAGGTCAATTAAGCTGGGGTTCTGCAGTGTTGGCACACACGTACCGTGGTCTGTGCAATGCTACCCAGTTCGACACTCCTTACATCGTTGGGGCGAAAGTTAATCACACTGTGGGCGTTTCTCGAATTCCCACATTCTTTCCAGAGCGCATTAAGGGGCTTTCTGATGCACAGATATATGGGGAAAGGTAAGGCGTGTTGTCAGCTAATTTTACTTATACATTTCATTTATGTGCATGCTCAATTTTCTTTAACATGTGCAGGTGGGACAGTCCACATGTTCCCCAGGTTTCTTTACGAGATGCTCGTAACATACTTGATTCGATTCCAGTCCCACCCACAAACGAACAGGTATTTTGCATTTCAATAATTGATACTGTTATTCCTTATGTCATCACTTCTTAATTAATTTCAAAACTATTATGGCAGTGGGTCTGGCAGCCATATGATGACACTTCTGTGGACGAGGGTGCCATGGTTGTTCCTTTAATTTTGAATAACATCATAGAGGGTCATCAGCCGGACCGGGTTATGAGACAATTCGGCCGTGATCAACCAATACCTGCAGCACCACTAGACTGTGACCGGCTACATAGCCAAAAGCGCACAGGTAGAGTTGAAGCAAATTGGTCTGCCATTAATGCGGTATACATAGAGTTATGGAATGACCGGGAACATAGGCGGATAAACTTGGAAGGATTTCCTCCTGCTGTTCAACTGACTACACGGTCTGAGTACATGATATGGTACCAACAAAATAGCTTAAGATGGTATACTCAAGAAGCACGTCGACAGTCCATATTGGTATGCATTTACAATATACATTACTGTTTTTGGTATTATATAATAGGTGTGCAGTACAATTGCTTACGTATTTACCTTACAACTTTGTATGTTCTGCCACAGGCTGATGGATTAGACCAGCTGCAACATTATGGACATGATGCTGATGTAGGACCTTATGCCGAATATCTCTCCCAGCAACAGGGACAATGTATCACCAACGGTATAGACATGTCCAGCCTCAAGTTGATCATCATGCACCCCCGGCGTTCAATGTCTACCAACCACCCTTCTCATTGAATGACAACCCCAGCAGAAGGTCTACACGTCGACGACCAAAGAGTGAGTTACGCCGACCGCCACAGGCTGAACCTGAGATTGAGGCTGCTCCCATTATCTTTCAATCTAGCTGGACATATCCTCCTCAACCTTCTTATCCGGTTAGCCAGCAAGATGCCCAGTATGATTATGATCCATGGTATCGTGCCCCTCCAACTGAGCAGTCAAGTATGTGGGGATCATCATTCGGCGGTCAGCAACAAGGTCAGTGGGGTTATCAGACCAGCACGCACGATTACTCAGTTGGCCAGACATCCACCCAAGGTGGATGGGGAGGTGAAGTGGGCACCCTGGATCAATATGGTGGTCAAACAAGTACCCAAGACCAGTGGGATCACAGGGTGTTTCAAGTCAGTGGGATCTTCAGATTGGTGGTCAGCCGACTCACGAGTCAGTGGTAGTTCAAAATCCACAAGCTAGCTGGGATCAACCACAGTGGAGTTCTTATTCAAGTTCGTACGTTGATCCCACACCACCATCCATCACACCATACGGTGAAGGGTCTTCAAGAGGGGTAGCTTCAAATGTACCGACTACGCAAGCTGAAAGGTCGGCACACATGAGTGCTAATTTTGCAAATCTTAATGTGTTTGATGATGAAGATGAAGACGATGCACTTCGGACTTCCATGGACGCATATGTTCAGTCCAACCCGGTTACTCCTCCCCACAGACTTCCACGTTTGACATGACTTTGAGGGGACCAAACTCAATGAACCCTCCAGCGTTACACACCGAGTGAGTACGAACAACCAAGGAGAGGAGGTGCAGGTGGAAGAGGACGAAGGGGTAGAAGAGATAGAGGTGGTGATGCTTGATACTCCTATGCATTGTTATTTTTACGTACTCGTTTCATGCTTGTTATGGATATTGGAATTTTTATTCAGATGTTATGTAACGATTATTGCTATGTCTTGTTATTAATCTTCCATGTTACGTAGTGCATTTTTTTAATATGCAGTTTTCACGTTTGCAAGGGACTTTGACTATTTTTTTGAATACGTAGCAGCTGTCCGTTGGCCACCATTTTTTGCCACAGTGAAGTTTGTAGGTAGTACTACATTCATACAAAATTTGGAACACAACGTGAATCGTTTGACAGTCCTAACTGTAAGCGCAAAGTAGCACCGTAGTGCAGTTTTTTAATATGCAGTTTTCACGTTTGTAGGGACTTTGACTATTTTTTTGAATACGTAGCAGCTGTCCGTTGGCCACCATTTTTTGCCACAATGAAGTGTGTATGTAGTACTACATTCATACAAAATTTGGAACACAACGTGAATCGTTTGACAGTCCTAACTGTAAGCGCAAAGTAGCACCGTAGTGCAGTTTTTAAATATGCAATTTTCACGTTTGTTAGGGACTTTGACTATTTTTTTGAATACGTAGCAGCTGTCCGTTGGCCACCATTTTTTGCCACAATGAAGTGTGTAGTGACTACATTCATACAAAATTTGGAACACAACGTGAATCGTTTGACAGTCCTAACTGTAAGCGCAAAGTAGCACCGTAGTGCAGTTTTTAATATGCAGTTTTCACGTTTGTTAGGGACTTTGACTATTTTTTTGAATACGTAGCAGCTGTCCGTTGGCCACCATTTTTTGCCACAGTGAAGTTGTAGGTAGTAACATTCATACAAAATTTGGAACACAACGTGAATCGTTTGACAGTCCTAACTGTAAGCGCAAAGTAGCACCGTAGTGCAGTTTTTTAATATGCAGTTTTCACGTTTGTAAGGGACTTTGACTATTTTTTTGAATACGTAGCAGCTGTCCGTTGGCCACCATTTTTTGCCACAATGAAGTGTGTATGTAGTACTACATTCATACAAAATTTGGAACACAACGTGAATCGTTTGACAGTCCTAACTGTAAGCGCAAAGTAGCACCGTAGTGCAGTTTTTAATATGCAATTTTCACGTTTGTTAGGGACTTTGACTATTTTTTTGAATACGTAGCAGCTGTCCGTTGGCCACCATTTTTTGCCACAATGAAGTGTAGGTAGTACTACATTCATACAAAATTTGGAACACAACGTGAATCGTTTGACAGTCCTAACTGTAAGCGCAAAGTAGCACCGTAGTGCAGTTTTTAATATGCAGTTTTCACGTTTGTTAGGGACTTTGACTATTTTTTTGAATACGTAGCAGCTGTCCGTTGGCCACTATTTTTTGCCACAATGAAGTTTGTAGGTAGTACTACATTCATACAAAATTTGGAACACAACGTGAATCGTTTGACAGTCCTAACTGTAAGCGCAAAGTAGCACCGTAGTGCAGTTTTTAATATGCAGTTTCACGTTTGTAGGGACTTTGACTATTTTTTTGAATACGTAGCAGCTGTCCGTTGGCCACCATTTTTTGCCACAATGAAGTGTGTATGTAGTACTACATTCATACAAAATTTGGAACACAACGTGAATCGTTTGACAGTCCTAACTGTAAGCGCAAAGTAGCACCGTAGTGCAGTTTTTAAATATGCAATTTTCACGTTTGTTAGGGACTTTGACTATTTTTTTGAATACGTAGCAGCTGTCCGTTGGCCACCATTTTTTGCCACAATGAAGTGTGTAGGTAGACTACATTCATACAAAATTTGGAACACAACGTGAATCGTTTGACAGTCCTAACTGTAAGCGCAAAGTAGCACCGTAGTGCAGTTTTTTAATAGCAGTCTAAGTAGACGTTGAACTAGTCGTTGAGTTAACCTTTTAACTAGCCGTTGAACTAGCCGTTGAGTTAGCCGTTTAACTAGCCGTTTAAGTATCCGTTGAACTAGCCGTTGAGTTAACCCTCCGGTTAGCCGTTGAACTAGCCGTTGAGTTAGCTGTTTAACTAGCCATTTAAGTATCCTTTCAACTATCCATTATAGTAACCATTACTCTAGCATTATAAAACAGGGTTTTGGTTACCACCCCATTCATCCCACACAACGTTATACAAAATCTTTGTAGTTCGGTAGTGAATTGATCATATCTTCCCACAAACTGTCGAACAGGAATCAAATGGAGTTTCCTTTCTGTTTGCACGTTAACTATGCAGCTACTTTCGGTCGTCATGGTGCGCAGTTTGATCGAAGGATGGGGCACAGACGCATAGAAGTAAATATGCCGTATCCTAATAATCTACGTGATCTACATCGACGAGTCATCCGCGCTCTGCAGTCAACCCTAGGCAGAATACAGATAGCAACAATGGTGTATCTGGGCTTGGAGGGCGACTACGAGTGGAATTTTATACACGTACGCAATGATGCATCTGTTCAACGAATGATGGAAAACTACATGGAGTACAATGATTTCATGGCACATATTCCACTAGTTATCTACGATCCCATTGAACCCGACGACGATGATTTCCAGGTACAAGAGTCAATGTACGAGATGCGGCGTAACATAATAGCACAACAACTTGACAGACAGAGGTCAGGGAACAATTAGGTTTCACGTAATTGTGTAACAACAATTTGAATCTGATGGATTATATTTTATTTCTACAAGAGTATGTGGTGATGCGCTGATCCACGTACAATAGATTCATATTCCCCCTCGTCCAATATCTTTACCACTTGTTGAAGCATTAGATGCTTATGTTATTGCAGACAGGATTAATCGGATAAGATTTCCCCCGTCCAACAATGGATTTCAATTTTAAGCATCTGTACCATATCTAGGAATATAATCCTTATCATATACGAATATAATACGTATCTAGGCATAGTATTAAGCATCTGTACCATATTCTAAAGCATCTGTTGTATTTCCTGACCTTCCCCAGTCCAAACCGAAATGGTTTTCATCTATAAATATCTCAATATGGTTCACTTTTCAACACAAACACACAACTGCAATATTACCCTACGCTGGAGAAATGTTTATTCCTTGTGAGTTATATCTGCATTACATCCCGTGCGTGGATGATGATGGTTTCAACTTTGAACCTACTGAGCACTCAACAACACGCCCACTAACCATATCGCCTTTCCTCAACTTCAACGAATTCAAGTATCTGGTTCAATGTTGCTTAGATTGTGGTCAACAAAGGTTCACCGCCACACTCATTGTATACCGAAGAATGGTTTCTACTAACCCAACACCCTCTTGGAGTCAGATGGTTATTGCGAATGAGGAAGACTATCGTATCATGCTCGACAACTACATGAGGAACCACCAATACATGGGTAAGGTTGAACTTCTTGTGGAGTATGAACCAGAGGTTGACGATTAATCGTGACGGATGAATAAAAAAACAAGACGATTGTTCGCCTTATGTGTGATTGTGATGAAGGATAGAATAAAAGTAAGTGATTGTTCGCTATATGTTTATCTTTATAGTATTATGTATTATGTTGCTTCTGCTAGTCAGGTTGTGCCTTAAGCAAGCACCCAAAAAAAGTATGAATAAAAGGTCCTCACGAACGCGTGTTGTTTTTATATAATGGTAACACACATAACATGTGTCTTCTTAAATTTAGGTTCAAACCAGCAGTACATTCGTACAGAAGTTTCAAACAAACACTTCCTATTATTAGGACAAAACAAAAGCATGCATCGATAACGTGTAGACTTTGCTCAAAGAGCTAGCACGTATTGAAAAAAACTAAGTTAATTGCTTAAGAAACAAGAAGATTCATTTTCAACTAGTTGTAACCACGGTTCGGACAGTTTCTCCTGGTGTGCCCCGGTTGTAGACAATGACGGCAGCGTCTGCGTTCTGTAGTTGTGTCATTGTTTTCGTCCATTTCATTCCGAATGCGTGAATACCTTGGTCGCCCCCGTATAGTTCGTATCGCATCTGGATGTGGAACTACTTTTGAATCTGTATACGGTGGCCAGTTGTGCTCGTTGCCAAGTGGACGAAAAGGTTGACCACCATAAGCTTCAATCATTGTCTCAAGCCTATAAACACGATGCACGTAATTGTCCCACAGTAACCCTGTTCTGCAACATACAGCCATGACATGAGAACATGGGTATTTGAATGCTTGCCACTCACCACATTCACAAGTCATGTCGCTGAAATCGACTTTGTAATTTCCCTTGTTTCTTCTCAAAGCCACAGATCCAAAATCCTCAACCTCGTATATTTGTTGTACTTCATCAAAAACCCTAACATTGTGACTATTTGATAGTCTTCGATTTTCCTCAATCTTGGTTGTGCCGTAGTCTGTGTACAATGACGCTCCAGCGATGCGTTGACCGTTGTATGTAGCAAGATTATCATTGAAATATGTGACGAGCTTGTGCAATGTGCTATTGACAATAGCACTAATAGGCAGTAGACGAACACTTTTCAGTACACCGTTGATGCACTCGACCAAATTTGTAGTCATGTGGCCCCATCTCCTGCCGTCGTCATATGCTCTTGACCACTTATCAAATGGAAGATCATGGAAGAATCGTTCAATACCAGGGACCTGAGATAGGAGATGATTGTACCTTCTTTGAACGTGATGCCTCCTAAACTCATAAGCTAAAACAA
Source organism: Limonium bicolor (assembly GCA_023374045.1). Taxonomy (NCBI): domain Eukaryota; kingdom Viridiplantae; phylum Streptophyta; class Magnoliopsida; order Caryophyllales; family Plumbaginaceae; genus Limonium; species Limonium bicolor. Next base: position 50,439,078 of record CM041779.1, on the reverse strand, counting down.
CAAGATATATCATTAATAACAGATGTTATGGACAAGTTTGATAATGAAGCATCACAATGTATACAAGTTCATACCTGTGTTAATAAGATACTTCTTCATTTTTTTTTGTGAAACCTTGTCTGGAAGTTCGATGCAACGTGTCGGATGCAGTAGTAGTGAGAGCCATGGGGGGTTTCCAATATGGATCTGATTCAACGATACTTATGATAGCTGGGGCACGATCCGTAATTATTGACACGTCCGCTCTTTGACCTATCACATGGAGTCGCACCTTGTCGAGAAAGAATTTCCAACTAGCTAAGTCTTCAGACTCAACAATAGCGAACGCAATAGGTATGACTTTGTTGTTACCATCTTGGGCCGCTGCTATCAGAAGCTTGCCTTTGAACTTACCGTATAAATGTGTACCATCTATCTGCAACATTGGTTTGAAGTGTCTGAATGCAGAAATACACGGACCAAACGACCAGAAACAACGTTGGAATTGTTTGACTTGGATTGCCTGTGTGTCATCCTCGAAAGCCCTGACTGTCTTTAGAGCAACAACGGAACCTGGTATGAAATGTTTGATGGCCATGAATAACCTTGGCAGCTGATTATAAGACTCAACCCAATCTCCATAGATTTTTCCGGTCGCTTCACATCTTGCCAACCATGCTTTTCTGTATGAAATTGTTCTGTTGTACTGTCCACGAATCTGCTCAATGACATCTAGAACACTCATACCTGGGTTACGACTAATATGGGGAAGAAGAGCTTCAGCAATGAAATGGTAGTTCATCTGCCGATGATCTTGTCCATCATCTGCAGGAGCACAGCTATGGGTAGTGAGTCTCGTAATTTTCCATTCGCTCTCACCATTCAACAACGCGCCCCTTAAGTAAAATGGACATTCGTCATGTTTAACACATTGGACAACGTATGCTTTCCTTGAGCTTTTGACAACACTGATATCCATATTTTTACGAATGTGATACTCCTTGACAGCGGTTACTAGACTGTCTTTATCGTCGAACTCTTGGCCTACAACGAACTCTTCTACAGGATTCCAGTTTGGGACACCGCGACGATCCACATCTGATCGCATTGCGTTGATGGCATCCCAGTCCACGTGATGATAATATGAAGCATCTGGCATATGCTGACTAGTTTCGCCATCTACTTCTGGTCCGTGAAGAAATTCTTCTGGAATGAGTTCAACTTCATCATCTGATGTAACATCTTCATCATCTGCAGGCTCATACTCGCCGTCGTCATTGTCATCGTCATCATCACCATCAATTTGTATATGAATGTCCATGCACTGAGAGATGTCCCAAGAACACTTATAGTTACAAAGCATTGCCTGAACATCTTCATCAGTTTCTAGTACAAGTGCTGTAAACTGTAGAGGCTCTCTGCTGGACAACTGCCGATATGTCATCCTCGAAACAGAAAATCCAAACTTCAATTGACGGATGGCCTCTGTGGCAGAATACTTTAACATTTCGATGGTGAAATCATCAGCTACACGAAGATAAAAGGTTTTGGTGTCTTCATTGCCTTTGAAGTAGAGACTTCCATGTTCCGTGTACGATAGTTCGGCATTAACAAAAATTGTACAAGGTAATGCCATTCTTTCAAGTAAAATTAAGATGCAGACGAGTAACGTAGTTTCTATCTGCACAAACAAACAAAATTTTAAAATTTAAGCAAGAAAGAATAATAAACGATAAACTAAATGCAAAAAAAAAAATATTGAATTCAACGAGCAAGTTATGATATTTATGCATTAATTTTTTTCCTATAATATAATAAAACCTACTTAATTATTTTACTAAATTATACAATATTATAAGTTAAGAACAAGTTATGATATTTATGCATTAATTAATTACGAATTTAAATAATAATCAAACATCTAAAACTACCAATATTAATTTTCTCCAATAACAATAATACCTACTTAATTATTTTACTAATTAATTACAAATTTATATCATACTTAAGCAACTAAAAATTATTTTAACATACATCATAATTAAAGAATAAGAAATTATACAGTAATGTCATAGTTAATTATGATTTTAAGCATAAGTAATTAGATAACTAATTAAATATACATTATATCAAAACCTAATCAACAAAGACATTTACTATAAAAATAAATGAAAAATACAAATTAAAATTAACCATACTAACCTCTTTCTTCTCGGAGCATTACTCATGGTCGAAGTTTTTTTGTGTCAATGATTGAGTGAATGATGAGGGCTGAGTTTGGTTTTTATAAGGACTTTTGGGAGTCATAAACCGCATCGATGCGATGCGGTTTATATGTAAAAAGAACGGGACATGGACGGCAGAGATCGCACCAGATGAACGCCCAGGATCGTGCCGACAAGGGTGTCATAAACCGCACCGCCATAGTGCATCTATCGACCAATATGCATTCCTCCAGTGCGTTTTATGACAAATTTTTCCGGTAATTGCATTAACATAATGCGGTTTACAGTAAACAGCATTACACTGATGCGGTTTATGTGACCCGTTTTGGCACATCCGCGTAATTTTTTTGAAAAAAAGCCACCGCAAGTAATTTTTTTTGACATATAGTATTTCGGCGAAAATTTAATAACCTCCCTAGAAAGCACACGAAACAGAATGGACAAACAACTTGAGCTTCAGCATCGGTCGACCACAATTCAACCTCAAACCTTGCCTTCATCTGGGTTCCAATTCAGTGACTGTGATCTCATTACCCCAATGGCTGAACGATTTATCCGTTACAGATAAGCCTGGCTGCTCTATCCTCGCACTGACTGGGTAAAACGCTGGGTTGTGAGGTAGCGGCAGGGCAATAGAGTGGCTATCCAGCATTAGGACTATCTTCCTCGTAGTCGGTCTCAGCTCTACTGCATCCTGAACGCATAACAAAGCAAGGTGGATGCATCTGAGCATTTCAGCGGCTGTAAATGAGCTCCTCTGAGTAGTGTCCATCAGTTGCAGGGGCTCACCTTCCTGCCACAACCTCCATGCCTGCCAAGAAACATGCATCAAAAACAGAGACACCAAAGAGGGGAAAAAAGTCTGATTACATTCTCTGATATGAACTACAGGTGGTTTCCAATCATTTGGTGAGCTGGCATTAGCACATGCATCATTTGATTTGTTGTGATCACGTAGAGGATTGAGAGCGTATGTAGAATTAGTTGGTCAGCAAGCATCGGAGATACAGATGAAGGCTTGGGTTTATTAGTGATTATATACCTGTCTGATTATAACAGTTGTGTAGAGAGTAGTATAGAAAGGCAAGGGCAGTTTTTCTAGGACACGAGGCAGCAAAGAATGATGCAATCCATAGTTTTGCACTATTGCGGTTATATGTAAGAGCACCATGGATACTGTAGTAGGCAGGTTTTCTATGATTTGCTTTGACAGAACTTAGCTTTGATTTATAGCAGGGCTTTTGTTTGGGTATGTTTCGAGACAGCTGATTTTGGTAACTATCAGGATCTAGCAGCTACAACTACTATTTCTGTTGTTATCACAATCCAACTACTGCCGCAACTGCAAAGGGGATTAGCAGCACAAGAAGTTGCTGATTGTTACGCCTCCTGTAGATAGTACTAATAAGAGATTTGGGAAAGTTTACATGAGGAGGAGTATTAAGTAGCTTTAATATTAGCTGTAACTAATAGTTGTTGCTTCTGTTAGTGGTTATGTAGTTAGTTACAGCAGTGTGGTATATAAAGGCAACCTCGTGTAATATGAAAGTCACCGTGGAATTGAGTAAATACACCCGACTGTGGGTTTTGGGAGGGAGTTGCGCCTCGAAACGTAACAATTGGTATCAGAGCAGCCTTCTTGGCTGTGGGGTGCGGTTGATGGTAATGACAAGGAGTGGGAAAGAAACGACCATGGATTCACTGGAGAAGGAGCAGGCCTTGTTGCGGGAGCGGATGGATGAGTATGACGGAAAGATAGATAACTTGACTGCGGTGGTGTTGCAAATGCAGAAGGAACTCCAATCCTTCCTGCGCCGCGCTCCAGTGGAGGTCGGTGAAGAACTTGGCCAGACATCGGCTCGCGGGCCAGAATTTGGGCAAGCGAAGGTTGGACGTCGAGAAGTCAAAGTGAGGAAGTTGGAGTTACCTGTCTTTTCCGGTGATGACCCGAGGGAGTGGCTGAGTAAGGCGGAGCGATACTTCTCCCTTTGCGGCATCGGGGAAGGGGAAAAAGTGCGCTCAGCTTGCGTCTGTATGGAAGGAGCAGCGTTGCATTGGTTCGATTGGTTCAGCAATTACATCGGCTTCTCCGACTGGAAGCATTTCAGGGAGTCACTGGTGGAGCGGTTTGGGTCGACCGCTGGTGGGGATCGGCTGGACCTTTTATGCGACCTCCGCCAAGAGACGTCGGTTGAGGATTACCGAAGGAGGTTCGAATTCTATGCTGCTCATTTGTCGGATGTGCCAGACGCGGTGCTTAAGGGCATTTTCCGGAGTGGTCTGAAGGAGAATATCAAGAAAGATTTGATTCTCTTTGATATTCAAGATCTTCCTGGGTTGATGAAAGCGGCTAAAAAAATAGAGGAAAGGAACGACTTCGGCAAACCGAAGGCGGAAATTGTTGGGACTGAGAGCAAAGGGAGAGAAAACTCTCGTGCGGTAGAGGTGTCGACCAAGAAGCCTAGTTGGCTGTATTCTTCTCTCAATCGCGGTGACCAGGGTAAGGAAGCGACAATTCCTAAATCGAGTTCAGTTTCGTCGGTGCAGCCGACGCCGTCTGTACAGTCCAGTTCCTCTTCTTCTGCTTCGAGTCGTTACCGGCGGATTTCTGAAGACGAGATGCAGCGGCGGAGATCGCTTGGGCTCTGCTATCGTTGCGGTGATAAGTGGAATGGGGCGCATAGATGTAAGATAGCAGGCTTGCAACTCCTTTTAACAGAAGGAGAAGACGGTGAGGAACAGGCGTTCGAGATTTGTCCTTCTTCACCTGATTCTTGCGACACGGGGGACCAATTGAAGGCGGAACTCTCCCAGCTGTCGTCGGTGGGGTTTTCTTCCCAAAAGTCTATGAAGGTGGTTGGGCACGTGTTGGGTAGACAGGTTTTGGTCCTCATCGACAGCGGTGCTTCTCACAATTTCATCTCTGATGAATTGGTGGGCAAACTTCAGTTGGCGGTGGATGATTCAGTACGTTTTGGGGTGACGATAGGAAATGGGGAAACCATATTCCGTTCCGGTATCTGTCGAGCATTACAATTATCGCTGCAGGAAGTTGATTTTGTGGTGGATTGTTTGCCTTTTAATCTTGCGGGGGTGGATTTGATTTTGGGATTTGACTGGTTGGCTTCTTTAGGCGACACCCAAACCAATTGGAGGAAACTCTCGATCAAGTTTCAATGGGGGCAGAGATTAGTACACTTGCAAGGGGATCCTTCTTCTTCTTTGATTCAGGGTGGGATGAAGTCAACCCTTAAAGTGCTACGGGATCAAGGGGAAGGTTGGCTGTGTGTTATGGAGCAGAAACATCAGTTTGCAGTTTCTGGGGAGAGCTTGGATCGGGATACTGAGGCTGCATTACAGAAGGTACTCTCTTCCTTCCCAACTGTTTTTCAGCCCCTGGATTCCATTCCACCTAAGCGCTTCCACGACCACCATATTCCATTGAAACCCAATTCTATTCCTCCAAATATCCGCCCGTACAGATATCCCCATTACCAGAAAAATGAGATTGAAAAAATTGTTCGGGAATTGCAATCTGCCGGGTTTATACAGCCGAGTAATAGCCCGTTTTCGAGCCCGGTTCTCTTGGTAAAAAAGAAAACGGGAGATTGGCGTTTCTGTGTTGATTACCGTGCTCTGAATGACATTACCATTCCTGATAAGTTTCCTTTGCCCACTATAGATGAACTCTTGGATGAGCTGTTTGGTGCATGTGTGTTTTCTAAACTGGATCTAAAATCTGGTTATCACCAGATCAGGGTAACGCAGGAAGATGTGCAGAAGACTGCGTTTAGAACGCATGAGGGCCACTACGAGTTCTTGGTCATGCCCTTTGGCCTTAAGAACGCTCCTGCTTCATTCCAATCATTGATGAATCACATATTTAAACCGTTTCTGCGTCGTTTTGTGCTGGTGTTCTTGGACGACATCTTAGTTTACAGCAGGAGTGTGGAGGATCATTTGTTGCATCTGCAGGAGGTGTTGGCGGTCTTGGCTGAGAATCAATTGAAGGTCAATTTGAAGAAGTGCAGTTTTCTGAAGAGCAGATTGGATTATTTGGGGCATATCATATCTGAAAAGGGGGTAGTTGATCCTGATAAAGTTCAGAGCATGATCTCTTGGCCAGTTCCTAAGAATGTTAAGGAGTTGAGAGCATTCCTTGGTCTTGCTGGGTATTATAGGCGTTTCGTCAAAAATTATGGGCTGATTGCATCACCACTTACGGCTTTATTGAAGAAGGATGCTTTTACCTGGTGCAATGCAGCTCAGGAAGCTTTTGTTCAACTAAAGGTGGCGTTGTCTTCAGTCCCTGTTTTAGCATCTCCTGATTTTGATGCCCCTTTCGAGTTGGAGACTGATGCGTCTGGCAAGGGAATTGGTGCAGTATTGATGCAGAAAGGTCGCCCCCTCGCCTTTCTGAGTCAACCGTTCTCTGCTAGAGCTTTATCCAAATCAGTGTATGAGAAAGAACTCATGGCTGTGGTGTTTGCGGTTCAAAAATGGCGTCATTACTTGCTGGGTAGGAGGTTTCTGATACGAACAGATCAGAAAAGCTTGAAGTACTTGTGGGAACAGAGGTTGATGACAGAGGATCAATATAAGTGGGTTACTAAGCTAATGGGATTTGATTTTGAAATTAGCTACAGACCTGGCAAAGAGAATACAGCAGCGGATGCTCTTTCTCGTCGGGTTCCGGGTGCATCTTTGTTTCCTCTGTCGTCTGTGGTATTTGAAGGGTGGCAGACCATTGATCAGGAGGTGGAGCAAGATTCTGCATTAAAACAAATTGTGCAGGATCTATTGGTTTCTGCTGAAAGTCATTCGGGTTACTCTCTGCGCAATGGGCATTTATTCTTTCAGGGAAAGTTAGTATTATCCAGCTCCTCTCAATTGATTCCCACTATCTTGCAAGAGTTCCATGCTTCTCCTGGTGGGGGACATTCTGGATTCTTGCGAACTGTTAAGAGGATAGCAGCTGTGGTTTATTGGAAAGGTATGCGTTCTTGTGTTAAGAAGTTTGTAGCAGCTTGTGATATATGCCAAAGAGTCAAATATAGTGCATTGTCTCCAGCTGGTTTGCTGCAACCTTTGGCCATTCCTGAACGAGTATGGGAAGATATTTCTATGGATTTCATCTCTGGTTTGCCTAAAGTGAAAGGCTTTGACACTGTTTTGGTTGTAGTGGACAGATTTTCTAAGTTCGCTCACTTTTTACCCATCAAACATCCTTATACAGCTAAGGATGTGGCGGCTGTGTTTGCTAAGGAGGTGATCAGGTTGCATGGATTTCCCAAATCAATTGTGTCTGATAGGGATCCTATCTTCTTAAGCAATTTTTGGAAAGAACTTTTTCGGTTGGCTGGAACTTCCTTATGCTACAGTTCTGCATATCATCCACAATCGGATGGGCAAACCGAGGTGGTTAACCGCTGTCTTGAGGATTATCTGCGGTGTTTTTCATATCAGAAACCGCAGTCCTGGTTACAAGCCATTCCTTGGGCCGAGTACTGGTTTAACACCACCTTTCAGCAGAGTTTGGGCACCACTCCGTTCCGTGCGTTGTATGGTCGTGACCCTCCTGCATTGGTTCGATATAGCCCATTGGGGTCTTTGATTGATGAGGTCGATGTCTTGCTTTCTGATAGGGATTTGCTCTTGGATGAATTGAAGGAGAATTTGCTGAAAGCTCAACAAAGAATGAAACTCCAAGCTGATCGTCACCGGCGCTTTACTGAGTTTCAGGTGGGAGACTGGGTTTTTCTGAAGATCCAGCCGTATAAATATCGTTCGTTGACCAAGAAAAAGAATGCCAAACTCAGTCCTAGATACTATGGGCCCTTCGAAATTTTGGAGAGGGTGGGAACAGTTGCTTATAAACTGTCTCTTCCTCCCACTGCAAGGATTCATCCGGTGGTTCATGTTTCCCAGCTCAGAAAAGCAGTTCCTCCTTCTGTTCATCTGGCTGGACAGCTTCCTGATGGGTTGACAAGTGATTTGGTGTTGGCAGTCCAACCCGCTTCAGTCTTGGGCTACAGGCATCGCAGTAATGAAGAGCCTGAAGTTTTGATTAGCTGGGAAGGCAGCTCGGAGGACGACGCTTCATGGGAATTGGTCTCTGTTCTTAAAGAGCAGTTTCCTAACTTTCACCTTGAGGACAAGGTGAATGTTGAGGGAGGGAGTAATGTTACGCCTCCTGGAGATAGTACTAATAAGAGATTTGGGAAAGTTTACATGAGGAGGAGTATTAAGTAGCTTTAATATTAGCTGTAACTAATAGTTGTTGCTTCTGTTAGTGGTTATGTAGTTAGTTACAGCAGTGTGGTATATAAAGGCAACCTCGTGTAATATGAAAGTCCCCGTGGAATTGAGTAAATACACCCGACTGTGGGTTTTGGGAGGGAGTTGCGCCTCGAAACGTAACACTGATGAAGCTCATCCCTAAACATGCAGCAGCAGCTCTTTTAGAGAAATAGCCTCAGAAGTTGGAGAAGTTATCCCCAAATGGCCCCTTTAATCTTTCTTGTATACTTACTATAACATTCTGATGTGTATTGCGAACTAAAAGAATGGAGGTATGGCAAGTGATATCAATACTTACATAGATCACAAGATCCTCCGCATAATCAGATACGTAGACATTACTATTTTTCTTTCCACTTATGATCTCCAATACTAACACTCCGAAGCTGTACACATCTGATTTCACAGAGTATCGCCCATGCATTGCATACTCGGGAGCCATGTAGCCACTAAAACAGAAGAAGATTTTGAGCCATGAAACAGATTGAGCTGTAATTGTCAAGATTCGCGAATGCAGTAAAGTTTGGAACATGTAAGACTTACTAAGTGCCGACTATTCTGCTAGTTAATCCACGAGTTTGTTCATCTCCACAGATCCTAGCCATACCGAAATCAGATATTTTTGGATTCATATCCAAATCAAGCAAGACATTACTGGCTTTGAGATCACGATGAATGATCCTGAGCCTAGAATCTTCGTGAAGATAAAGCAATCCCCTTGCAATGCCTTGTATGATTTGATAACGCGTTGGCCAATCCAGCTGCAAATGTCTTTCAGAATCTGTAATGTAAATTGCTTGTTATGCCACTATGCATTCTGCTTCCATTAGTGTTCAGATAATGTCACGACTAAACTAAAATGCTTTTCCATTTTCTCAAAGTAAGTTTTATGCGACCATACCAAACAAGAAGGAGTCAAGGCTCTTATTAGGCACATACTCGTAGACGAGCAGCTTTTCATGTCTCGCCAAGCAGAATCCAAACATCCTCACCAGATTCCTGTGCTGGAGTTTGGCCATCAAAACCACCTCGTTCTTGAATTCTTTAATTCCTTGAACTGAACTTCTTGAAAGTCTCTTGACCGCTATTTGTTGTCCATTTGACAATAATCCCTAAGAAGAAAAACCAAAGATAGGCTTACCATTAGGTAACTGTACTATATAGGCGATGTTCAAATCATATTATACTACTATCAGCTCACTCTACCTTATAGACAGCACCAAATCCACCTTCCCCAATTTTATTATCATCCGAAAAGTATGCAGTTGCTTCTTGAAGTGATACCAGATCATATTGCAAGGATTCGGCAGTTGAAAAATCGTCTATCACTACCACATTTGCAGGTAAGACAATGAGAAGAAACTTGAGAGAATAAAAAGCTTTAGACCTATAGAATTACAATTACCAATATCGAAGTTAAGCAGATGTGCATATATTCCAGGGATGAACCATATCAATTTACCGTTTGTGTCATTCTCGGCCTCATCAGACCGTTTCAACCACCTCGTCCTCCTTCTCGTGAAGTAGATGACAAAGCCAATTAGCAACACGCCAGCAGCCACACCAATGACAGCAGCAGCAATAACCTTGGATGAAGATTTCTTCTCTCCTGCATTTGGGAACATTTTATTTTGAATAAGTATATATACATATATATATATAGTAGAATAACAGGTATGGGTATGTAAACATGCTCCGATGCTCAAGAGCCAAGGTTATACCAAGAAAGAGGGTATTAAAAAACTACTCATGCAAAAGGAAGAAAGAGAGGCAAAAACCCTAGATCCTAGCGTCTGGGAATGCCCTCAAGCCAAGAGCTATCAAGCAATAAGACATCAAGTTTCATGTAGATGACTCTTGATAGTGAATTTGATGTCCACGGTGACATTGGAGACGTCATTTCTCTGGTTGGTCATGGTTCATTTGCATCTCTCAATCCAGAGGCATAGGCTGGATGCAATTGCAGCTCTCCAGACTTAGTCAAAGAGTCTCCTTCACTTGCATAGCGTGACATTCATGATAAGCAGCTATGAGGGCTTGAACGACTTGTAGGGAATCCTAGCTAATCACATACATTTCACCAAACACTGAATCAGTAGCTACAGGGAAAAAAATATGCCAGATTGATTTTTGTGCAACTTACATAGCCCACACCTCTCAATGAGAGCAATCTCACAAGATTAGAGATTGTCAATAGCTTTTAGGCACCCTCTTAGTAGGTTTCAAAGAATAAATTTAGCTTCCGCCATGGTCCAGGCCTGCCAACAAAAAGAATACCAAGGAAAGGGAGGCAATGGAGCATATGACTGGGAGAGGGAGGAGGCATCATGAGAGGAACCACAAGGGTCGATCCACCAAATTCATGGGTTGTCCCCCTTGATAGCAGTCCTAGATATTAGAATTCCTTAGGTGGATGTTGTGATTACACCTAATACAATGTTTCTTAAAATTTTGAGCGATAGCCTAGATGGACTTAAGAACAATTAAGAACAAAACTGATATTCAACTTATGGACACCTTCACTCTAAGACCCTTATTCTTCTTCTTGGTAGAGACTGTGCAACACACAACAGGGGGTGGGGGGAGTGTTTTTTCCCTCTGCTTCCCCGGACCGGAGGAAAGAGTGAAAAAACTTATTGATAGATTTGACTACATTTTTGGGAATCAAAAAGGCAGAGGCCCAAAAACCAATCACCCTATACAGGATAGCTTGAATGAGGGAGACATGGCCTCGGTAAACAAATCCATGACAAAAACTAATAGGATTGGGAAAAGGATCTCCTTGATGAACCCACGCTAGCCCTAAAAGAAGCCAGTAGCACAGCCATTGTTGTTCAAAGAGAAGGAGACAAGGATGAAATTTTTAAATGGATATCCAATTAGACGATCAACCCGGTTCAAATAAATGAACAAAAACCTGAAATAAATAGATAGTAAGCGAAAACAGATAATCAGATGATTGTTCCGGGTAGGATCTAGGAGACAACTTTTATCCATCACCTGATGTGTCATTCGTTTATAGATGGACCTCTTTATATTAATTGACAAACACCCCTTAGATGGTTTCCTAAACATCCCAAACTGAAAAAATATGACCCCATTTTTTTGCGTTTTGAGAGCTGGTAGCTGATAGCTGATACGACTGATACTGATTTTTAAAACTAGATGGTTTGTAAAAATCAATATAAGTTGTTCTTTTTTATTAGATTTTTTAAACTAATTAACCAACTAATAATGCATAAACCAACTGATTAACCAACTGATAATGCATAAACCAACTGACTAACCAAATGATAATGTTGTTTTGAATAAACTTCATGGGTAGATGGTACCCGGCACATAATAAACCCAAAAGATTGGGCTGAACTGATCATCCTAACCGATAATGCGTAAACCAACTGAAATTTATGCAAAAGAATGGGGCCATATGTTTATACTCTTCCAAACAGAGCTGACAATATTCACTGGATTGTAGATGATTCTATTCACCCCAGTTTAAAGTTATAAATGAAAACACGATATAAATAGATGAAAAACAGGGAACCTAAGAAGTAGGTGACGGATGCAAGTTGGATCTAGAAGAAAATTTTCCATCCATCAGCGGATCAACCGGTCAACCGTTTATCACTTCACCCACATCTATTCTCCTTAACCAACCACCTCTTAGTTGGAAAAGTACATCTATTTACAAAACAAGAGAAAAAACTAAACAAACATTATTTTAATCTCTTGTTAGTCGTTCTATTATAATGCCACTTAGCGGTTGTAAAGTCCATCTTCGACTTTGCAAACCACCATTGCTTTATTTCTCGCTCGATTAGTTGATTTATAACTGAAATGGTACTTTCTCACGTTATTGATGTACTTTAAATTCTTGTTGCATAGGGATACAAACATTTTTCATTTTTGTTGAGCTATGGAATTTTATAAAGGTAATTTTTCACCCGATTATCACCTGACTGATGAACAAATGGATTACGGGTGAACAAGAAAACCGGGTAACAGATGAATAGATGATAGTTAAAGTATCCAGGTGAGGTACGCGGGTGATGCTCCACCCAACCAAAACCCTATTCATTGATATCCGTAATCCACCGGATAAACTTTGTGGGAAGGTTTACAAAATTTAGGATTTCATAGAGGAAAATCTCAACCGATAGTATTAAAGACCTTCCGGATGTCCACTTTCATCATGCACACCACTTTTGGATCCATCAGCTAGCTTATCAGTTCGTCAAATTAAATTATCCTCCCAAAACTAGCTGGTCAAACTTGGTTTTTTTTTTCTCACATTATTTTAGTTATAATATCTCTCCGAATTAACGGAAACCAGGATAACTATTTTTTCAGTATCGACATTTTAGCCCTTCTTCAAACACCACATGAATACAATTGCTATCCACTACAGGAGGATCCATTCATCAATCGGGATCACCTATATACAATTCATGACATTAGTCAAGTCATAAATCATACTGATTGACCCTCACTGAATGTAATTATAAGATCAATTACCATCTCATGCCACGATAACCCGCATAGGATTGCAGCTGCTGGATATACCAGCACCGCCACAGAGTATGGCCCAAGTTTATGATGAAAAAGATCAATTGTTATATCAATTTTTTTTAGCTACTTATTCTCTCTTCAGCCAACAATAGACAAAAGACATCAGCCATGGCAAAAAAATGGTATTTATGTATCACTGATGCAGATTATCAAAAACTACCGTTTAATAACGCAATAATAGGATGGACTTACTTTCACCACCACTGACAGCAGGAGAACCCAATGCCTCCTGCCCGGTAGCTTCAACTGCCGTCTGGTTGTAGAATAGAAAGTTATCATATCTCAAAATACAGCTGGGAATTATCACAGTCCCTCCCTTCTTTCCATTGCAACAGCTCGGCAACTGTCCAGTACACTCCTGCAAGCACCTTCTGCAATCCACTTGGGATAAATCAGGCGTGCACTGCCCCAGAACATAAAGTGTCTGTAAATCGTCGAATTTTGCCTCCGCCGTTGCGAATTTCTTCATGGACCCACCTTGCGCCGCCTCGGTTGCAACCTTATTAGTGGCGCCCGCCAGTACCTGATTGAAGTGCGTCAAGTCCACCTTTATGTTCCCGCCACTACTGCTGCTCATGAGAAGCACCTGGTCATCCAAGTCCCCGAAGAAGGATTCGTTATAGTACCTCATCATACACTTGTCGTACCAAACAATGCCCTCGATCCCAAGCGAGCAGTTCTTTCTCAGAGAAGCGGCAGCGGCGGATACGCACGAGGAGCAGACGGAGGGGGAGTCGTCGCCGCGGCATAGGTATGTTCCATAGAAGGCTCCGTTTCCGGCGGTGGCGTTGCGGAAACCCGGCACCTCGTTAGACTTGAAGGAGGAGAGGGTGGAGAGAATTGAGTTGCGGAGTTTTTGTAAAGTGGAGTTGGGAGAGAAGAAAGTAGTGCTGCAGCTTAAATTCGGTCCGCCTTAATGTGGTATTAATGTGAGGCGCAAAAGCCTGGATTAAGGTGCCTCTCTCACTTAGGGCGTTCGTTTGCTCGCTTAACATTTACTCCAGTGAACATGGCCAAAATACTGGAATACCCTTGAGAAGACTTTCTCCATTTTCTATCGGTTTCTTCAACAGAGAGTTGTATGCATCTTCTTCCTCATTACTCCTGCTTTATTTGCAAGCTACAGCAGTCCAAAAATGGACTCGTCTTCTATCACAGTGAAACAGTCACATATTATACCACTTCTGATAGTGGGATGGAATCAAAAGAGGAGCTAGGCTGAAGAATTCACCGGCTTCACCTCTTACTACGTCGTCCAATGGCGGCATGAACTGACCTTCTCTCGTGAAGAAAAAAGAGGATAGTTGATTCTCTTTTCATGAGAAAGGGATAATCATCAACGGGGTTACTCATGGCATAGGGAAAGTGAGATGAGTGAATGCGGTTGTACGGAAGAGCTAAAAAGCAGGGGTAATGGAGTAATTGGCTTCATCCCAGAAGCTGAAGGATTGCGCGTTTGTTTAATGTCATTCAATTACGATTTGTCAAACTTTTCTGTCAACAAATCGCACACCTGTCCCATCTGGAGCCCGCGAAAAGTGAAAAAAAGGCATCAATGCCATGGACGAACGGGGTCTAAATGGGATCTGGCTTACCGCCTGGACAGCCTTAAGTCCCTGATTTATCTGGACTGAATTTAGTCCTTTAGATCTAGGAGTCAAGTAATCTAATGGGTAAGATTAATAACTATTTTTCTGACATTTTTATTTTTCTTAAATGAAAAAGTAACATCAATTAAATTGTAGCAGACCTATTTTATAGCCTATAATGAGACCTATATTGTAGATTGTAATAATTACTAGTCTTTTAGAATTCCCTAATCAATTACCAAAACCAATTTTCCCCCCCACATTTATTTTGTTGCCGGTAGTCTCGTCTCTTCCCCCCATTCTCTCTAAAATTTTTTTTTTTTAAAGCAACCATTCCCTCCCAATTCATTCACCAACCACACATAATTCAATTACCTTAAATCCGTTAACTGCTCATCCTTCAACTTCTACGATATTTACCTTATCATCTGACGTTAATCTTCCTGTAAATTTTCACCCCAGCAACTTCTACAATAGTTGGGTTAGGGTTTTGCATTTACGATATCCGTTTACTTCTAGAAAAATTTGGGTTAGGGTCTCACATTCACCTCCTTCTGATTTACCTAAACCTTCTTCTCTTGCTGGATATCGGAGCCGGCGAGGGTGAACCTGCTGCTAGTCATGACAGTTCGTTGTACCTGCTTCATAGCGACACGGAAACCACACACAACCGGCAACCTCTACACTTCAGAAAGTGAGAATGGAGTTGGATCAACACATTTCACAAGCTAAATCCAAAAGGAAGACAACGGTAAGTATTTTTGTGTAGTATATAGTTGGGTAAGATAGAGGCTTCGATCAACACGAATAAGGTGGAATAAAATAGTGATTGACTGAGCACGGCATTAGTAATCTGTGAAAAAAAATAGTGATTGACAGAGCACAGCAGTAGCGTACGAATTTGTAGTGTTGGTATGGATGCGATTGTTTGCGAATCAAGTATGTGAAGGTAAGAGGTGAGGTATCCGAATTTTATAAAATTAAATCACGACATTAGTTATTTGTGGAAAAAAAATAGTGATTGACTGAGCACGGCAGTAGCGTACGAATTTGTAGTGTTGGTATGGATGCGATTGTTTGCGAATCAAGTATGTGAAGGTAAGAGGGTGAGGTATACGAATTTTGTAAAGTTAAGTATACGAGTGTGAAGTATACAAATTTTCACAAAATCTGGTATACTAATGTGATAGTTTTATGTATAAGACTGTTTACGAATTTAGCATACGAATGTGTAGCGTTAAGTATATGAGTTCTGACAAAGTAAGTATACGAATTTAAGTATATGAGTTCTGACAATTTAGTATACGAATGTGGTAGTGTGAAGTATATGATTGTTACAAGGTAGGTATATGAAGATAATAGTGTGAAGTATACGATTTGTCATGTGAAGTATACGAATTTTCACAAAATCTGGTATACTAATGTGATAGTTTTAAGTATAAGAATTTTTACGAATTTAGTATACGAATGTAATATTGTAAAGTATACGAATTTTGTACATTGTATAGTGTGTGTTAAGTAACGAAAGTTTATAGATTAAGATACGAATTCTCACAGATTAAATATACGGATATTACATGTATGTTACTATTATAATGCCTTTTTTTTTATACTATTGTCTTTTTAAACAGTTGTATGACCTGTTTTTGGATTTTGTCGTTGTCTCATTTCAGGCATGTTGTGTTGGTTTTATGCTTCAGTTTTTTTCCCTTGTGTCGCAAATTCACCTGGAGACTCTTTATGGTGAACATGCGTGAAACAACTTCATATTGTGGACAGTACGTCAACTGGGTGGTTATAACGGAAGGCTGATGAGGGCGATTTTTGTGTTTAATTATCTCATAACTATTTTTGATATTCAATTGTGCTTATTAGCCTAACGCATATTTAATGGACATAGCAGTTGCATTTGAGAACAACCATTTATGGAGTATTGGCATGGAAAAGAAGTTACAAAATTTGGAGGTCTCATAGTTGACCTCCCCAAAAGCAAGATGACAGCAACAGCTGTGGTGTATTTGTCGCAAACTGATGTATTATGGGATGCGTGCGTAGGAAACCAGCTGAAAAGAGAGTTGGGCGAAGCCTAACGTGCTCTATTTTAGGATGCAGTTGTGCGCTAACGTCGTACCGTATGACGGGAATAGGCTTGCTGATTACTGGAGGAATGAGCTAGAGTTTGTACAAGAAGGACACAAAGAACGTGAAAAAACGTTTAAGGGGGTGTTAGACTAATCATGTTAAACTTTACGATGCTGTGTAGCTTGGTATTAGCATATTTTCTACTTTTTGGTATATGATGGAACAACTGGATCGTATATGAGTGCCATCACGCTTTTTTGTTTTATAAAATGTTAGTGAAAGAACCATGGTTATGTTGTTAGTATTTGAATATTAGTGAAAGTCATTTTGGAACAAGGTTTGTTGTTATAAAATGTCACTGAAAGTCATTTTGGAACCATGGTTATGTTGTTATACTTATTTGTCAACATTTATAATCTTAATTTACCCACATTCGTATATATATTTATAAACATTCGTATACTTCACTTACAAATGTAGTTATACTTAAAGTAATGGTATACTTAATTTGTAAATATTCGTATACTAACACTTTCACATTCATATCTTTATGATATCCGTTTTCATATACTTAAAAACACTATTTATGCAGTCAATTATTTTAAGTAAATGTCATTTACTCGTATACTTAACATATAGTCAGTCGTATACTTAAGTACTCCATACATAACGATAACATGTTCATATACTTATTATATAATCAGTCAAACACTTTATTTGAAAGAAAGTTAGCTAACAATTGCTCAACATTCTTATACTTCATTTATCAACATTTGTAAACTTAATTTACTAACATTCGTATATAAAATTTATAAACATTCATAACTTAACTTACAAATGTAGTTATGCTTAAAGTAATGGTATACTTAATTTATAAATATTCGTCTACTTAACACTGTCACATTCATATCTTTATGATATCCTTATTCATATACTCAAGTACACTATTTATGCAGTTGGTTACTCCAAGTAAATGTCTTTTACTCGTATACCTAACATATAGTCACTCGTATACTTAAGTAATCCATACATAACAATAACATATCCATATTCATATACTTAGTATATAATCAGCCGAACACTTCATTTGTACATATTACTATACTTATTAGTACTTCATTTATACAAAAAATATACTCATATTTCCGATTGCATTTGAGCAGTAGTTGCGACTTGGTGTACAAATTGGGTTACGACAAAAGTACCAGTTAAAAACATAAATTACTATAGCATCAAAAATAAAGAAAACAACATCCGAACGATTTACGTTTTTTGCTGAACAAAACTCAATTAGAGAAGTTCTAAATTTCTACGAACTAATTCTAGCTACCGTAATTCATCTCTAAGAACTAATACCGACTCTATTGTGATACGTATACTATCAAAAGCGTTACTCGAATACTAGTCTGTGTTAAATTCATTTACTGGGTAAATATTACTATGAGTTGTTTCAAATACTAAGTTAGTTCTACTTGAATTACCATGTCCATCTATACTCATATATTAGATATGTTAAGTATTAAGTTACCCAATAATTATTACTCTGTAATATTGAAAAGCGTGAAAAGATGTAAATATGTTAAAAAATTATAAAAATACATTTTTAGTTTCTCGAAACATATACACACACTGAAATACTAAATCAATAGTATATCAACTACTTATAACAATATGTCAAGTACTAACATCTTTTACGCTCATATACCAGATATCACATGACTATTAAGCTACCTCATCATTATTACAATCTACGACATTGGAAAACGTGAAAAGTTAAATATAATAAATTTTTTTATCAGAAATGTCTTTTTCGTTTCCCACGCTTTCACCTGAAATACTAAATCAGTAGTGGTTCAATTACTCATAACAATATCTTTAAGCACTAATATGTTCTATACTCATATACCAGATATCCGGTGACTATTAAGCTACCGCATAATTATTACTTATGTGGTATTGGAAAACGTGAACTTTTTTTAATATAATAATTTTTGTTATATAAGAAATACCTTTTTAGTTTCCCAAAACGTACATACTGAAATACTAAATCAGTAGTATATCAAATACTTATAACAACATGTTGAAGCACTAATGTTTTCTACAATCAAATACCGAATATCGGTGACTATTAAGCTACCCCGTAATTATTACTTCTGTACCATTGAAAAACGTGAATAGATTTAAATATATTAAAAAATTATAACAAATATACTTTTTTACTTTCCCAAGACACTAATCATTAACAAATAATTAAAACAACTAATCATTTATATAATAAAAAATACATTTTACCAATGAGAATGCATCCAGAAAAATCTGGATTCCCTGTGAGACCAGGTCTCAAGCCAGACCCGTCTAAATGATGTCGATCGGATCGGAGGTAACAGGATATGGTGAGACGGCGAGAGGTATTAGGATGAGGAACAGAGAGAAAGGGCGCGAAGGTGATGCGGCAAACGAGGAGGAAACTGAAGGCATTTCTGCTCCTTCAAGTTTCTTTCGGAGGGACGCAAGAGAAAGAGATGGATACATAGAGATTAGGATCATTCAGACGGACAGATATGGCAGAGACTGCACTGCTGCAAATTTGACTAAAGAGGATTTTCTGGCTGCCACGTCAATTCAACATGATGACCTCTTGACATTTTCAAATCTACATGATGACCTTTTTGTTTGTTTTCGGCGGTAGCGTGAGTTGGGGGGCGCATCACAAACAAAACCTATAAAGGTAATAATATCAGCCCTACAAATAAAAAATGTTAGTCATTTTTATAGGATAATATTAGTTATATATATATATATGAAATTACTAAATAGCTCAGTAGCTAACCTCAAAAACGATTTTTTTTTAAATTACTCTACACCAACATTACCCTATATCACAAACCATAAAAATCACTATATGGTCAGTTGAAAAATGCCGAAAACATTTTTAGGATTTGTAATACAAGCATTGTAAGACTCTAAACCATAAACCTTTTATATAAGCAATGGAATATTAACGATATACAACCGTGGCCAATATTTTATTTAGCTATGACATACATTTTTATGTATACATGACTTACATATCTTAATGTCTATGGCAAATATTTCATAGGTCTGTGGCATATATATTAGTTTCATTAAATACAATTGATCTGTTAGAATTAAGCAATAATATTGAGTACTTTTGTATATTTACAATATACATGTGTGGCAAATATTTCATAGGTTTGTGGCATATATATTTGTACACACATGGCATATATTTTTTAATGTCTATAGCTAACATTTGTCCCTATCTAAAACTTCAGCTAATAGCAGTACATGTACAATATAAGTTCAATATACACATAGCATCATTAAATACAATTAATCTGTTAGAATTAAGCAATGAATATTGAGTAGTTTTTGTCTATCAACGATATACACTCGTGGCACATATTTCATACGTGTATGGCACATATTTCATACGTGTATGGCACATATATTAGTAAATACATGGCATATATTTTTCAAAGCAATGAGTAATTCTGGGATGATGGTTAGAAGAAGGAAATTAAATTAATGGATAGGATTAAGTCATTTAAATCTAAGGGCTCATATTGATGCCTTTAGATAAAGGCAAATAGTGAGCCTTTATACAATCCTGCTCGATCGCGGTATTCCAATTCCACCACCGAGGGAACGGGCGCGGATCCTATAAAGGACAAACAAAAGCCTTTATATAAAGGCTTAAATATTGCACATTAGATTCACTTTGATTTATTTGAATGGTTGTGATTAGAACACTCATTAATTCCAAATAGATTACCCTACCCCAAAACACCTCAAAACCCACCCTAGGAAAGCTAAAAACGTCGAAGGCATTTTTAGGGTTTATAGTGGCGGGTTTAGGGTCGTTAGACCCTAAACCCGCTACCACAAACCCTAAAAACCTGTCGAGTTAGTTGCTACAATATAAAGTACAGAACAAATTCCAAATAGATTACCCTACCCCCAAAACACCCCAAAACCCACCCTTGGAAAGCTAAAAACGTCGAAGGCATTTTTAGGGTTTATAGTGGCGGGTTTAGGGTCTGACAACCCTAAACCCGCTACCACAAACCCTAAAAACCTGTCGAGTTAGTTGCTACAATATAAAGTACAAAACAAATTCCAAATAGACCCTAAACCCGCCACCACAAACCCTAAAAACCTACCGAGTTAGTTGCTACAATATAAAGTACAAAACAAATTCCAAATAGATTACCCTACTCCAAAACACCCCAAACCCACCCTAGGAAAGTTTAAAATATCGAATTCATCACTTATTACTTAATGAATCATAATATTAATTTTAATGATTCATAATACAAAATTAATGAATCATATTATCAATTTAGTGCATTATCGTATACATGTAAAAAAGTTTTTTTAAAAGTCGTAAAAATATATCCATGACTGGTCTTATTTTGAAGAGCTTGAATTTATATGAACAATAATATAATTTTTTTTCATTTTGGACTTATATATTAAAATTTATAACAATTTAAAGTTTTTATGATAAAGAAAGAAAAAAAAATAAAAAAATTCACCAGCGCGGAACTCACTGTATTATCCAATTAGAGTTGTGCCTTTATATAAAGACAAACAGTAAACCTTTATACAAACCCGTTGCGTGAGTTGGTGGATTTATTGAACTGTTTTATATAATACTAATTTTAATTAATTAGCTATAATTTTTAAAATATAAGTTTGAAATATAAAAAAATTTATATTATTGTTTATTTAAATCTAAGCTCTTTAAAATAAAACAATATATGGATATATTTTGAGAAATTTAAAATTTTATATTAATTACATGTATATATATATATCAATGAGACTTATGATTCATAATGTCATTTTATTATATCATTGTAAACACATAACATCATTTTTAGTGTATTATAATATCAATTTTAATGAATCATAACATCAAAATTAATGAATCATAACATCAAAATTAATGAATCATATCTTTATTTTAGTATATCATCGTAAACATATAAAAATAAAAAAATTCAAACAATAGTACTACACAAAACAATATTTGGTATGTATGAAAAATACATGATTCATCATATAAGGTTAAAAATACATCATACAACAATAATAATACACTACAAAACAATAATATTTTTTTATCGGTTTTGAAGTTTGTAATCTAATTCACCACTTATTGCTTAATGAATCATAATATCAATTTTAATAAATCATAATACAAAATTAATGAATCATATTATTATTTTAGTGTATCAACGTATACATGTAAAAATATTTTTTTTCAAGTTGTCAAAACATATTTATGACTGGTCTTGTTTGAAGAGCTTGAATTTAGGAGAACAATGATATAATGGTTTTTCATTTTGGTCTTATGTATTAAAAATTACAACAATTTAAAGTTAATATAATAAAAAGACAATCTAGTCAGCAAAACAATCCAGTCAGCAACTGACTGGGACTGCCAAACACTATCCCACTCCTAACTCAGTGTGGGCGTGGCATCAAATTTGCCTTACTTCAAATCATGACCTTTTTATTCCGAACTTCAAAAATGATGCTAGTGTCATTTATGGTTGTAATGTCACGTGTCAGCATACTAGTTAAATTAAGAGTCCAATAACTAATGGTTTACTTGATGTGTTGATCATTTTTTTCCTATCATGTCTCACAATTGTTAGTGTAATTTTCTATCATCTCTAATTCCTAGATGCCTCCTGCCTAGCCTAGATATTTGGTACCATGGGAATGGATGCTTAGCGCAGGAAGAGTTTAGGAGAGAGTAAAGAGAGTGCATACCTAAATCATGATACTTTAGTATGGGAGGGGAAGATCCCCTATTTATAGCCTGTTAATGGCCCTTTTGTATTTCAGGTTGTCATACTTTTAATCAAAACGCATCACTCTATTTTATTACATTTCTTAGTATAGTTCGGTACTATCTCACCTATGTTGCCTTTTGCTGCTTTGGCTCGGGCCTCGTCAACCGGGCCTATGTGTCTGGGCCTTTCCTCTCCCTTTGCGCCCGAGCGTCAGCGTCCGGGCCTTAGGTCCAGTCCTCTTTTCCCTTTCAACAATTGATTGGGTGAGTACATATTATTAAGTATATTAAATTTCAAAGTGTTATATCTTACAAAATATAAGTGAAAAACAACAAAAAGTTATACAATCGTTCATTATAAGTCGTGCTCTTCAAAACAAAATGCATCATGAATATATTTGGTAAACTTAAATTTTATGTTTTCGGGATGGGTATGTATTACATATTTTAAAAGTGAATCTTATGCATTAACAAAATAAATCTTCTTTAATAATAAAGTGAACCGTATTTACTAACAAAATAAATCTTCTTTAATAATATAATTAACCTTATTCATGAACAAAATGACTCTTCTTTAAGATTCATTTTCCTTTAACAAACGATTCACTATTCAAACACAAAGGATTCACATTGTCTAATGTGAAATGTTCACTTTTCTTAAACATAAGATTTACTTTTCTTAGACAAAAGATTCATTTTTTGTAACGAAAGGTTCATATTGTTCTCGCATAAGATTCACTATTCTTTAAAGCGATTCACTTTTCAAACACAAGAGATTCACATTGTTTAATGAGAAATATTCATTTTTCTTAAATATTTAATTCACCTTTCTTAAACGAAATATTCACTTTTCAATAAATAAAGGTTCATATTGTTCTCGCATAAGCTTGTGGTGATTCACTTTTCTTAAATATAAGATTTATTTTTAAAAAACATAAAATTCACTTTTCATAAATATTTAATTCACTTTTCTTAAACATAATATTCACTTTTCAATAAATAAAGGTTCATATTGTTCTCGCATAAGCTTGTGATAAGATTCACTTTTCTTAAACATAAGATTTACTTTTCTTAAACATAAGATTCACTTTTCTTAAACATTAATTTGATTCACTTTTCTTAAACGAAAGATTCACTTTTCATTAAATGAAAGATTCATATTGTTCTTACATAAGTTTGTGGTAAGATACATTTTTCTTAAACATAAGTTTCACGTTTCTTAAATATTTGAATCACTTTTCTTAAACATTTAATTCGCTTTTATAAACGAAAGATTCACTTTTCAATGAATGAAAGATTCATATTGTTCTCGCATAATTTTGTGGTAAGGTTTACTTTTCTTAAACATATTCACATTTCTTACCTATTTGATTCAGCTTTATTCAACGAAGATTCATTTTTCAACAAATGAAAGGTTCATATTATTCTCGCATAAGATTCACTTTTCAAAAATAAATGATTCACATTTCTTAAACATAAGGTTCACTTTTCTTAAACATTTGACTCACTTTTCTTAATGAAAGATTCACTTTTCAATAGAATAGTTGTAGTAACGATAGTATATGCCAAAAAATGGAAGTATCCGCATCGACTCTCTTAATACTATCTACGCAATAATGAGCTCTCCTTCCTAACTTAAGAGATCTGATTGGATGTACTTTGTTTGGATTGACGAATAATATTTACGCAAAAAAAATTAGCACTTCACCATCAATCGAATTTTTGATTCAACAGAAATGGTTCTGGTTCAGTTTAACCTAATCAACTAGGTGAGTATTAGTAGTCGACTACCTTACAACAATGCATTTTAATACCTTACTATTTCCACTTCAACAATTTTCTCTTTTTTTTCTTAGCAGATGAAGGAATGTTCTTCAAACAAGAAAAAGCCTAAAAACATAGTTGATGTTGGGTGTGAGATAGATACTTGGCCACAAAGTACGACAGAGCTAATTGCACAGGCATAACTCTTAGTCCCGTTCAAGTTGAAAGAGCTCAAGCTCTTGCCGCCAGTCAAGGCTTGTCCGACAGGGTAATTGAATTGATTTTTTGGTGGTAAAATTGCCAAATTTGTCTGCCTCGACGGAGGAATCAGAGTACGGGGTGAGAAGTTCAAATTACCCCTATCGCCATATTAGGACGTGCCAGGTATCGCGTTTTATTTTTTCAAATTGCTGTTTTCGTTTACTTTTTTCGTGGGTGATCGAAGCAACTACAAGTACAAACAGGGGACCATGGTAAAAGTTTAGGCATATGGTCAAATAATTTCTAGCCATTAGATTATAATTTATTTTTTAAAGCATTAATCTTATCCGTATATGTATTTATTTATTTAATAATTAGTTTTATAGAAAATAAAAACAATCAAATAATAATAATAAGGGTATAATAGACTTTTTCAATTATAACCAACTCTCACCTAACTTCCTCTTGTCCATCTTAAAAAAAATCACGCTCTCCACTAATTTATCTTCTTCACCCACCAATCCTTCCAAATAGAACGTGAAGATTGAGAAAGTAATTAGTATTTTAATAATTATTTGACCATTAACTTCCCTAAATATACGACATTGACATTGTGGAAATTTCTTTCTCACATCCATTAATGCTACAAAGTTTATGTCAAAAGATTTTTTTAATTTGTTATTTTTAAATAAAGTAAGTTGCTTAAAATGTGGGATATTTATTAGAATTGATGGTTTATAGTTTTCTTTTCAAATTAGATATTTAAATAAAATTATACAATTTTCAAAATGCAAATGTAGATATGTTTGTTCATTTAAGAAAAAGTGTAGATATTTAGGTAAAAGGATAGATTTTTTGAAACGAAGGTGTAGATTTTTATGACGGAAGTGTAGATTTTTAGTATTTTCTAAAAATGTAAGTAAAAGTGTAGATATTCAGATAAAATGATAGATTTTTCAAAATGAAGGTGTAGATTTATTTGATAGAATTGTAAATTTTTAGTAATTGCTCATCTAAGTAAAAGTGTAGTTATTTAAGTAAAAGGATAGATTTTGTAAAATGTAGGTGTAGATTTGTTTGATAAAAGTGTAGATTTTTTATTTGAAAAATACAATGTTAAAAGAATGAGTGAAATTATTTTAATGAGTAATAAATAAGACAACCTAGGAATTTCACTTGTGATCTTATATTTATTTTAAAGGGTTCATGTCAAATTATTTTCTAATTGCTTCTTTCAAAACAATTTGTTTTAAATGTACATCTTTCTTTCTCTTTTTTCTAACTAGATCGACTATATTCTCACTTTAATAAATGTTAATGCTTTATCATTTTTTTTCAAATTAGATTGTTGCAATATACAAACTCATCTAAAATTACATTCTTATTTAGATATTTTAGTAAAATGTCATATTTTTAAAATGCAAGTGTGGATTTTTTTAGGAGTATGAATTTTAATTAATTCCTAATTCAAGTAAAAGTGTAGATATTTAGGTAAAGTAATAGTTGTTTCAAAATATAATTCTTTGATTTATTTTTGTTTGATTGTAATGTTTTATTAAGTAATAAATAAATTTAAAGTTGTTCTTATACATTTCTATAAGGAGTCTTGTCAATTAAATTTCTAATTTGTTATTTTTAAATAATATTTTTTTTGCGTAAAAGTGGGACTTTTGATTTTTTCAGATCACTACTCAACTTCTATTACAGTTAAAAAAATTATAACTGCCAATTGTGGGAATATTTATTAGAATTGTTGATTTAATTCTTTCTCCGTAAACTAGATCGTGCAATCTTACATTTTTTTCCTTTATTTCTTAAAACTAAAGTTAAATTTGACATCTATACCCCTATAATAAACAATAAAATCTAAACCTTCAATTCATTTATTATAAATCCAACGGCCATGATTTAATTGAGCACCATGCTCAAAATTTGTTTTGAGCACCTTCCCCTCGTTGAGCGTTAGTTCATGGTAATCATCAAAGTGGAACAGCTAGCAGTGAAACTAACACCCAAATCCGAGTAATTGTAGTGGTTTGTCGCTTAAATGAACTATTTAAATTATTATATTCTCATTCTAAATTCATTTATTGATTTTAGAAAATTGTGTTAACATAAAAAACCGTTCAAGCCTTTTATTTTTTTAGAAAAAAATATTTCTTAAGAAGAAATGTATAATTGTATGGTTAATTATTAGAATTGTAAAAGAATAAGTATAAAATTAAATGGGTAATTATTAAAATTATACTAAAATTGATAGAATCTAACCGAACCCGTAGGTTAACCGGTTCAAAACCACATCAAAATTGTTAAAATCGTACATTGGTTGCTAATTATAAGAAACAAAATCATAAATTAATATGATTCTGGTAACTGCGGTAAAACCGAACTAAAATTGACTCTTAACTCGTCTGGTAACTGCTTATAAACAAACTGGCTACGGTATCGACTACTCACCCACACGGTTAGTTGAATAGCTGGTTTACCATTTATGAACACCCGTGGCTATATAAGTGGTTATCGTATAGTCGTTTATATATTAGTATGGTACATTTTCAAATAATCTTCACAATAATTTGATTTTACTTTTATATAATATTGGACAACATTCATTATAACATGAACAATTTTCACCTCAATTCATGCAATTTATACATTAATCTTAGGGAAAGTTCACGATATACCCTTGTTCTCTTTCATAATTCACAATATACCCCTGTGATTTTCGTAATTCAACTTTAAACATACTTAAATGTTGTCCAAAATTGATGAAATTTTACATGGACGATGCTAAAGTGTTTTATTTTGGTCCAATATCAAATTTGAAGTTTTTTAAGCTCACATGTGACCTGTGGGACCCAATGAACATGTGACTGCTCATTGGGTCCCACAGGTCACATGTGAGCTTAAAAAACTTCAAATTTGATATTGGACCAAAATATAACACTTTAGCATCGTCCATGTAAAGTTTGATCAATTTTGGACAACATTTAAGCATGTTTAAAGTTGAATTACTAAAACCACGGGGGTATATTGTGAATTACGAAAGAAAATAGGGGTATATCGTGAATTTTCCCTTAATCTTAACAACATTTAAACTAAAATATATACAACCAGGTGTTATAAAATTGAGAGAATGAAAGATTATAGAAGACGAGGAAAGAGGAAATAGGCACCCCTTGTATTCTATTATATGATCTCATCTTTACCGAACCTTTGGGTAACCTATTATTATGCTAGTAATACAAAACATTAAAAATCTCTTAAAATTATACTATAAACAAAGAGTATGGGGAGGTTTCGAGAGTTACACAGATAAAAGTCTAAGGTAGACCAAAAAACATATGGATGTGTATCCACTAAATAGGGTGATTTACAACACTCCCCCTTGGATTTACATCCTTTTATACTGCCTCATTAAACAAAAACCATGGTCATCGAAATGAGTATAGTTTAAAATGTTTTTCTCCCCTCAATTTAATAAAATGTCTCTTCGATGTCACATATAAATATCACAAACAAGCTTCTTAAAAACTACGGTATGAAGTGACTAGGTAAACAAATCAATTGGATTCTCATCGAACCGAATCTTGCGAACATCAAGAATACCCTTGGTCTTTGAGTGATGGGTTGAGAAGAATTTTGGTGATATATGTTTGGTTTGATCGCCTTTAATGTATCCTTCCCCTATTCGTGCAATGCAGGCAGCATTATCTTCATATGTCACTCTCGGCTTCTCTGGATCTGACTGAAAACTACAAGAACTTAATATATGATGGATAACTGATCTGAGAGCAATCATTTTGGCATGATTTGATGAAGTTGTCATTATAGTCTGCTTTGTTAAGTGCCAAGAAATGGGAGTTCCACCATATGTGAAACTATGTCCTGATTATGATATGAACTTGTGTGGATTAAATAAACGGAAAATACATGGGATACCACCAAAATTTGTTAATTCACAAAATACCACAAAAAGTTTGTTAATTCACAAAATACCACAGTTTTAAAAAAAGTTTTTCAGATACCACAAAAAATAATTTTAATTCAACTGATACCACAAATTACTAACCTAAAACTTGTTGAGACTAAAATACCCCTACTTGTTAATAAACATAGTTCGCAGTTTATCACATAAATATTATTAATTTACAAGATGCCACAAAACTTAATAAAATATATATTAAAAATAATAAAAATTTGTTTATTATTTTATTGGTTAAAATTTAAGAAACTAAAAACACACATATATAATTTTTTTTTGAAAAGTATAAAAGATATTATCATTTAAAAGCTAAAAAATTTAACTAAAAATAAAAAATAGTTAAGAGAATAATTATACAAATTTTTTTATAATATTTTACTCAAAGTATTGTTAGTAATGTAAAATATTATTATAAAATTTTACAATATTATTTTATATATATTTTAATTCAAAACAAAAATTAATAAACGTATGTTGAAAAAGTAACTATAAAAATTAACGTTCTTCATATAAGGGTTAAAGCTGAAAAATAAAAAATTATCATATATATAATAATAAAATCTATAAAGAATTATAAAAAAATATAATATATTAGAGAAGCACAAATTTGATTAAAATAAATAAAAACAGTAAAGAGAATGATAATTTATTTTTTATAATTTACTTTATATAAATTTAATTTTCCAATAATACTATTTATATTACTATAAAAATCTTGGGTAAAAATATTATAAAAAATTTGAATTATCATTCTTTTACTATTTTTATTTTTAATTAAGTTTTATATCTTTTAAATGATATATAGTATTATTTTATATTATTCAAAAAAATTAATTATATATGCGTTTTTATCAAATTTTAACCAATAAAATTAAATTTTCATTAGTTTTTTTACTATTTTAATATATATTTTATTAAATTTCGTGGTATGTTATGAATTAATAATCTTTATGTGATATATCATGACTATGTTTATTGGAGGTATTTTGGTCTAAAAGAGTTTTAGATTAATAATTTGTAATATCTCCTGAATTAAAATTATTTCTTATGATATATAAATTTTTTAAAAAATTATGATATTTTATAAATTAATAAATTTTTGGGAAAATTCACGATATACCCCTGTTTTCTTTCGTAATTCATAATATACCTCTGTTGGTTTTCATAATTCAACTTTAAACATGCTTAATGTTGTCCAAAATTGATGAAATTTTACATAGACGATGCTAAAGTGTTATATTTTGGTCCAATATCAAATTTGAAGTTTTTTAAGCTCATATGTGACATGTGGGACCCAATGAACATGTCATAGTTTTCATTGGATCCCATAGATCACATATCAACTTAAAAAATTCCAAATTTGATATTGGACAAAAATATAACACTTTATCATCATCAGGAGTATATCATGAATTACGAAAGAAAACAGGGTATATCATGAATTTTCAATAAATTTTTTAGTGCTATCCCTCTTAACCAGTCATGGGTTAATTTTTCAGTTTCGACTTCGTCCTCTTCGAGTTGAGTGTGGGAGTTCCAGATACATCAATATGTACTCAGCATCCAGCTTGATTGTTTGGTAACTTTCGAATGTCCCTCGCCATTGCGAGATGTTCCAACGCCCTGCGTTCGGTCAACAATATTCTCCTTGCAAATCGTCTCTCTCTTAATGCTGGAATAACTTCACTGTCAGCCGCCACATGTATGTCTTTTACTCGAAAAGTTCGTAGACCTTGTCTGCAATTTCGAATATGGTAGCATAGCACGTGTTTGCGAAATGCCCATTAAAGGGAAACAAGCGGATTTACGAAAATTCGTGTTTCTTTTCTTGGGTTTTGGGTTTAGGTGCTGATATTAGGGCAACTATATTATTTGGTTCTTCATTCTTCGGTTTCGGGTGGTTAATATGTGGGCTATGAGTTGTTGAAGTGAGATTATTCTACCAAATTGCTTATGGTGCAACATGCTCCTTATCATGCTGTTTTCTGTAAACAACTAGTTGAAAATGGCGCCGGGCTTCTAGATTTCCGCACATGGGAAAAGGGTGGAGGCATTTTTCACAAATTGGCAAGCATTGATCCAACTGCGTCTGTGGAAGTTGGTGCGGTAGTTCATGCAAGAGCCAATTTAGGTGCTCGTGTTCATGTGGGGTCTGGAAGTATTATTGGCTCAGATGTAACGATTGGTCAATCAACCAAAATTGGGTAGAAATTAACTTTAATTTCGTTTGGGTATCATCAAATTAATTTAGTTCATGATTCATTCTTAGTTTTACCATTCTTTAAACCTAATATGAATATCGTGTAAAACTGGTTTTATGGTGTATGATCGTAACTTATGTATTTGCCTTTAGGTATAATGCTGCTATAAGTAACTGTGTGATCGGTGAATCTTGTGCTATTTACAATGGCGTTTGCATTGGTCAAGATGGTAAGGCTCTAGTCTTCACAGAGCAACCATTAATTACTGTTCTCTGGTTTTGGTCTCTAATTTTGAATCTTGTGACTTGTAATCACAGTATAGTCCTTTAGTAATTAGAAAGTTAAGATATATCATGCCCTTGTGGGTTAATTTCAGTAATTACTATTGAAATTGGCTTTTGTCAGAGTCCTGTTCAGTAATCGCGTTTGTATTTCTTTCACAGGTTTTGGGTTCTTTGTAGATGAGAATGGAAACATGATAAAGAAACCGCAAGTGGGTGTTACTCTTTTGTTTATGTACTTCACATCAAATGCTTATTACTGCAGATCTGATCCATGTGCCATTGCCTCTCATAATTACACTTTATAGCTTCAAACATGTGACTGAAATGTCTACATTTTCTCTCAGACACTGGGTGTAAAGATCGGGAATTATGTTGATGTAGGTGCAAATACTTGTATTGATAGGGGAAGGTATGTTTTCCTTTTGGTAACCATAGTATCTCTTGGAGACACTAGATGACACTTAGTTTTTTCATTGACTGATATTTGATTTCAGTTGGAGATACACTGAAATAGGAGACTATACCAAGATAGATAATCTGGTTCAGGTGATTAGCTTTTTTTATTCTTTCTCAAATTCATCTTTCTGTGATTAAATAGGTGATGGGACTTACAAATGAGTTTGTGCTATTTTTCAGATTGGTCATAATGTAATAATTGGCAAGAGCTGCTTGATATGTGGTCAAGTTGGTATTGCGGGATCAGCAACGTATGCATGAAGATAATAGATAGCAACTATGTTTTATGAGGGGTTTCTCAGTCTGATGATGTCTTTTAATGTTATGTGATAAATTTTGCAGAATTGGAGATTACGTTACATGTGGAGGGAGAGTAGCAGTGTGTGATCATGTATCTGTTGCATCAAAGGTAACATTATTCTGAATCTTGATCACACGGTCAAAACTTGTAAGTGGTAACTAGGTGATACGTTCGAGAGTATCAATCTCCACAAATCCTCCTAAGAGGCCTAAATCTGTATTCTATTCATCGATATCTCAACTACTAACATTGGCCATTCTTTTATAGAGTAGAGCATACAAGACACAATTACCCTTAAAGCCTCCACCCTAAACAATAAACCCTTGTATATCCCTCTGTCCTAACAGCAGCCTAACACTAGATAAGCCAGCTGAGATGGCGAGGGCTCTATTCAAGAGCTGTACCTAAATTAAATGGATGCCTTGCTGCTAATTTGACCTTGCATCATATTCCCAACACCCCATCAGAAAGGGGCCTGTATTCTCTTAAGCATTCATGTATAGTTATGACAAAATAATGGGTGATAGAAAAGATACATTTATGCACATATGTGTAGTAACTCATACTTGTGGATGGTAGCACATGTACAGCAATACTGATTATGTAGATTGTTACAAAGGAGTTAGGATATATTAGGACTAGGATATAGAAGGGTTTTTTGTTTAGGGTAGGGGGTTAAGGGTTATTTGTGTTGGTATTCTATGCACTTAACTTTTAGTATAAGTAGATGGCCAGAGTTAGTAGTGGGGTATCGATGAATTGAATAATGAGATTAGGCCTCTTAGGAGGTATCAGAATATCTGGCAGTCATGAGTTGTACTTGTAGCCAGGTCAGTGAGTGGATCTTTAAACAGTGAAAGCAACTCCGAGGAGGATGTGTTGATTCAATTGATGTGCCCATTGATTCTCTTTGCTGTTTTACACTTAATTGTGTTCAGTTGGTTATATATATAATTTTTGAATGCATGGGTAATATACAGGTCCGATTGGCTGCGAATACTGGTGTGACTAAGGACATTAAAGAGGCTGGGGATTATGGTGGTTTTCCAGCTGTAAGCATTCGATAGATGAGATATAAACTGTTGGATCAAACTGGTTTTTATTGTTTCATATAAGAAAAATTGTTTGTTATCTGTTGGTTGTGTATTTGTGTGTGGTGAGTGAGCCTCTGTTAACGTATACCATTGTGTTCATGTGTAGCTCCCAATCCGTCAATGGAGGAGACATGTTGCTGAGCGTCACAAGATATCAAGGGAAACTCGAAATACATCTCCTGATTAGTTTCAGGAAGCATAAATAGGTATCGCAGTGGTGAATGGAATCGGTGAGGAAGAGGACTGTTACCGTTACATTGCATTACACCTTTGTAACGGAGAAAATTTAGTTAGGGAGGCGAAAACATGTTTTTGAGATCATATGATCCGTATTCCATTTTTACATCCTTAATGTTTTGAAGTCGTTCTGGATTAATTCAATTAAAAGCTTCAAACCAGAGTGTGCAAATTACAACCCTGGTAATGTGTAATTGGGTTTTGAGCTGTTAGCGGCTTTGACACTCATAATACCGTTGTTGAACTTAACTGGTCAAACCATTCGGCCCACAACCCTGGTGGTCTATTCCATTGAAACTCATAATACAATTGTTGAACCTAACGGGTCTGGGTGGGAAGTCCTATATCTTAGCTTGTGGGACTGGGTGAATTTGCCAGTCCTATATCTTAGCTTGTGGGACTTGGTGAATTTGCCTTTGCATAACGTCCGTGTTGTGCCAAGCAGACTAACATGAATGATGTTCGACTTAAACTGCTAGCTGCCCATCATATCTACCCTAATTGTGCTACACATTCCGTCTTCATAGTTGAACTGTATGTAAGCTAAAGGCTCTGACACACATAATGAACGGCGAATCCTGGCTTGCCATCCCTGCAAACGGACACTGACGTAAATCTAAAAAACATTCTGACTCTATCTAGCTTGTGGACATATGGACATTGGACAGTTTACGTGCCAAAGATAAATCTTGCGCTTGTAATTCTCCGGAACCAAGCGATGTTGAAGCTGAATCAAGCGCTACGTTTCACGGCTGCGACGAGAAAGTTGGTGATTGATTACGTTAATAGGCCGGAGGTGTTAGGAAGAAGTTTGGGATGGCTAACGTTTTGACGGGGAATCAAGTAGAGATCATGCGGAATTGTAGAGCAGTGAATCAGTAATGTTAGTATCTGGTCGCGACAGATAGTGTCGATTCACATTTCATAAAAAGCCATTGAAAAACTAGTCGTTATGTTCTGTCAGCGCTCGCAGACGCGTCAGAGACCGTTGGGTAGAGACGTCTTATCTAGTTTCCCAAACTGAATGTTCGAAGAAAATGGATCATTTCTTGAACCCGTCTTAGGGTAGAGATTGTCTTATCTAGTTTTCCA
Organism: Limonium bicolor; assembly: GCA_023374045.1. Taxonomy (NCBI): domain Eukaryota; kingdom Viridiplantae; phylum Streptophyta; class Magnoliopsida; order Caryophyllales; family Plumbaginaceae; genus Limonium; species Limonium bicolor. Next base: position 50,404,892 of record CM041779.1, on the reverse strand, counting down.
AACTGGACGTTAAGATGTTCAACCTAATCAAAAATTTGTTGGCCGAAGAGTGGTCTTGGAGCTACGCCTTGTTCTACAAACCCGTTAAAAACTTTTCTTTTTCGGCGAAAATGAGGAGTCTTGGGCAAGAATCTTCAATGTCCCATATAAACCGTCTTCTTCCCATGCTTCAGTTGACAAAAAGATGTATCTTCCATACAGATAGGAGATGCACGGTGTCCATATACACCATAACTAGACAAGTTACCATATGCTGGAAAATCATTTATTGTTCACAACAGCATTGCCTTAAGTATAAAAGATTCTTTACGATATAAATCATACACTTCAACTCCACTATCCCACAACATCTTCAAATCACCAATAAGAGGTTCTAAATAAACATCAATATCATTACCAGGCTGCTTTGGACCAGAAATCAAAAGTGACAGCATGATATACTTGCGTTTCATGCATAGTTCAAGTGGAAGATTGTAGACCACCAAAAGGACATGCCAAGTACTATGGCTTCCTCATTGACAAGGGTTCATTCCATCCGAGAAGAGAGCAAGACATAGATTTCTCGGTTCAAAACCAAAGCTAGGGAACTTCTCATCAATCTCAGCACATTGTGAGAATCTGCCAGGTGTGTAACTAACCCATCAGAAACACACTTGTCATTATGCCATGTCAAGTTTGCAGCATCATTAGGATTGCCAAACAAGCGTTTAAATCTTGGTATAATTGGAAAATACAAACAACCTTTGAAGGGGTGAAATCTCTTTTATACCTAGGCAGATTGCATTTAGAAGTACAACGTACTTTTCAACGAAGCATATTCTTTTTTGTACAAAATGCAATCATTAGGGCAAGCATGCATATTCTCATGTGTCATGCCTATGGAAGATAAGACCTTCTTCACGTCATAAGTGCGCCTTGGGAGTCCTTGACAAGAGACAGCAAGTCGGTGAAGCTCTTATCCTTCTACCCATTGCTTGCCTTTAAGTTATATAACTTTAAAGTGGAGGACACCTTGGTGAATTTTGTACAGCCATTGTATAGAGGTTCCTCTGAGGCACTGATCAATTTAGCAAACATTTCTGGCAATCTCAAGCTTCTTCCTCAAGATTTTGGGTCATTCTCTCAGCGTATCACCCTCAGGTTCTTCAAACCTCTTAAACTCCATAAATTCCTCAAAATTGTTGACTATTAGTTGTAATTCCCTTAACAACTTCATTCTCACCATGGTATGTCCATCAGGTATAGCCACTATCGATGTCATACATAAGAAAATGGTTACTAACTATGAAAACACTTAATCTTCTACTAAAATAACACTCCAAACATGAATAAACAATTTTATTGTCTCCTTCAGCATGTTGAAGTGAAAATTCGATGAACTTCTTCATCCCTGATTTATATTCTGGTGATTTGTGATTTGTAGTCATCCATCTTCGATCCATGGTTTTTGAGCTATATGTATCAATGATCGAGTAATAAGGATCTATTATACTAAATAAAACAGGATAAACTTATCGATGGATAATGAGACACGTTAATCTAGTTAAAGCTGATGATAAACAAAAGTCTAATGGTCTGTGAATTAATGAAGAAGCTGAAGCGCATGTTGACCGCGTGTGTTTATTTTTTAATGAGACACGTTAAACAAATTTCAAGAAATATGAAAAACATGCATCCTAATTAGAAACAAGAAACATGAGTTAGCTGAGTAAGATAAAAATTAAACGTGCTCTACCTTGATGAACTCTAGAGCAAATACTGCACACGGAGAGGATGTACCTCTTGCTTTTAGAAAATATAGCTTAGTGACTTGATGGTGTGGCAATGATATCTGTCAACATGAAAAACACAATAAGTTATAGATCTGTGGAAGATATTCCTACGGTGTGGCAATGATATCTATCAGAAACTTATATATACATATCTATCACAAGATGAGACCATATAATTCAAAGAATACGAAATAGAGATGTTATTTGATAACCCACCATCAAGTTAATGGCTACTCTTTCAATGTTTATCCTTTTAACTTATTCAGGTTCCTAGTGATGAGTACACTATAAATTGCCCAGAGAGCGAATGTGTAAGATCAAACTCTCACCACAAAGCACTCATTTCAAACAAACATTACTTTCAGCACTATATATACTACACTATTAAATATGTTCAAGGCTAAGCAAGGGCGCTTGAAGAGAGATTCACTGCTGGAAAAAAAGAATAAACAACGCTTAAATTTGGCATATAGAACGTTTATAAAGCGTAGTTTATTCGAGCGACGCAAATGGTTAAACATTTTAAATGACACTTTCAAAGCGTTCCTTATACTATCTTTAAAGAACACTTATTTGCAAAGCGTTCTTTATAATGCGAGAACGATGGGAACATAAAAAATGCTTTAGCCTAACAAGCGTTCTTTATGCTCAGATATAAAGAACGCTTATCACATATAAGCGTTTCTTATGATGGTTGGCGGGAGAGTTTAAAGAACGTTTATATGGATAAGCGTTCTTTATATCTTCCTTTTTTATTTTATTTTTCAGAAATCTCTATTCCAACAAATGCTACAGATATCATCACATCACAGATCAATGCATTGTTGCATTTTCAACACAGTAGAAGCCATCACAACAAACTGTAACAGAGAAATTAAATCTCTACAAATTAAATTTACACATTCCAGGCCAATTGCAACAAGTCAGCCAGTATTAGTATCAAATTAACAGAGATTTGCCAGTATTAGTACCAAACATGTAGACAAAATTTAATTACAGTTAAAATCCAAACACAGATGGAAGCTACTAAGTACTTATGTTGTACTACAATCTGTAGAAATTTGATAATGCAGGAAACTGCATTTTTCATCAACACAATGCAAGTGTACTTGACATAATGCAACAAACTGCATTTACAGATGCAAATTGGTCCAGTTTAGACAACTTCAAACAGCGCGCAACTGATCATGACTTATGTTCATCTTCATAAGTTATTGCTTTCGTCCTGTAAGCGCACATGTGCTCCTTGACAAAATCTAGATCAGCAGCTGAATAAGTAGCTCCTTGTTTTTCAAAGAAGTCAATAAGCTGCACGCAAGAATTATAAAAGCAATTAAGTACACCATTTAAACTTATCCAACCATGCACAAACAGTTACATTACCAATTCAACACAAAACTTATAATACGTACTTCAATGTCATTTCTGATTTTCTCGATTTTGGACACGATGTCATACATGTATCGCATCACAAAATATCCACAACTGCTGCTATCGGGTTGCCTGGGACACTATTTTCAATAAAATTATATTATTATATATACACACTAATATACAAAATATATTTAAGTATGCATGAGTAAATAGAATGTTTTTTACCTTTTCATATACTGTATATTCAAAGGAAAATTCATAGCACCGGCATTGACCATACCATCTCTAAAACCACTGAAATTAATGAAAACAAGCATTTAAGTGACAAGTAATAAAAACGGTATACAATTTTATTTTTGAAATGAAAATATGCACAATTTACTTACTTTGTCAGCAGAATAGAAATGACGACGTTTCTCATAATTCCACCAATAGGGTCAATCACTATACAGGATGATGAGTAAGTACACACCACTAACAACAACCAATGATTGCTACAAGTTCAAACAACAACAAATCAACTTCAGCTTCGAAATATATATGAGTTAACATAAAACAATAAAGACAAAAGCATAAGATGGTCAAGCACGCTTACATCTGATGATATGGTATGAGCATAAATCGGCTTTTCCTGCTAACCGCCTCAATTATGGCATTGCGCATATGGCTCTGACACGCAACACCGTCTCTCATAGCTTCATCAGAAGACATGATTTGTGGACATAGGAAGGTGATCGTATTTTCCATTTTCTTTGCCACCAGCCTCGATAGTAAGGGCCTTTGATGACAAAGGCATTAAATTAAAATTATATATACATAAAACTTACTATTAACTTTGAGAGAGAAAAAATGTGATACTTACAAGCAGTAGGATTGAATCACCGAGATGTTCAGCATATCACCAAGCAGCAGCTCCTTGACATCGCTAATACTGATCAGCAACTCTTGGGCTTCTTCGCTGTGGAACAAAGACGGCGGAACCCTAAGGATGAACTGAATGAAATCATCACCCTTCCCGAGTATCAAGTCATATAAGATCTGCTGACGCTTTCCCAGTGTATTCGCCAAATTTTGGAGAAGAATGAAATCGTGTCGAAGTGGACTGATGTAGTGATCATCCTGCTGACCCGATGGTCCCTTTCCTTTTGACGCACTGACTCGCTTACCTTTGCCAGCAATAGAAACAGGTGTCTAAGAAATGACAAGTTAGTATACGTTAGAAAACTATTCCCAAAACTGCATTTATATGAAATGGTAATTAGTAAACAAATTTAAGTTCTTTTGCTTACCGTACTATCAGATAAATCCACCAGATTGCAAGGCCATGGGACTTGTGAGCCACGTGCTTCAATGACAGTGCTCCAATCATTCCACTCTATCGGTAGTGGAATGTGATCATAACCTTGACAGACACTGTCGATCGTCACATGGACGTACCAGGCCGGAACCCGCTTAAAATGACACAATGACGCTGAATCAGTCTGTAGAATTGTGCCTACTACAACCGCAAAGGTGCCATGTTCATTGATCTACAGAAGACGACACTTTTTGGTTCCCTAATAAACAAACACAAACAATTAGATTCATACATTACAACATGCATGCTTTTGATTAATTGAAAAAATAAATAACGATAAAGCACTAAAATTCACACATACCTGAAGCTTGGCATATGGGAATGGATCAGAAGGTGCAGGTACAGTGTAAGAAACCGAAACCTGAGACGGTGCAGGGGTGGAAGCAGGTGCAGGGGTGGAAGCAGGTGCTGGGATGGAAGCAGGTACAGGGTGGAAGCGGGTGCAGGGGCATACACTGATGAGCTAGAAGATTGATGCCCCTGACTCAGCTGTTGCATCAATCTTGCTTCCATTTGTTGCATCTACTGGCAAATCAGATTGGAATTGCTGTGTCAACTTCCTTTCGATCTCCCTCATTTCTTCCTCCCTCCCCATCCGTTGAGAGAGAGGAAAAACATCCCTCTGACGCACTGCGGATCCAAATCCTCGAACTCTCCCAGGGTAATCCTTCTTGCCAAGCACTTTGTTCAATGGATCATCCCGACTATGAGGCTGGCCAAGAAAAGAATCAGAACCCTCTACAGTCTTGTACATGCAAAAAAACATGTAAATTATGAATTAGATCAAATAAGTAAAACATACATAAATATAAGAAAAATTTATAAACTATTAAATATTACTCAGGACACTCACAATTTTTGCAGCTAAGTCTGCAGTCTCCTTCCGCGGATAATACATTTCGCCGTCCTTCTCTAATTGGCGGCCAAGCATGTATGCTTGTGCCCGATTCACCTCATCCAGACTCTGAATCGGCTCAACTGTGCCGTCCTCACGTATACGCTTCAGATACCCCTTTTCAATCCAGCCTGGTATACGTCCCGCGTACCCAACTCGGCCCATGTAGTGTGGGTTCTAATCTTTCAAGCGATTCTGTCGGGCTTTTTCTTGAACTGCCTGTGGACAGAATACAATTCATTTTAACTTTATCCTGTTATATTAACAACATAAACTTAAAAGTTAATCTATGAAAACAATTACTTACCCTGAACTCAGGGGGTGATATGTGCTTCATAGAATTCCTTCCACTCCTCCTCAGTGATCATGCCAGCGTACAACTCATAGAGAGGCACCTTCTTCGGGTTGTTCGTATTTATCCAACCAGCCACTAGTCTATTTTTGAACGATCGCATACACAAAGCAAGTAGTGACAACACTTTATCATATGCTTCATCTGGGATCTGGTACTTCTTCTTCAAGCTCGTCCACATGATCTTCTTTATTTCCGGATCTTGGTTCCTCCAGTTTTTGTTGATACAGCAATGGGTCTTAACCAATCAACCCATGGCGCTGGCAAACTTCTGCTTAGACGCGCCAGTGGGTCTAAGATACCTGTAATATATACAGTATATGTGTTAGCCATACGTAATATATATAGTACTACATATAAATGTATAAATATCAGTATATATATGAAAAAATAAAACAGAATAACATATAGGTGTAACATATACCTATCCCACACCAGATCAATCATGTCACTCTCCTTCTTCTTATTTAGACCATGTGACGGTCCTCGTGTCTTTCGTGGAGGGCCCTGAGAGGTCGTAGGAGGGTCCTGAGAGGTCGTAGGAGGGTCCTGAGAGGTCATAGGAGCATCAGCGGCAACGACGATCTTTGTACGCTCCGCTAACTGCATCTCTGCATCTATCTCCATCTCCTCATCACACTGTAGGAGCATCTCATGATCGTTGGCATCCATAATCTGCACAATATTATTACATAAATATATAGTCAGTGTCATAAATAGAGTCATAAACAATCATAAATTGTACACACATGTGTTGAGCATTCACTTTTATGCAAGACTTACTTTTTGTTCATTTTCCACCCACAACCCTTCTCCATGATCTGATCTTGTGCACTGAAAGTTGGTCACATTATCAACTTCCATTGGCATTTGGAGGAGAACATTGTCCATTTCACAGTCATAATCTTCCTCGTTCATAACACCATCAACACCAACTATCCGTCGCTTACTTTGGAATACAACTGACCATCTGGGATTACATTGATCACGACAGTAGAACACTTGTCTAACTTTAGAAGCAACTATAAACGATTTTTCTGTGTATGTCAATGCGTTTAGGTCAACCAACTTCATACCGTGTTCCACCTGACGGTAACTGCGCCTGTTGTCTACCCATTTGCATTTAAAGACACAAGTTTCGTAACAGGTGTAGTTAGGGATCCAAATCTCCTGAATCACACCATAATACTCTTTCCTCATTGTCACTCCCTTACTACTTGCATCTTGATATATTTCCTGCGAAGCAGTTAGATGAACACCATTGTTTTGATTTGTTGACTTACGATCTTGGCGTTCAGTATAAAAAGAGAACCCATTCCACTACTAGAAAACAGTAGTTTACCTACGGAAATTACCTACGGAAAATATTCCGTAGGTAATTCCCAACGGAATACCTACGGTTTATAATGCCAGCCCTTGGTTTAGTTGTTACCTACGGAATACCGACGGAATTCCAACAAAAACATTACCTACGGAATATTCCGTAGGTAAATTTGAAGGGAAAAGTGCGGGAAGACTGGCTGGTAATGGCGCGTATAATGCCAACAAATTACCAACGGGTATTTTCCGTAGGTAAATATGTGGTATTTTGAAAAAAGGTTCCCGACGGAACATCCGTCGGTAAATGTTGCGATTTCTTCTACATGAAGATTACCTACGGATTTTTTCATCGGTAATTACCTTCGGATTATTCCGTCGGTAATTGCTTCGTAATGCCAAGCAAGTTCAGGCTGAAACGCGGCGTTTTCTTCTACATAAATTACCTACGGATTATTCCGTCGGTAATTACCTACGGATTATTCCGTCGGTAATTGCTTCGTATTCTCATGCAAGAGTTCAGGTCGGAACGCAGCGTTTTTCAACAGGAAGATTACCTACGGATTGGGTTCCGTTGGTAATTACCTACGGATTATTCCGTCGGTAATTGCTTCGTATTCTCATGCGAAAGTTCAGGCCGAAACACAGCGTTTTTCTACCGGAAGATTACCTACGGATTGAGTTCCGTCGGTAATTGCTTACCTACGGATTGAGTTCCGTCGGTAATTGTTTCTTATTCACATTCGAGAGTTCAGGTCGAAAACGACTGCGTGTTGCATATTTTGATATCTGTTTTCTTCCCTAAAGTTAATTTCTAACATAGTTCAATTAATATTCCAAACCATCTCCCGCGTTCCCTTCTGCGAAATCATCTCCCGTCCCTCCATCCCCTTCCCTGCGAAATCTTCTCCCGTCTTCTCTATCCCCTTCCCTGCTTCTTCTTTCAGCAAATTGTTTTGGCAACTTACAATCGCACACTGTGTCACCATACTCCCCGAAAGCCTTGTGCCGTTCGACTGCTCCCCAAATTGAGGAATCTGAAGACTTGCACTCTTGTTCGACTCTGAAGAAGTGAATTGTGTCGCCTGAAGAATCTTCTTATCTCTTGTGCCGTCGCCTGAAGAACCTGACCAAGTAAGTCACTCTCTTGTCGCTTTTTTTCCCTCTCTTCCGGTAGCTACAACCCTAGAAATCGACAGATAGGTGGCCATCCCCTTCCCGCGTTTTTCCCTCTCTTCCGGTAGCTACAACCCTAGAAATCGGCAGATAGGTGTACACTGAGTTTGTTTTCTTTTTCTTTTCTTTTCTGGTAACATTCCTACGGTGTGGCAGACTAGAACATTCCAACCGTATTTTTGGTAACATTTCAATGGCTCCAAGTGGAAAGTCTCCCCAAAGTTTCAAACCTCCCATGTAATCAAAATGCTAGGTAACAGATGAAATCTCCTACAAAGGTTTGCACGATAGAAGCGAACATTTATACAAATATAGACCATCAAATGCAATAACCACACAAAAGACATCATAAGCATGTAACATAGTGAAATAGCATACAGTGTGAGATTATTATAGAGGTGGCGTGAGTGATACCTTAGCCTCAGGATTGAAATACAACATGTTGAAGGAGGTACAAAGAAAACCCATACAGAATTTTCAAGTTAGTATTCACTAGAGAATGAGACCGTAGATGCTCTCTCCCTTTGCTTACTATCTCCCTTCCAAAAGAAGAGGGTTATAGTAAGGCAAATAAAGTATGAATAGCTGTATTAACCATGAATGATACAAGATATATAAACTTTACTAACTACCAGGTAGCAGGATCCTCATTCGCAGGCCTAGTTTAGCGTATATAAGGTTCAAGATTTTCCGAGTTAATAAAGGGGAATTAGTAGTATGTTACTGAAGCAATGAAAGGGTGAGAACTAATGGTGGCCATGGGTCTCCCTGTAGAAAATCAGGAACTCAGCCGAGGGACGTATTATCTGATTTAGGTATTCAGCTTTATTATATTTCAAGAAAAATTAGATTGAAGTTTAAACAAGAATGTAGTCCTAGCAAAACTAGATTAGTTTTATCTTCTTTGGCCTATTGCTTGCTTTCCAACTTATTGCCTAAATTGTTTAGTTTGGTACTTACTGGGAGTATTGCTCTTAGATTGTTCTTGTTCTTTTTATCCAAAATTTCCTTTTACACCAAATCCTTTGATTCATAACATACTGCTTGGCAGATAATGATAGATAAGGCAGCAATTAAAACAGAATTAGCTTCAGTTGAGCACCTGGAGACGACACCATCTGTAAGCACCCGGTTTGGGCCAGGCTGAAAATCATGAACCATAGCACATACTGTGCACTACAAACAAACGAGCCAGTCAGTCAATGACATTCAGTGTCACTGATATACAATACCTTTAGACAGTAGATGAGGAAAACAAACAAACAGCCTCTGCTATCCTCTCTGTCAATACTTAAAATATAGAAGAGCCAACAACTAGAATGACTTAGTAAGCAATGCAAACCAATAGATACAAAAGGGAAAACAGGAAGGATTTGGTGCCACATCTTGTGGCGACAGCACCCTTCTCATTAGCATTCTACCACTGAGAAAAAGATGGGCATGCAGATAAACTGTTATGACACAGAAGACCATGTCTCATTCATAAAGTAGACTTATATTCTTGTCATCACCCTCATTATCATTCATGTGTAAGCAAAGAATTACTGCTAGCACCTATGAGAATAACCTTGATATTCTTAAAGTCAGAAACTACAAGATGGCATGTTCAAAATGACCAGCTAACACAACACATGCGTTAAACAAGCCCAAGAACAACCCTCAGTAGCAATGAGTTCTCGTGACCAGCAAAAAGAAAGCAATAAGACCATCACATATCATCTGTCAAAAAGTACCAGTCCAGAGGTATTCTGTAGCACCAAGAACCGCTCCCAGCTAGATGTAGACAACTTGTTACTGCAAGAATAATCCCAAGATGCTAGGCCACCACATTTGATCAATGGCTCCAAAGGCATTGAACGCCTTATCCTCTTTGTTTCATTTTATTGTGTAAATTTGATCGGTGTTGGATGTTCCTGATTAGTAATACATGTATATAGCAAAAACCCGAGCAACTGAATGACAGAATATGAAGTCATGTGTAAATTAGATTCATTGAAATTCATGCATTTAATTGGAGATACTGTAACAAGAGATGATATGTACCATCCTCAATCAATACGCAAAGAAGGAATCCAATGTACCATCTTTTCTTGTCCCTATCACACATTGTCCAGATTACATGATAACGAAAACAATTACATAGTTCTAAAAACACAATTATATTGAATAAAATGTAAGATGTAATATTAAGTTAAAGATATAAACATATTATACTAAGAATTATATATATATAGATATATATATATATCTATATATATCTTATATATATATATATATATATATATATATAATTGTCCATAAGGGCTCAAGTGTCGTAACCTAGTCTAGTAAGAACGAAGCTCAGTTAAATCAAATTTGTAAAAAAATTATAATAATTTTAGATTTAATTAAATTCTGCTAATTTAAATTTATTTTAATGTACTTGCATAATCACATTGGGTTCACATGCCAATGATATGTAGACGGACTAGATGTGTTTGTGCTGAGGCATATTTCTTACCAGATTTATACTCATACGCTGTCTTAATCCTCTTCTTATGTTTGTGTTGTGCAGGACTCACTACTGCCCGCACATTAGATTGAAGACAGGACTGATAACACTTCAGTTCAGTCACGGTAATGTACTCTATCTTGTCTGCTTCTCTTCAGTTTAGTCACGGTAATTTTGCAAGCTAACTGGTGAACTCCAGAAATTACAACTCACATCTTTAAGGCTCTAACAATAAACATAACAACTGTCCATACGATCCAGGAGAAATTTCGCTGGGATCTTTCACTTGAAGGTATTATCTATGACAAGTTCTGCAGAAAGGGTGCCCGGCGTTACGGAGAAGTATTGTATGAGCTCAGGACGGAGCATAAAGTTCGACCGTCTTTTGATCCAGAGATCTTGAGAGCGTGGGAGCAAGTGTGGAATACTCCTGAGTTTCGACACAAACTAGAGGTGAACTCCAGAAACAAACGTACGGAGTTTGAAGGCGTTGGTACGTATATTTTAATAAAATGCAATGGGGTCGGAGCTAGGTACCCCTTTTTACTAGAATTTTGATATGCAATGCATGGGGTCGGAGCTAGGTACCCCTTTTTATTAGAATTTATATATGCAATGCTTGGGGTCGGAGCTAGGTACCCCTTTTAACTAGAATTTTGATATGCAATGCATGGGGTCGGAGCTAGGTACCCCTTTTTATTAGAATTTTTATATGCAATGCATGGGGTCGGAGCTAGGTACCCCTTTTTACTAGAATTTTGATTTCTAATGCATGAGGTCGGAGCTAGGTACCCCTTTTTACTAGAATTTTGATTTCCAATGCATGGGGTCGGAGCTAGGTACCCTTTTTTACTAGAATTTTGATTTGCGATACAAGGGGTTCGAGCTAGGTTTCCATTTTTACTACAATAAAAAAGGAAACGACCAGTGAAAATGCTCTCCACAAATCCCCCGTACACACATGAGTGTATGAGTATGTAAATTTGATTAGTACCTTCTCCTATAAGAGTTCCCTACATCCATCTAAAGCATACCCTCCTGTACTAGCAAACAAAAGAAATAAATAAACAAACAAATCTATAAGACTGGTTAATTTACACATTTACCAGCTACACAACTTGATTTCTATATGTGGGTGTTCAGGGTGATAGGGTAGTGTGTGGAAAGGTCAGCAATATAGCAAGCAAGCATCAACTTGCAATATCCTTGGAACGTTCTTTTTTTTCTTTTCTCTTGGTTATTTCTTTTGGTACAGATTCCCCAAAGATTCTATATTTTTCTTCTTCCTTCTAGTTAGAGTAATATTAGTCTAGTAATTTATAACATCACATCTATGAATTTGATATTATTTTTTTAAAATCACTAATTACTTTCTTTCAGTACAAGCTTCTGGTTAATTCATAGAAGAAAAATATAGAATGAACACAACTATAGAATTTAACATGGAACAATGTTAAAATACGCAGACTGTCTTACAACTGTAGTATTGAATAGCAGCAAAGCCATTCGTCTGAACGTATGATTTTTTCCCATTCTAATTTTACCATTGTCTCACAACCAAGGCTTTTAAAAGCCAAAACACAAACACAATTTTAATTATGCTCAAACGGTAGCACCGTAGGAAATAAAAACTAAAGTAATCTAAATTTAGTAGCTTTGTCATATATAGCCTACAGCGGTACAGCTGTAGTTGTTGCAAGTGTTGAACCTCATCATTCAATAATCAGAGGTAGTGGCTGATCGTAGCACCAGCAAAAGTTTGACAAAGATTGTATCTATTAATCCTGTTTATAGATGATCAAATGCAAGATCCATAGCTCAAGTAACCAGATTCACACTATTGCTTCTTTATCAATATCAAAGAGTATATAATAGTGGAAGACATATTTAAGTATTCACACAATCATCCTTTGCATCCGTAAATTCCTCTTATCTTTATGAAAGACAACAACTTAATTCATTGAAGCGTCTGGTTTGTAGTTCATTGCAATTCATACAAGTTGTCCAACCTATTGTTCTGATATCGTTCCTTAATTTATAATATTAGTGTGTTTATGTAAAATAGAAATTATAATATCATATTATGAGGTCAATTTGAAAGCTTAATTAATTCGAATTTCATTTCATATACTACCATGTACTACGTACTCCCATCTTCATATTACGCCTTTACCAGCTATACAACTTGATTCCCACCGTTCATTCTTAATTAATGTTCTCTGCAAAAAAGAAACAAACAAGCAAAAACTCTGAACTGAATGGTTATTTCTCATCAATATGATTCCATAGGAGACATTATATATATAGACCGCTAAATGGTGGTGACATACTGACATTGGTAGTTGTTGTGTTGTTGTTAGTACGTATTCCTTTCTAGAGTTGGTACAAATCTATCAGACTGGTTGATTAGTATTCAAACGTTCTCATACATTAAATCTTTGATGCACTGTTTACTAATACTTTATTGTGTGTGTTTTTTTACTGAAGGAAAAGAAGCAAGGTGGACCGGTGGATGCATATACTCTATTTCTTCATACTCATACTAAGAAGAATGAGCGTGGAGAAACAGTATTTAGTTGTGCGAAAGCCAAAGCGGTGGTGGTACGTTTTAGTGCTTTATAAATACCTAAGTTTGAATATTAGTGTTTGCTGTTTAATTACAAACATTTATAACTTTCTACATATTTATGTAGAATGAGATCGAGCAAGAGTTGCCGACCGCTGCAAATTCTGATGAAGCTGGCACATCTCAGCCTGTTGATCCAGCAGAGATAAACAAGGCTTTTTACAAGGCTGTGAAGGGTAAGTCGAAGAAGCAAAGGATTTATGGTCTTGCAGACTCTGCCGTGCAATACTACCCGGGGCAATTTAGCAGCACTTCCACCGCCTCTACATCTACATTTGACGAACAAAGATTTCAGCAGTATAAGGAGGAGGTCGATGCTAAGATGAAAACAGAGATGCAACAGTATCAAGAGAAGATGGAGGAGCAAATGAGGAGGCGGGAAGAGGAGATGATGAAGCGCCAGCAAGAGTTGATTTCACAACAATTTGCGCAGTTGATGGCTACCGCTCCGTGGTCACAGTGGGGTCCACCTCCTTCTTCAAGTTCTCAGAGTGGGATGTCGCAAGCCATTGCGCCATGGGGTCCACCTCCAGCTTCTGGTTCTCATCAGGTCGGACCGTCATGGGGTCCATCTTCAGCTGCATCTGGTTCTCATCAGACCAGTTCATCATGGGGTCCACCCACGGCATTCGGGTCTCAGAGTGGGATACCGGCTCAGGGATGGTGGTCGGGTCCGGCTCAGGGATGGTGGGGTCCACCACAGACTGTACCCCAAGCCCCACCATCTACACATGCTCCAGTTCCACCGGTAGGGAACTTGCAGCATTCTAGGGTTTTATGTGACTGATTTGGTGTACTTACGATTATTATAAACTTTTAGGTTTTATCAGTATGGTTTTGTGGTTGTTCTAGATGTTGAATATTAGTTTTCAGATTTATAAAATGAGTTAATATATATGTTATAAATTAAATATTCTATATAATGAGCTTTATAATATATAGTTCGTGCCTATTGAATATTTTAACATTTTATTGTTTAACAATTTTAATTTTGAAATAGCTTTATAATTCAAATATTAAAAATGAAGAATAAATCACAATATAACTAAATATGATAAATTAAATGCAAAATAAAAAAAATATAAATACTGACGGATTACCTACGGAAATATTCCAAAGGTAATACATACCTACGGATTACCCACGGTCTGCCTAAAAATAATAAATGGTATAAAGGTCAGAAGGTAATCCGTAGGTAACAGTTTACCTACGGATTATTTCCGAAGGTAATATTTTACCTACGGATTACCGACGGATATTAAGAGGCGGGGAAACGATGACGTGGCATCGTATTACCGACGGATTTTCCGTAGGTAATTTACCTACAGACGGTTCCGTAGGTAATCCGTAGGTAACTACGACTGACATTTCCGTAGGTAATCCGTAGGTAATTTACCGACGGATTCACTTTTCCGTCGGTAATCTTATTACCGACCAATTAAATACCGACGGATGTTTTGAGTGAAATTTTGTCGGTAATCCGTCGGTAATTTTGATTACCTACGGATTACCTACGGAATTGTCCGTAGGTAATTCGTTTTTTTTCTAGTAGTGTTCACATCAAAATCCTCGTACGATAAAAACATCAAGATTCGGACCGAGCGCTAATCACTTAACCATTTCAGTTACATTGCCTGAATCTTCATGCATAACTTTTTCTTTAAACCATGTAACGAATGTAGCATTCTGCTCCTTCTTCAATCTCACTTGACTCATTGACGGATGTTGTGCTCTGAGAGCGCTTAAGTGCGACACGAAGTATGGTTCAACATCTTCGACATGGCTCAACACGGTTAGATGTACTTTACACAATGCAGCAAAATCAGGCCTTACCATTTTTTCACGATTGTACCTACACCCTGTAACTTGCCCTCATGTCTTGATCTCGGAAGTCCTATGTGGTCCACGCCTTCTAAGTAGTGGGTGCAAAAGTCAATCACTTCCTCAGTTACATATCCTTCAACAATGATTCCCTCTGGACGTCTACGGTTTTTCATTTTTTTTAAGCACACCCATGTATCTTTCGAATGTATACATATACTTGAGATATAATGGGCCATACTCCTTGATCTCCCTTACTAAATGAACAAGTAGATGCACCATAATATCAAAAAATGAAGGTGAAAAATACATCTCCAACTGGCACATAGTGACAATTAGTTCAGCCTGCAACTTGTCCAGTGTCTGCACATCTAGAACTTTGGCAGAAACTCCATTGAAAAACACGGACACATTTATAATGGTTTTCCTGACATCATGTGGGAGAATCCCACGAATTGCAATGGGAAGCAAATGTTGCATCAAAATATGGTAGTCGTGAGATTTCATCCCTACTAACTTGAGTTCAAACATGGACACCCAACTTCTTATGTTGGAAGAGTACCCTGATGGTACTTTGATGTCAGAAAGGGCACTGCAAAAACTCTTTTTCTCCTCTTTGGATAGAGTGTGACATGCGGGAGGCAGGAAGATACGTGTTCCTCTTTGTTGCGGGTGGAGCTCTTTTTGTATGCCCAACTCTACTAAATCTTTTCTATGCCCAACTCTACTAAATCTTTTCTCCTCTTTAAATGATCTTTTGTTTTTCCTTTAATGTTTAACAACATTCCACCAAGACTTTCACCCACATTTTTCTCGACGTGCATGGCATCAATACAATGCCTTACTTGCAAATGTTGCCAATACTCAAGATAAAAAAATATCGACCTTTTCTTCCAAACACTCTTCTCTGTAGCTTTAGTTGGAGGACCAAAGTTGTTCACAATATCTTTCACCCGGTTATAAACATCGACACCTGATAAAGGTTGCCGAGCTACAGCATGATCAGTCGTCCCGTCAAATTCATCTGTAATCTTTCGGTACTTATGATGTCTTGGAAGGAATTTTAGATGATCAATGTACACATTTTTTCCACTATATTTCAATCGGATATTGCATGTGTTATCACCGCAAACAGGACACGCTAATGCTCCTTTGATTGTATATCCAAATAGGTTTTCGTATGCTGGAAAGTGGTTTATCGTATTTTAAAACAACATAGCACACAGTGTGAAGTTTTCCTTTGCATAAGAATCATATACTGTTGCTCCCTTATTCCATAAGAGTTTCAAGTCATCAATAAGCGGCTGCAGAAACACATCAATATTATTCCCCGACTGTTTTGGACCGGATATCAACATTGATAGAATAATATGCCTAGGCTTCATGCACAACCATGGTGGGAGGTTGTATACAATCAACATAACAGGCCAAGTACTGTGTACACTACTCAAAGTGCCGTACGAGTTTATTCCATCCGTGCATAAGCCAAGTCTTAAATTTCTTGATTCTATACCAAACTCAGGATACATTATGTCAATGTTTCTCCATTACGGTGAATCAGCAGGATGTCTTAATTTACCATCGTCCACCCTATGTGTTGTATGCCACCTAAGGTTTTCAGCATCCTTCGAAAATGCAAATAACCGCCTAAACCTTGGGATTATTGGTAAATATCATAACACCTTCACTGGGGAATGAACCTTTGGCTTGTTACAGTCCTGATGATCTTTCTTTACATAGCGTGATTCACCACATTTAGGACAACAATCATGTAGCTCATACTCCTTCCAGAACAAAATACACCCCGATGGACAAGCGTGTATTTTCTTGTACTCCATACCCATTGGACACATTAACTTCTTCACCTCATAAGTAGTTGTAGGTATGACATTGTCCACTGATAGTATCTCCTTAATAATTTGCAATAGTTCCGTGAAACTTACATCGCTCCATCCGTGTTTCGATTTGACATTAAACAGTTTCAGGGTCACACGTAATTTGTTCAGCGTCAGTGCATCACATCCAGCGTACAGTGGTTCTTTACATGACTGCATAAAGTTTTCATGTGTACTCGGTTTGTTGGTAAAGTATTGTTCTACGTCTTCCAACAGCGTGTCAAGGTTCACATCTTCTGTCTCGTTGTTAATCGTGCAGTTGTTATCATCCCCAAAGTTTTCTGTGTCATCCCCATAGTTTTCTGTGTCATCCCCAAAGTTTTCAGTGCCGTCCAATTCTGGTTGTTCTACAAAAGCTTCTGCATCATAGTCAAACACATCCACTGCATGCTGACCATGCCATAATGCTATGTCTCCGCAATCTTTTGTAAACAGGGGACGAATCAAATGGTCCTTAATTTTCTCAATATCTCTATACTTGAAGTCGTTTTTGCAGTCGATGCATGGACACAAAATATATCCCTTATCCCTCGGTTGAAGATTATTGACTAGGATCTTACAGAACCTATTGACCCCTTGTAAGTAATCGTTGTCAAGTCTGTCATTGTACATCTTTGAACGCTCCATCTCTTTCTGTAAGATCGATGTATTACTTTACAACTGATCGATATCGTTCATATGTTGGCAGATATTAGTCTAGTTACTTTTAAAAATTTTACAACCTAAACCCATTCAATCACGTTCAATCTCACATGTGAACAAGTTTATAAAAAACAATTCATTGAAAATTTCGACAGCATTTCCCTTCCGTTCTTCTAGTGTATATATGAATGTATACACTCGAAGAACAAAAGGGAAAAGCTACCGAATTTTTAAATGAACTGTTTTTTATAAACTTGTTCACTACCTAGAAGGTGAGATCAAACGTGATTGGATAGTCCTGACGGGGACTATCCAAGATATACCTCTAGTAGGTATATATATATATCTCGGACGGGTGACTATGTTCGAGTACATTTAATAGCTATTTAGAGAAACACTATATAAACAATTAAGAAGTAATTAGAGAAAAATTGTAAACTAACCTAATTGATGAGTAGTAGTCTGCTTAGTCCTGATGTGAAAAAGCTAGACTTCAATCAACCAGCCCGTATCAGGTGTGACAATGAAAAGTACTACCAATGCCTGCAGGAGATAGTTTGTACACAACAATAATTACATTACAAATCCAATAATTCAATAGTTTGACAAAATTTTCTGGGAAATCCGACAGAATCCCCCTAAAAATAAGGGTTTCACCACAATAGAGCATGTATAAGAGGTGACAGTTTGGTTTACAAAATTAATCCCAAACACTTAATCCTAATAAACACATTAATGTCAAACAAAGCATGTATGTTCCTGATCGACAGTTTGGTTTTGCAAAATTTAACCATAACTACGTGGCTATATTTGTATGCCCAAACACATTATATTTTTCGCCTAATAAACACATTAATCTCAAGTCCATTTGGACACAACCAGCAAGTACCAAAAATCACCTTAGGCCACAGTTTAATTGGTTTGCAAAATTAATTAATCCTAAACACTTAATCCTAATAATCAAACACATTAATCCCAACCACAGCATGTTTATATGTTCCTGATCGATCAGTTTGGTTAGCAAAATTACCTCCAGCAGAATCAAGAATATAGGCGATAGAGCATGGATCGATGTTACGCCAGTTGGGTTGTAAAATTAATTACTGCAGATGATCAACGTACGTACTGAGGCGACGAACATGTATGTTTCCTGTTCGATCGCAGGTTGCAAAATTAATAAGAGTGAAAGAGTAGAAATATATATATGTTCCTGTTAGCAGATTTGATGAATTACCGAAACAGGCGACATGCATGCATGTATATTTGGGTCGATCGATGATCATCAGAGAATGAAGATGCATGCGCGCGCAAATATCGGGAGAAATTAAGCTACCAACGTGTATCAGGCGTGAGAGACGGCCGGAAAGCGGCGGCGGCGGCACGGACGGCGACGGTGGTGGCGGCAACGGCAGTGGCGGCGACGGTAGTGGCGGCGATGGCGCAGTAGCTAGCGGACCGGTACTGGGGTACGTATCGAGCTCAGTCGAGAGAGAGGTATAGAGGGTTACATTGTAACAGAGAGCGCGGGAGAGATTAATTTTTTCGGGAAAGTGGGGTGTTATTCAGGCAACATAAAGAACGCTTCACTTAAGAAGCGTTTTTTATGCTGAGAGTAAAAAACATAAAGAACGCTTCTAAACGGAAGCGTTCTTTATGCTGAGCGTTTCAGAGACATAAAAAACGTTTTCTATGTGAAGCGTTCTTTATATGTTTCATATAAAGAACGCTTATTTCTCAAGCGTTTTTTTGTCTTTGGGCGCGATACAATAAAGAACACTTCTTAAGTGAAGCATTTTTTAAAATGTTCGGCCTAAATCATAAATACAACGCCTTACTTTATAATCGTTCTTTAATATGCTAAAAAAACGATTTACAAATATAACCGTTTTTAAAAGGGCGTTGTTTATTCTTTTTTTTCCAGCAATGATTATCAATCATCTTAATACTACTACTATTAATAATCATGTCTTGTAAACTAATAGTATTACCAGGTTTAGTAGTGTTGAGTCTACGTGTGATCAGGTTGAAAGCTCAACTCCAAAGAGGATTCTACATGCAATCATGCAACTTTGTTGAGTACATCATTAAGATGAAGTTAGAAGAGGGTATATAAATGATAGAGGGGTCGCTCCTTGTCTACTTCGAATGTATTTCCATTATTGTATTGTCTGGGTAAAATCCTAGATAAAAGTGTACTACGTATTGAGGGATTTGAATAAAAAAACAGGAACCTAAAGCTATCATAATGACATGAGACGTATTGTCCTGCCATTTTACTTTTTGTAAAACCAAAGAAATTTTTTGCTTCACATTTCTGCGTAAGGAATCAATAGATCAACATCCATCAGAGGCAGCCTTCTCACAAAACACTGAAGAGCAGAGGACCGGTCATGATGAGACTGGACCTATAGAGCAGAGGAATTCCAAATGGTGACCAACCTCACAACAACCGGCCAGATACAATGTCAGTACAATTTTTCCTTTTTGCAAGCTTTCTGTTCAAAGTTGTGGCAAGTACCACCACACCAGTTGTAGCCAGCAAATTACACACCTACGTACTACTATACCAATATCAGTGCAACAATTGACAATGAACAAAGCTATCAAATTATCAAAATAGAGAGAGAAACAGGTAGGAGCTCCCAGCCCTGTTGTAACACATATCGCTAACCCCAAGTCTGAATTAAGATGCTTCTTCTTCACCCATTACTAAATCTCATAGTTTACCCACTAGATTAGACTATAAGATAGTTCAGAACAATTACCCACCTCACAACCTAAATCAAAAGAATATTTTATCCCCTGATGCTGATATACAAGATAGACAACAGGCACAAATGCGATTATTTTGTTAAAAAGTAGTAGAGAAAGAAGTCCGGCCACTATTATGCATTTAGGTACCTTAATAGTGAAGGGTTCGACTAGTGATAATGCTTCTGTGCTTATTTCTAGGAGTCACCTGTCATCAGGCTGGGGGACTTGAAGTTACCATGCTCTGTGGAAGGAGGTGACCCGTGAAGGGAGAATGACAGACAAGGTTGAGCGATGAAGGAACTGGCGCCTATCAGACTGTATAGTTTGCAGATCAATTGTGTGCTTTGGCAGGCGAGGTTGAGCGATGAAGGCGGAGGAAGAACATAGAGCGATTAAGGTTGAGCGATGAAGGAGGAGGAAGGAGGGTGCTCTGGCTGGGGAAGACAATAGCGCTTGGGAGAAGGAGGAAAGAGATAGGAAGAATCGAAGGATTTAGAGGTTTACCGAGTGGGAGAATCCCATGCCCAGTATACTTTTGTCAAAGTAGGGACACCGAAGGTATATTTCAGAATGATATGGGTATTTATGTCATTTGGGTCTAAAAAATTTAGACTCTCCACCCCAGATTTATTAAAACCATATAACAGTTGTATAAAACTAGTTATAGAGAACAAATATTATAACAGTTGTAGTATCTAATGTTTTAGCAACCCAATTTGCACCAATTCATCAAAGACTACTACAATTGTATATCTGTTTCCTTTTTATAGTTCTTAAAAAAAAATATGTAGTAGTAACTTTCTGCTTTTTTTATTTTGTCTTCACTTGAGTCATTCCTATCTATGGTCCCAAACTGACGCGATAGTGACTAAGCCACTAAGAAGTGTGGACTTCAAAGAATTCAACAACAAGCTTTGGGATCCACTGGTGAGAGTCGATCAACATTGTCTATAAGGAAACCAGCTTCAACCGAAGGAGGGGTGCATTGCAGCCGAATTGCTGAAACTGAGCTGAATATTTTCTAGAGACCTTAGGCTTGTAAACTTGAAATTTTTGTTTTATTATGAGTCTGTTCAGTCCTACAATAGAGCGGTAGAAGTGAGCGAGTGAAGAGAAACAAAAAAACTTTGAGTAAGTGTCAATAAGGGGTTGTTGAGGCTAGTCGGGGAGCAGTCGAGGACTGCTGGGAGACTAAAGACCGAAAGAGTAAGGTCTGGGTAGAAAGAGCTTAGTGAACTTCTAAACTGTCCCAAGTTCATAGGTGGGCGATAGGGGGTTGAGTGAATTACTAGGGTGTAATTCTCAATCAATTAGAGTTTTCAGCTTGAAGTACTTGATCCAGCTACCTCTATAACAATCTTGGGCTAACACCGCATGACACATCCACTACCTGTCGGGGACGTGTCAAGGAGTATTAATCAACCAACACTTGGCGAGTCATACTCGACCTGATATAGCATTTTTTGTAAATCCATTAGCAAGATATATTGCTGTTTCTACCAAAAGACATTAGAATGGTGTCAAGCATGTTCTTCAATATCTCTTCGAGGTAAAATGGATATGGGGTCATTCTTTCCAAAGACACCTAAGTCTGATTTAGTTGGCTATGCTAATGCTGGCTACCTATCTGATCCCCACGACGCAAGGTCACAAATAAGTTATGTGTTTACTCATAGAGATACAACTATATCATGAAAATCTATATATAAAGCAAACAACCATCACGACCTCCTCTAATATTCATGTAAAAATTCTAGCCATGCATGAAGCCAGTCGAGAATGTGTTTGGTTGAGGTCTGTGATCCAACATGTTCAAGAGACGTGTAGCCTATCTTTTGATAAAAAAATGCCTACAATATTATATGAAGACAATGCTGCTTGTATCGCTCAGATGAGAGAATGGTACATCAAAAGAGATAGAACAAAGCACATATTCCCCAAGTTTTTCTACACCCATGAGCTTTAGAAGAATGGAGAAATTGAGATCCAATATAAATCCGCTCAAGCGAGAATTTGACAGATATATTCACCAAGTCGCTCTTTACTCGACTTTCAAAAAATTAATTCGCATGATTAGACTACGTAGATTCAAAAATTTGAAGTCATGTTTTGTTCAGTGGAAGAATATATGATTGCACTCTTTTTTTCTAAGTCTTGATTTTTTATCCCACTGGATTTTTTGAAGCAAAAATTTTAACGAGACAATCAATGTCAGATATTCAAGGATTAAGGTTGTAAATAGTGAATGTCCTTATTAACCCAATTATTAGAGCTATCTCTTACTTCCTATTTCCCTATAAATAGAGGCACTTATACACACTTATTAGGTTAATCCGAAATTCTCTATTCTCTCTCATCTACTAGCACTTTAACTATTTATCTGTCTTATATGACAAGCATTGTTGACCTAAGGAATTTTAGTCATCCCCATTGGATAGAGTAGTTAAAAGATGGCTTCTTTAAATAATAAGAGGTACACATTGGTTGGGATTCGAACGATTATGATAAATGATGCAAGTTGCGAGCAGTTGTTTTTCTATTAATATGAAAATAGTGTTATGTGACTCATGGAAAGTGGGCGGCAATTAGTGAGTCCGTCGTATCATAAAAAACCGCCAATGATGCACAATAAAAGGTGAAAAAGTAACAAAAAGAGACAATTTTTTAACATTGAAAACTAATTTTATTGTATTCTCATTTAGAAATAGTAAAATTGTAGTACATATTTGTGAACCAGGTGTTTAAAAATGGTGCAAATAAATGGTTTTACATCATATTGCTTACTTTTTTTTGTCATACCTCTTTAGAGTTAGTCAACCCATAATACATGACCATGCTACTATCATAAATGATAATGAGTTATAAATAACCCCTCATCTACCTCTAATATATATATATATATAGAGAGAGAGAGAGAGAGTTTACTTATTTTTTTAATATTCTTTATCTTTTATTTGTATTTGATTTTCCTTAATTTTACGGTAATTGCCCCTAATAGGAAAGTGATTGCGAATTGGCAAAATGTGAATTCTATGTTATTCAGTGAAACATTGCTATCCTCTCGTTTTATATGTTTTTTATGGAGGCTGATTTTGTGTTAGTCTTTCTGAAATACATGTATGTTGGTTTTTTAGAATTTTGGAAATCCGATCGTTATGTATCTAGATGTAGACCAGTCAGCTAAAAAATAAAAGAATACAATCGAATTATTCCCCCCAAAAGATAAAGAATTCAATCGAAAATGAAAGGAAAGAAAACCTAACGAAAGGGATAAAAAAACAATAAAAACGGCACGACGCTCATTTGTTATAAATGCTACTGCTCAATCGAATTCCTCAAAGTTTCTGGTCTCCTTCATTCTCCAACTTTGCTTCCCGTTCTCTCACAAAAGCAATCCGGTACTGATGATGACTGAGTGAATTGTCAAGTATTGGTAGCAGCAGTTACAGAGTAAGTTACAGACCATCCAACAACCAAACTTCTGCTCCCTTTCACTAACTCTGATCAGAAAAATAACCTCAATCAATCATCAGTTTGAAGGTCCCGTCTCCACAGGATAGATGAAAAAATAACCTCAAACTTCTACTCCCTTTGACTCTCTAGCTTGTTTTGGCAAAAGTTCTTTCCTACTTTTGATTTGTTGGAATTTATATATATTTGTAGAGTATTTCTGCCTGTCTGTCTGTCTGTTGCAATAAAGAAAATGAAAATTTGATCCACCATCTAACTTTTCCTTACCTGATTATATTGCTTGCTTGTAACAGACTTCTCTTTCCCTCCTCTGTTGTTGCTCAACTCTAGTCTTCTGTCTCCCGTAGCGAGTCTCTTCTCCACCCCCGGCGGTTAAAAGCAACCGTAAGAACATGGGAGAAGCACCTCCGTTGGTAAGAAATACTTATACTGAAATTCGATTTCATCTTCTCCAAATCAATTTCTTACTATCGATTACATAAATTTTCTCTTCCTCAATTAATCCTCCAGAGCTATGTAGATTACTGTTTCATCCATCTTTCTCAATAATCAACTGCAATTTATCCATCTGTCTCTCTAATTCAGTTGCATATACATTAAAAAGGAATTTGAGATTTAAGGTTCGATCGGTTGGTCGTTGATCGATTTACTGCAGAATTCATCCGGATCGAATTACTCCGCTGGAATGGCGGATGACTGTGTAGTCTCGTCCGGGCTGTGGTCTAGAGAGAACAGTAACAACTTAACGTGGAGGAGGTTATGCAGAGAATTGAGGTTTCAGATGATATGATGATGATCGGTGGAAAATCTGATAGTTTCTTAGTTGATCTTGAAAGGTTCAGTGGAGGTGGTGAAAAAGACGTCAATGCAATTTCGCGGTTGAAAGTGAGTTTTCTCTTTCTCTAATTAGTCTGTTGTCAATCGAGTAGGTTCGTTTTGCCACATGTTGATATCCATCTATCCATAACCGTCCATATTCTCAATTCAATTCATTTTGTTTAGTTTTCGGTTCAAATGGTTGGTTGTTTGTGATGTTCTGATTTGTTGGCCGTTGTGAAATACATCGCGCATGCACGCACTACGGCACTACTGCTATTGTATAATTGACATGCACTTTGAAGACTTTTAATTTGGATTTATCATTTATTTATGGGGAATGGCAACCATTTATCTTTACTCTATGTTAATCAGATGATGATGATGAATATGTTGCCTCTTCCAAAAGTGACTTATATATATACTTTCAAAACAAATAGCACGTCCTATTATTCTTTATATTTTTAATTAGTAATTGACAATCCTATTTTTATTTATCTAGGTGCTAATAAGTAGTAAGAAAAAAGCAAAGTAGAGGTAGGTGCGGTTCTTGCTAGCACGTCGTAAATTTACTAGTTTGGGGGTGACTTCTATTATACGTACGTAGTGGATTACAAGACACATCAAAGACGTTGTCGTTCTTGCATTCGTGGTTTACTTTCATTTGTTGCATATCCATTGACAAAATGGAGTTACGCAAGTTGAGATGTTGTCCTAGTTGCTCTATAGCGTCAGATTAACGTTGAGGGGGATTGACAAAATGGAGTTTGGTTTGTAATCTTACTCTCTTTTTCAGTATTAAGTAATTAAAGAAAAATTACAATTGGTTTTCCAAAAACGAAAAAAAAAGTGAGATGATCCTAATAAACTATGGTTTGTAATGTATTTTATTTTAAAACAACTACAGAGAAGCATTTCAAGGAAAATGAATCAGCAAAGCGGTGGAAACCACCAGCACCATTATCAAGATACCAGCATCGGTGTCGCTTCTGTCTGTCCATCTTCGTATTCACCAACATCAGGTAATCATCACCATTACTAATTATTTCTTCATTATAGGGAAAAGACGTTATAAGTTTTATAATACCAAACATACAACATTATTAATTAGTGTAATGATGTATGGCTATACCTAACAATCAAATTAACTCTTATATATATACTAATCATATCATGTAATCTCTCTCTTACCTATCTTGTTTTGTTTTTTGTCAACCCGTGATTATCAGACTTCGGGGTGTACGATAGGATTAAATATTATAGGTAGAAAATTGATCAAGTGTTTGATGATTGATTATTAATAAAAGGACGTTAGGTTTGGGTTCAGCAAAAATTGCGAGCACTTTTAAGTGAGAGTGATGATGAAGATTGTGATACGGCATGATTTGAAGTACATCATTCCTTTTCATTATACAAATACCTTTCTTTTTTTTTTACTTTTTTTTATGTCTAGAAAATCTTATCCATCATTCTTCTTTGTGATAATGTTATCGTGATTAACACTTAAAAAGAATATCCTAGCTCTTTTATAAAATATGCATTAAAAAAATGTGTAACGTATACAGCACACACAATGGTCATGATTTTAATGGTAGGTCCGGATGATTAGCTATATGAGTGGAAAATCATGACAAACATATTTGTACTTTTCTGTTTTTTTTAATTAAAAACAAATATGTGTTGTTTTGAAGAAATTTCCAATTACGACCCGTGATATCATCATATATTATGTATATAATTTATTACTCGTTCAATTAGCTAGCTAGGTATGTCGTACATACATACATTTATTCTGTGATCATAATTAATTGTCTCTCACTTATGCATGATTGTATACCTAATTGTTTCTAGCTTTTAAGGAACAATAATTATACTCTTGAATTGGTACTACGTACTCCATTGGATAAAACATGTCTTGCGTTGCCTACTTCATTTCTGTAAAATTTGAGTGCTTTGCTGACCTGACACGTACAATATTCCCTTCAATAGGCGTATATATATATTTATAAGCAAGCAGACCAGATTAAAACTGGATATAACCTTTTTGTGTGCAGCAGCTACACAAACAGCTCTGAACAACAACACCATCACGCCCGAAAAGCCACTTTCTCCTCGTCGACAGCCGGTGGTAGGACCTACAACAGATGGGTACCAGTTACCACATCATCAACATCACATCACTATCAAGACCGCCCATATTCCCACTAACACTTCCACCTCCGCCGAAATCCCTACTCACATCACCAGATGGGGAACACGTAGATTCAACAGCTTCAAACGCACACCGCCCTCTTGCTTCTCTGATCCCAAAAGGGTCCTCTTGTTCTTTGCTACTTTGTGAGTTTCTTACTCGATCTTTTTTCATCACCTTTTCATTATTTTTCTCTTTGGCTTATATACAAATACATATATATTACTATGTGCATGTTCTTTGCAGGTCGAGCATTGGCACATTAATGCTCATCTTCTTCACGCTGTCTATAGGCATGACAAACGATAGTGGTACTGGCGGTGTTTAAGATTGACAGATCGGTCGATCTATATTCATGGAATTTGATTTACAACAAATTTCTGTTTCTTATGTACCATCACTTTTTTCTGATCTAATTGAACCATCAAAGTTGTATTTCCGTGATTACTCTTCTTGGATGCACTTGTCTTTACTATAAATAGGAGGAGGTGAAAATTGACAGATGAGTGGCTATCTGAGAATATTTTGTGTAAAAAACAGAGGCAGAGGGACAACGTAAAGTGGAAGTGGAAGGTCAATTATACAGATCCTTTTCTTTTGATTCAAGGACCAACAGAAGATGATGAACCGGCCAATCCACTTGTACATTAATAATTTTATAGTAGTATATGGAAATGGCAAAGACAGGCTGCACTCATGCTGTCTTCTCTCTATATATGTACTTATCTGTGTATGCAGCTTTTGACCTCTCCTCAATGGACTTTGACCATGGATAAATGCCAGCAACAAATAGTAACACTTTGTTCAAAGGAGAAAACCTGGTTTAGGTCATTTTACATAATGTTTATACTGTGTATATTTTGCATAGATAGAACAATTTTACGTCCTGTTCTTTTTTTTTTTTTGAAAACTACGTCCTGTTCTAATTAAAGCGCAAAAGATTAGCTATTAACCAATTTAATGTATAGCTAAAAATATTAAAGAAATAATTGGTGAAATTTAGTTCTATTATCTGAAATAAAAAAATTTCAGTGAAATTAACAACTTCAGTTGAAATAATAACTAATATGTACATAAAAATTTGTCTTCTAAGTAAGACTACCTATTGTATTTAATTAAGATTATACTAAAATAATCTTTCTAAACTCTGCACGTACCGTTATAATATGGGCTGGCCTGCCATATCCCGTTCACCCTGTTTCAGTTCCCTTTCGGCCGCATTCTTTTG
Source organism: Limonium bicolor (assembly GCA_023374045.1). Classification (NCBI taxonomy): domain Eukaryota; kingdom Viridiplantae; phylum Streptophyta; class Magnoliopsida; order Caryophyllales; family Plumbaginaceae; genus Limonium; species Limonium bicolor. The sequence continues at coordinate 50,376,714 of CM041779.1, read as the reverse complement.
CATGGTTGATAATCTAGTTGATGTCAGTTGTCAGCTGAAAGTTAGAAAAAGTAGAGGGAAAAAATAGTTGATATAACAATTAATATATGTGACATACAGAGATAATAAACTAACTGGTCAAATAAACCCGGTAGAAAAGAACCCCTTTATACAGAATCAGCAGAAGTGCGCATTTGGCATGAAGTTTGTATTATTTATACATATACCTTTTTCCTGCTGCTTTTGGCTTTGTGGGTTTCATGTGTACGAAATTCCAACAAGCAGAATCTTAATACTGAGGCGTGAGTTTAGAATCCACTAACTTGACACACTTTTATGGCGTTCCAAACTACAGTCCATGCATGCGTCTGTCTTGAAGTAGTAGGCAGCAGTTAGGCTTGTAATGCGTTCTGACCTGCACTCTAGGATGAGCTTTTTCTTTTGTACGCCAACTGTAATGCGCAACCTTTAATATGGAAAATTTTCTCACGACTAGACATCACAAGACAACCATTCCACTGATCACACAAGCACGCAAGCACACAGACAAGCATTCACAAGAACACAAGCAAGCAAGCATCAAGTTGACAAGGTTAACATCACCGGCGTCGGGCACAACCCGACCAGCCTTAACAATGCCTATCCCGGGCAGGGCAAGGCCCGTGCCTCAAGACAGCCACCACCATAGCCAGACAGGGACTAGGAGTGGACTTTAACCACCCAACGACGAGCTCTCAACACCGACTCACTTATCCCGACACTAGGCTTCGGGACTAGGGGGCTGGGTCCTTGTTTAATCAACACCGTCCCTAGGACCCAGGCCCAGGTCCAAAGGCATCAACTCCCAGCAGCCGTCCAACAAGAATCCAACACCAAGCTAGATCCATGGTAACTCAAACTCCAAGGAGTGAGCTGACCCAAAGCCAGCCACAAAGGGGGAACCCCGGACCGTCAGTGGAGCGTTCCAACGTGGGCAACGTTGAACACTCGTCTCCTCCCTAATCCAAACCGTCCCTGTCTTAACCCCATATCGGGTCTCTTAGGCGCGTCGCCCATCGCGCCATAAGTATAAGGGACAGTGCGCCAACAAGATGCCATGCAAGTTGTCAGCTGCACCTCATGATCGCAATATCCGTCGTTAACGCCACAGGCTATTGACAAGTGCTTCTAGCCCCAAGCCTTACGGCCTGGGTCTAGGTCTTTGCTGAAATGCTTCGTCCGACAAGAGCCCCTCGTCCTCAGCATACCTGCAAGAGAACCCAAAGGCGTAATACATGGGTGACTGAAGTCATTGCAACATTGGGACAGCTGAATAGAATGTGGCTACTTCTTTTATTCATTAAGTAACTTGATTACATTCGGTATCATTACATCCAGTACAAATGACCCCCAACTCAAGCTACATTACAAAATGGGGCATGACAAACCTCCCCCACCTATTCCTTTGCCGTCCCCGGCAAAGCGTCTAGGTACATTTTTGTCTTATCCTGAAATTGCCACAAATCTTTCTGCTTTTCCCAAGTTGCATCTTCCCTAGCTTCGCCCTTCCAATGGACCAGGAATTCCGTTGAACGATTCGATCTCCATCCCCGCATCCGATGATCAAGGATTTCATCTACGTCCTTCGTGTATTCCATCACCACGGCAGGTGGGGCTCTAGCTCTTTCCACATGGACCTTTTCGACATCCGCAACGAATGGCTTCAGGTAACTCACATGGAAAGTCGGGTGAGCTTTCAGTCTTTGGGGAGTTCTAACCGTAGGCGGAGTTACCCACTCGGCGGATCACCTCGAATGGTCCATCAAAGCGCTGGACCAAACCCCTGTGTCTAGGACGCTTGATCTGCTTCAGAATCTGAGGCGTCAATTTCAGCATCACTTTGTCACCAACTTTGAACTCAAGGGGACGCCGTTTTGGTCCGCAAACCTCTTCATTCGGTTCCTAGCTAGCTCCAAGATTTCTCTTGCTGCCTTCAACATCGCTTGACGATCGTGTACGAACCGATAGGCCGCCGGACATTCACCCGTGGCCGCCTGCTTCGCAACTTCGGCCGGGGTCAAGGGCTGCCAACCCATGACCAACTCAAAGGGGCTTCGCTCAGTAGCCGAACTTTTGTGCAGGTTATAGCACATTTGCGCGGTATCAAGCAAATGAATCCAGTTCTTTTGGGAACCTGTGACATAATGCCTAAGGTATTCCTCCAAGAGTGCATTCACCCTCTCAGTTTGGCCATCCGTCTGTGGATGATTCGCAGTAGAGAACTTCAGCTCAGAGCCCATAAGGCCGAAGAGCGTCACCCAAAACCGTCCCGTGAATCTCGTATCGCGATCACTTATCACATCACGGGGGAGTCCAAAGTACTTAACGACGTGGGCATGGAACAACCTTGCTGTCAAGTCAGCAGGGCAGTTCGAGGGTGCTGGTATAAACACAGCATACTTGGAGAACCGGTCCACAACAACAAGGACAGAAGTCTTCCCCTCCACCGAAGGGAAACCTGAGACGAAATCCATAGAAATCGACTCCCATGGGTTGTTTGGAACGGGCAGCGGGTTGAGGAGTCCCGCCGTCTTCTTCCTTTCAACCTTGTCCTGTTGACATACCAAACAAGACCTTACATAGTCCTCCACATCAACCTTCATCCTTGGCCAATAGAACTTCGTTTGATCAATGCCAAGGTTCGTTTTGTTCCTGCATGGCCAGCCCATTTTGCATCATGGAATTCCCGCAATAACTCTATGCGGATTCTACCAGCAGGGACCACCACGCATCTCTGCTCATCGACCAACATATCGTCAAGCAGGTGGAAACGCTTGGACTTCCCTAACCGCACCTTATCACAGATTTGCTGGTATGAAGGATCAGTCTTAGCCGCTTCACGGATTCACCCGCCAAGTCAGTTTCAGCTCGAGACACTGACTGGATCACCGCAAGGCACCGCCGACTCAAGGCATCAGGAACAACATTGTGCGACCCCTCTATGAATCCATTCAAAGTCAAATTCACCAAGGAATTCTTGCCAACGAGCCTGCTTGGGTGATAGCTTCTTTTGGGTCGTAAAATGTGTTGGCTACATTGTCCGTTACTACGACGAACTTAGTTCCCAGCAGATAATGCCTAAGATCGCGAGGCAATGAACTACTGCCAACATCTCTTGTTCATGAGCTGAGTAGCGCGTTTTAGGATCTTTTAGCTTACGACTCCCAAACGCGCACGGATGCCCATCTTGAACCAAGACCCCACCAATCGCTCTGCCAGAAGCGTCAGTGTGCACCTCAAATGGTTTGTCAAACTCCGGGAGCTTCAACACCGGCTCAGAAGAGATAGTCCTCTTTAACCGTTCAACGCATCTTGTTGCTCCTTCGACCATACCCATGATTTTTCCTTCTTCAACAAATCACTCAAGGGCGCCACCTTGTCAGCGTATCCCTCGATGAACCGACGATAATAGTTCGCTAGTCCAAGGAAAGAACGTAACTCAGAGACATCGTTGGGTGCGGGCCAATCAAGGATAGTCGAAACCTTAGAGGCATCCATGCAGATGGCCCCTTTGGAGACAACATGACCGAGAAAAGTGATACTCTGTTGGGCAAAGGAACACTTTTCTTTCTTGATATAGAGTTGATTCTCACGAAGTCTATCAAACACCAATTTCACCTGGCGCAAATGGTCATGGAGCGTATTGCTATATATAACAATATCATCAAGATAGACAACCACAAAATCATCGATATACCCGAATAAAACATCATTCATTAGATTACAAAAAGTCGCCGGAGCGTTACATAACCCGAAAGGCATCACTAAAAATTCAAAGGAACCATAACGAGTTACACAAGTTGTCTTTCCCTCATCTCCTTCCGCTATCCGGACTTGCCAGTAGCCCGAGCGTAAATCTAGCTTGGTGAAGAATGTGGCCTTAGAGAGGGTCGAACAGGTCATCCTGACGAGGAATCGGGTACTTGTTCTTCACCGTCACCTTATTCAGTGCTCGATAGTCAATACACAGCCGCAGAGACCCATCTGCTTTCTTCTGGAATAGGACTGGCGCTCCATAAGGTGCTCGAGAAGGACATCTTCCCCGTTTCCAGGAGCTCAGTCAACTGAGTTCTCAATTCATCAGCTCCATCGGCGACATACGATAAGGAGCCTGGGCAGGGGGCACTGCACCAGGAACCAGCTCGATGCGATGGTCGATGGGACGACGTGGGGGTAGTCCCGGAGGCAACTCTGGGGGCATCAGGTCCACATTCTCAGAGAGCAAGTCCTGCATTTCTGCTGGAATGGCTTCCGCAATGAAGGTTTCTCCTGCCGCACCACGGCGAGAATCGCCAAACACCTTCTATCTTTAGCTCCAGAACTGGGCAAGTCCCCAAAACCTTTTGGGCAGCTTCGTGAGGGAGTACTCACAGCTGGGACCGCATCAACAAAACAAGGGCAACGCTCATCAGCCACCAAAATGCCTCGGGGGTGCACCCTCGGCTCGGCCTTGGCCGCATCTATGAACGGGCTTCCCAAAATCATTGGGAAGTCGGGCATATCCATCACATCAAAAGTCTGATCCCCGAACCATTTTCCCACTTCTATGTACACTCTGCAGCTACCCGTGAACAACCATTACTCCACGATTTGCCGATGTTGCTGCAGACTGGTTTGGGGTCAGCAAAAGTCCCAGCGCCTTGCAGGCGCCGAGATCTAGATAGTTCTCGGTGGCTCCTGTGTCAACCATAGCAGTAATAAGATGCTTTCGGTTAACCCTCACAGAAATGTAGAGCAAACGAGGATGTAGGCTAGAAGCAGGAAGCTCTAAGCCACATACCTTCGACGGAGCCAAAATCGACCCCGCGAATTTCATGGGCATCAAATCAGTTGACTTCGGTTGTAGCTCCGTCTGAACCCTCAACCAATGGGCCAGAGAGTGTAGCCGCAGCCACACTCGCCTTTTTCGGGCACACGGTCGCATAGTGGTTTCCACCACAGAAGAAACAAGCTATTCTTCCCTTTTTCCCTTTCGGCTTGGAGGCCTTCACCCCAGAGGGACTAGGGTTCGAGGCAACCTGGTTTCACGCAGAGGGAAGGAGCAACATTAGATACAAGAGGAATAGGAAGACAAAAACAAAGGGAATATAGACCACGAGTGTAGAAGTTACCCACTTCTTCAGAGGACTTCTCCCAAAGTTCTTTCGCTTCCGCTTCCTTCCTGGCTTGGCGGGGCCATCTTTCTGGCTAGGCACATTCACCTTGCTAGCAGGTGACTCCACCCTAAAGTCGTTCAATCCCTCCGCAGCCAGGATAGCTTGCTGGACTGTGGTCACCGACTTTCTTCGGAGTTCATTCTGGACCCACAACTTCAGTCCCCGTTGGAAATGATAGACCCTACATTTCTCGTGCATATCGGGTAAGTCGCTCATGATTGAGTTGAACTCCGCAATATAGTCACAATGGACCCCGTCTGCGTTAGAGCCATAAGACGGTTTCGAGCTCGCCAATCAGTATCTTGCGGAAAGAATTGAGCCTTGAGGGCCTCCTTGAGTTCACCCCAAGTACTCATGACAGGCAAGCCATTCGCGCGATCATGATCAAGTTTTGTCCTCAACCATTTCTTCGCGTGACCGTCAATATAAGTCTTTGCGACGGTGAACTTCCGATCCTCAGGAGTTGCCTTTGCCTCAAACCATTCCTCCATGTCATAGAGGAAGTTCTCCAACAGCTCAGAATCTCGGTCACCCTACGGTGTTGGATTGCAATCTCACCCTTCCCAGGAGCTCCCAAGTGCTTATGGAGCAAAGCTTTAAGCTCAAGGTTCTCCCTTTCCAGCCGCTCTTGACGAGACGCCTCTTCCTGTCGGACTGGATCTAGTTCAGGATTTACTCCTTGGGCCTTCTTGAGTAGAAGTAACCCTCCGAGACACATCTTGACTGGATTCCATTCGACGTATCGAGTCACCTAGGGCCATGATCAAACCCTCCATCCTAGAAGCCCCCGCTGTCAAGCTCTCAGAGAGCCCAAAACATTGGTGTTCACCTCTAGAGACTGAGGATCACGACCATGAATCCCGAGGACTCGCTTCACGAGGTCCATGTCGTTAGCAAGAGCAGCGGTCCGAGAATTAGTCTTACTTCCAGTGGCCATCTTCTTGTGCAGTTTGAGTCAATGTGGGCACTAACTCTTCACGGAGTCACTTCGGCACTCACATGTTGGGTGAACAGTCAAAAGTCAAACCTGCACAAGTAATGAAATGACCCTGAGCTCTGATACCAAAATTGTAATGCGCAACCTCTAATATGGAAAATTTTCTCACGACTAGACATCACAAGACAACCATTCCACTGATCACACAAGCACACAAGCACACAGACAAGCATTCACAAGAACACAAGCAAGCAAGCACGCAAGTTGACAAGGTTAACATCACCGGCGTCGGGCACAAGGCCCGACCAGCCTTAACAATGCCTATCCCGGGCAGGGCAAGGCCCGTGCCTCAAGACAACCACCACCATAGCCAGACAGGGACTAGGAGTGGACTTTAACCACCCAACGACGAGCTCTCAACACCGACTCACTTATCCCGACATTAGGCTTCGGGACTAGTGGGGCTGGGTCCCGATTGTTTAATCAACACCGTCCCTAGGACCCGGCCCAGGTCCAAAGGCATCAACTCAAACCGTCATCCAACAATAGAATCCAACACCAAGCTAGATCCATGGTAACTCAAACTCCAAGGAGTGAGCTGACCCAAAGCCAGCCACAAAGGGGGAACCCCGGACCGTCAGTGGAGCGTTCCAACGTGGGCAACGTTGAACACTCGTCTCCTCCCTAATCCAAACCGTCCCTGTCTTAACCCCATATCGGGTCTCTTAGGCGCGTCGCCCATCGCGCCATAAGTATAAGGGATAGGGCGCCAACAAGATGACATGCAAGTTGTCAGCTGCACCTCATGATCGCAATATCCGTCGTTAACGCCACAGGCTATTGATAAGTGCTTCTAGCCCCAAGCCTTACGGCCTGGGTCTAGGTCTTTGCTGAAATGCTTCGTCCGACAAGAGCCCCCCGTCCTCAGCATACCTCCAAGAGAACCCAAAGGCGTAATACATGGGTGACTGAAGTCATTGCAACATTGGGACAGCTGAATAGAATGTGGCTACTTCTTTTATTCATTAAGTAACTTGATTACATTCGGTATCATTACATCCAGTACAAATGACCCCCAACTCAGGGCATGACACCAACCGTGAAGGTGGCTTTTGATAACCACATTTTGTATTTTTGGGGCCTGAATGTGGCGGTCAGCTGCATGTTGACTGCAAAATACTGACCCCAATAATGTCCAATACAGCCCATTGTACCATTAATGGGTTAAATTCTTGTACAACCCACGCTTTTGGGAAAATCCCGATCGGGCGGCGTTTTTTGTTGCCCAACTCAGCAAAAAAGACCAAAACACCCTTTGAAAAAGTTAAAACGTGTTTTTGTGTGAGCAACATCGAATTCATTACTCACCCATCATTCATTACTGATTTTACCATTACCAATCTCAATAACTATCATGTAATCTTGGAAAAATTTCAACGGAAGTCTTCACCAACCTCATTTAATGACGGATTCATTGGCGTTAAATATGCACTTGTGAGAAACCGAATTAGTCAACCACCATGTTTATGGCATTTCTCTTTATGTTCTACTTTCATGTTTCAATGTTGTTTGTAATTTATAAACCCATCAAAGCTTGACATTCTCGTTGTTTGGTTTCAGTTTCTCACAAGTCGTACTGATCTTTTTGCTATTAGCAGTGACAAGCGAAATGTTATACTATCACTCACTTGACTTCTGTCCTCAAGTTACTAATTGCGTTGCTTGTTTACCATGCAGATTGGCTACACTTTCAGACATTATGAAACAGGTATGCTATGCATGATAACCCCCTTGCATCTGTATAATTCTAAGCTTTCGTCCATAATATATATTGTTGCATGAGTCCGAGTTTTTCATTTTTGCGTTACCAATCACAAAGTTTGAGTAGTTGATTGTCTATATTTACACTATACGGAATTCGAATTAGGTGTCTTATGTTCAGCTCATGTTTGAAAAGCAAATTTAGACAGTTTAAGCTTATTGTACAGAAGTATAAACATGGTATTAACATATTAGTTTCAATTGAAACTATTTTCACCTGAATTTTTTATCTTTGTTAGAGATACTGGCTAAATGGGTGATGGTATGGGAGGTGACAAAGGCAAAGCAAAAATAGACGATTATGATAACAGAAAAACACGAAGGGTCAAGCATGAGTGGAGTAGTGAAGATGTAGAACTTCTTGTTCAACTACTTTACGAGGAAGCCCAACTATAGTTGGGGAAAGGGGAAAAACTTACAGGCTTTAAACACAACTGGACCCCAATCATGCAAAAGTTCAATGTACGTAGGGAAGGATTACCACCACTAGATAGACATCGTATGAAGAATAAGTGGGACTAGTTAAAGGGCAATTGGAGGCGTTGGAAGATTCGACAAACAGAAGAACTGGTCTGGGTATAAACAACGAGACTAGTGTTGTAGCATACTCCCAAGAGTGGATTGCCAAACAGTGTAGGGTAAGTTTTGTTTTCTACTTAAATACTGTTATCAATATTGTCTGATTCAGAACATTTATTCTAACAAGATTACCTTGTATACTACAGGAAGATAAATAGATTGCAAAGTTATTGAATTCAAAATGACCCTCTCACCTCGCTGATGCAATAGAGCTAATTTGGGGATAGACATATGCAATTGGTGACTTGAGGATGACTCTTGGTGGTGATCCCCCTCCACATTTTGAGCAAGAAGAACAACTTAATCTAGACACTGTAGACCTAAATGATGTCTCCACAGGTGGTTACATTCCTTCAGTAGAGATAACTCGCTACAGTCTTTGGATCTTCCATGGACATCTCTACTGGGGGAGTTGTAGGCTCAAACATGCATATGATACGTGTCCTTAGCCCCCATAACGATGTCAATACTTCTTGTCTAGTTTTAATCTAACCACTCTTGAAGTAGTTACACAATTTTCCAATGCCTTCCAGAACTCTCCATATGCTGGATTAGTGGCTGGAACTAGTGCTAGTTATGTTCCTCCTATCTTGAACCACAACACTGAAGATAGTAACAACATCGACCAACATCAGTTTAACTTCTACTGGAGGTTGCATTCACACTAGATCTTGTCCAATCCCAAGGTTGCTCACATATCCAGCAGAGTGGGATGAACCAATGATGACTACTGGCTGTGGTAAGCCACATGGGGGAAGAAAAAAAAACTCCAAATGAATAAGGAATCAAGCATTGGAAAGAGGAAGTCAATAGTAAAGGTAAAGATGTATCAGTTACTGAGGATTAAAAGGATTTTGGAAGTAGCATGAATACGCAATTACGTAATTGCACTGGCTGAAGATGATGTGATTTCTGTCCAAGAGGCTGCAGCAAGGATAAGTTTTGTGTCTGGATTAACCAGAAGTGAAATAACTCTTACAACTACGATAATTATAGATGAAAATCAATGTTTAGGATTGATGACACTTCAGGATGATGATGAGGTTTACGATTGGGTCTGCCATCTATACTATTCTGTTTATGGTGATAAGCAAACCTAATCATCAAGTAACCATCTTGGATAGACAACGTAGGAACAAACATGTAGCTGGTCTTTTAAGTTGTTAGAAGTTCTTTTTTGGGAGTCCATAGGGACACAATGGTGGTTGGCAAAGCTAGTGGTGTGTTTCTATAGGTTTTGACTGCACTAGTATTTTGGTATGACTGAATGCTTTTTTGGGTTGTTTGAACATAGTTAGTGCTTGGGTGGTCCGCATTACAAATAGGGTGAAGTTGATGTCACTTGCGTTCTCAATTTACCATAATTCCTTTTCTTAAGTAAACTGGCCAGATATGCCAATAGGTGTATGTTTTGGTTGTTTTAGAGTAAAGTAAACTTTTTGTTGTTGATTACAATCATCGAAACTGGTGTTATGCAAAGAAAATTACCGTGTAAAATAGTGCTGAACGAAGATATGCTATTTTTTAGACGTTTGTTGTGGTGATTGGAACAACATCTGAACTCCAGGTTTATAATAGGTCACAACAACAAATGGAGCACAAACACAAAATCACAGAAATACTTAGGAAACATTTTTCAACAAACATGGTGAATTATGTAAAATTCTTGATACTACTTGCTGCCAAGGAGTATCAAGCCAAAATCCTGATAATGCTAGCTCAGCATCAGGACAGACATTTGGAAAGATATGGCCACAAAGCACCCACTGCTAAAAGAGTAAAGCATTCATGCTACTTTTATGAAAGGATGGGTTTCTTGGACCAGGCTTATTACCTCATGTATGTGTAGATCAAGGCATCATACAATTTATCAGTAGGCAACTTCATTGACGAAGTTATTTGTAGGTCTTAGAAACCAAACTACAAGGAGATAGCCATAAGAGATAGTCGGATGACAAAGAGAATGGTTGTAGAAAGGCTTAGAAAAATTAAGGCACTTTCAGATGATGAGTCAAAGTGTGGTTCCTGCATGAATTAGGACTACATTTTTTGTGATCTATTCAAAAGTTCAACGAAAGAGGAGATTATAGACATAATTAGAATGAGAATAGCTAAAGAGAATAAGCTTCATTCTGTAGAATGATGTAACACATGGTTTTTAACCACACTAATTACATTTTTGTGGTTACTAGAAACAAAACTAGTTTTTTTTAATTAGTATTTGTTCTTTAATTTGTTGTTATTCAAAAGCTCATGTACACTTAATAATATGTACACCATTCCAAATGCTTGATTTATGATACATTTATTGTATGCACTACTACATAGATTACTGTATAATATGATAATAAGTTGCGATGTTTTGCCCAGATTACATGGCCTTTACTCCAACTCCAACCCCAGGCCATCTTCTAAGAATTATTGCTACTCATCCAGTTAGACTTTATGATTTCTGCATTTCATTAAGTCCGGATATGCTGAAAATACAAGAACAACTTGACTTGTATATGCAGAAAGTATCTGAGTACCTAAACAGGGCAACAAGGACTGCCATGCACACCTCTTACTTAACTGGTGCACAAGGTTAGATGAACTCCTCAACGGTCATCCGATAAGATGCTTTAACACCCTACGAATGAACAAAAACACATTCTTGAGTTTGTGCCATATGCTTGAGTACAAATATTATATCAATGGTAAGGCAAGGATATCCGTTAAGGAGAGAGTAACATTATATCTAAGAACTCTAAGTCATCGATGTGCAAATCGAGACACAATGGAACGTTTCCAACATTCTGGTTCAAGTGTGTCTGTACACTTTGAAGATATATTAAAAGCCGTAAGAAGGCTCGATGGTCAAATAGTTAAGCCCAGAGATCCATTGTTTACTAATGTACCACCTTAAATTGTTAACAATCTGTTGTATTACCCTATCTTCAAGGTACATATGTATATGAAGACAGTCAATTATTGTTATTTGTGTAGGTAATAACTCTATTAATCCATGTCCAATTTATATTGATTTCTAGGATTGTGTTGGTGCTTTGGATGGATGTCATGTTGAGATCACTCCTCTAGAGAAGGGTAGGATACGTTTTATCAATCGCAAAGGGTGTCCAACCAGAAACATGTTTGTTGTATGCGACTTTGATATGTTATTCATATTTGTTTGCGGAGGGTGGGAAGGATCAGCTCAGGACACATGAGTGTATCTCAAGTTAGTGAATGACCCTGCTCTTAAATATCCCCATCCTCCTCCAGGTGAACTTATCGTTTACAGTTACAGATATTTTAATTTTTCACAATTTGTGTGCCCATTATCTTGGTAACTGTTATTTTATTGTGTATCATTTTTTTGATGTAGGTAAGTATTACCTAAGAGATAAAGGATACCTAGACAGATCTGGGTTGATGACGTCGCACACTAGAATAAAGTATCACTAGCTTGAGTTTAGAGCAGATAGTCCTTCAAGGAAGAAAGAACTTTTTAACCAAGCACATTCTTCATTGAGATCTGCTATAGAAAGGTAAATTGCTGTGTTAAAATCAAGATGGAAGATTTTGAGGAAGATTCCAACTTATCCTCTACTGAAGCAGATGAAGATTGTTAATGCATGTTTCTCCCTTCACAATTTCACAAGGCTGAGTGCATTTGGTGACCCAATGTTCTCTTTGGTTGATTCAGTCCTTAAATTCATTCCAGAAGTTGAAGAAGAAGATGAAACTAAAGTCCCACCACCAGTACAAGTATAATCTGCAAGTGGGAATAATGGCGCTCAAGAGATGGATAACCTCAAACGAATATCGACTAGTACTCTGACTGAACATCATGTGATCAGGAGACAAATGAGATGATAGTGCAAACAAAATCTTGATTTAATTGTTGTAACATATTTATCAATATTTTGTTCTATACAACGAAATGCAAGAAGACCTCTTTTGATACGTTTCAAGTTTATTTGTGTCTAACATTTGGCATTGGATATTGTCTGATTATGTACTACTGGTAGCAATGCAAAGTATTTGTTTTCAATACTGCTATGAAAACTCATTTGAGATGAAATGTATTGATAGTCAGTTTATCAAAGCAGACCCATGAGGAATGGTCCAACACTGACCTATTAATTATATGGATTTGAAGTACATTATATTGTCAAAAATTCAATGGTATTACCATGATTGTATTGTAGTACATGAACTACAAAATGAAAGACTACTACAATAGTAAGGCTATAAATCCATTGGAACTGTGCGTTTTATGTTGCAGTGGTTCTTCACGCTTTATCGCCTGTGCAGATTGGTGGCGGTGATCCAGTTGTGGCAAAACATCATCGTCGTAAAAAATACAGATCAATTCACAATCTGCCTGGGGGTCGACTTCGTGATACACAATTTCCTTAGGTGAAGAGTCTTCTAAATCAATAATCATTGTGCGTCCTGGGTAGTTCGACATTGTTGATCAAATGTATTGTTTCACAGTAGAATCTTAGCACCAGTAGTAAAACAGGAGATTGAGTTCAGATTTGAATTTTGTAACGTTTGTGGGTGGTGTCTCCTACGGTCAATCCAACAAAAATTAAAGAACGATATAGAGGAATTGAATTAACAGTGGGCTGTGTCGTCAAATCCTATTGAGGCGTACACAAGACGGTTTCCGGTTTCCAACCCCATTATTGTTGATTAATGAAGGTAGTTAGCAGGCGGTGGAGTTACCACAGACACATGCATGAATATTTGGTTGTTGTATATTACATATATTTATATTGCGCGGTCAAGAGTTGAGACATTGATGTGGGAGAGTGGGAGAATGGCACCATTCATTAGCATTTGCATAGGTAAAAAATGTACCCAGTTTTTGTAGATATGGTTAAACTGAATTCAGTGAAACCTCATTAAGCAAGGCATATAATACATAATGCCAGTATATGTTCAACTTCAACATATGCCATTACATATTAAAGATGCATAATTGCATCTACATTACAAAAGATATGGTCTTATATAACCATAACATGGTAAGAGTCTAGACATAAATTGGGTTACAACAACAACCACTCCCTAGACCACAAATTACTACGTTACAATACCGCATTTGCCCTCAAATCACTAAATTACAACTCCAACTATTTTTCCCTAGATTACTACATAAAACAAACATAAGGATTTTGCTAACTTCCCTAGTTTTCCACCAACCCTAATCTATGGGAAGATATGCATGATTACCCCCAACGACCAGAGTTATCAGAGTTAGAGCCGAAACTGCCATATGGATACCAGTATGGTGGAGATGGTGAGTTCGCAGTTGAAGAAGAATATGAAGATTTTTTTTTTCTTTCTTCTCGGGCCTATTATAATCACCATGTGGTTTAACCATCGTAGCAGAAGCTTGGGAACTTGTTGTGCTCTTAGTAGGCCTTTCCCACCCTACACACCAACTTTCTTTGGGGTGACGGTAGGAGCAGCAGAACAACCACATCACACTTGCACTTCACTCCCTGATTCTTCAGATGATGTTAGATGAACTAGAGGGACCTGTTTGGCACCGCACTGAATGAACTTTTGTTATCTATATCATGATCATGTAGTATGTTTGATTCCAAGTGATTAGTGCAAATACATCTATTTTTAGGACTTTAATTCTTCCTATTTTCATAATAATTCATGTTATATTTTACACTTATCATGTGTTTTTTCTAAGATTTGTGTTTAGATAAGAGATGATATATTTTGTGTGTTAAATGCAGAAAAATACAACATGCGGTGGTATAGCTGGACATTCACTCACTGGAAGTCATTGTGCATGCACCTCACGGTTTCATATTAATCAAGTCCAGCACACTCACGTGGGCTTTGGCTCATGAGCATTGAATATACAAACAATGGAAAAAAGTAATGATGACAGCCCTAACGAATGAGATGAAGTGACGAGCCGCAAGACTTTAGGGTGGGGACGGCTCCAGTTCTGAAAGAGCGATAAAAAGATTAAGATAAAACTTTGTTTTATCTTTAATCATTCGCAGCTCTATATATTGACAATGTAAGGGTACGAGAGGATATGCTACATGTCCCAACCCCAGGGGCTTACGCCTCTCTTTAATTCTCTACAACCCAGCATCGTGACCACCACCACACCAACACATCTCCACCGCATCAATCTCTCCATATCAGCAATCTTCAAGCCATCAAAATCCTCCAGCCATCCATCTCTCACGACCACTTCCACTCTAGACTACATCAAACCACATTCACGCCCGCCGCACTCTAGCAGAGAGGCTCCTCTCCATCTCTCTTCCACACACACAAGTCCACCATTGTTATCACACCACACTTCTGACAGAAGATTAACGCAGAGACATGTGATAATAGAAGGTGGAGCGGGAATTTTCTAACAAAGTTTCTTCTTCCCTTTTTATCTAATCTATCAATGTGTTCTTCCTTTGTTGTTTTTGTTATTTTTATAATTATATTTGAGTAGTTAGTTTAGCTCCCCGGATTGGGGTAGCAAACCGGATCTTTATATTTATTTTGCAATCTTCTTACTAATTCAATAATGTAGTAGTTTAATTTCAGTTCTTCATGCGCTTTAATTCACTAGTTAATTATTAAAGCTATATTTGTAGTTTTCTAATCAACACGCGAGAGCTGAGATAGATAACAAGACACATAGGAATTAAACCTGATTAACGACTAGAAGCGTGATCCCGCCTATAGGTTAATCGGTCTCAAATAGAAACTATTCTTTATGCGATTGGTTGTGTCCGGATTAAAGCATTAGTCTGCTGCTAGTTCTAGCAACTGGTTAGGATTCGTTAGATTTAGTCGTTGACGAATTAATTATAGTTTCTGAGTTTATTGTAGAATTAGGGAAGAGTTTATTAATAGATTAGAAGGTGAAGGTTTGTAGAACAATCCGGGGTGCTCCTTTTATTTAGAGTTTTACTCTTTATTTATTAGTTTAGTTTATTTTATTTTATTGTTTTATTATTCTATGTTAGTTTATGAGTATTTCTTTTTATTAAATTAAGCAAACCTGAAAAAGTGATGTTTCCCGTTTTCTTAGTTAGTAAATAAATTGTCAATTAATTGAACGAGGTCCCTGAGATCGACAACCCCCACTCAATTCACTATTCCGCAAAACGATAGGTACACTGCCTAGGTGGAAGTATAGTAACACATATTTCTGCTAACACCAAGTAAAAAATGTAATAAGATGCCTAGCTTTTATAGGGATGGTAGTGCATAAGGTATTCAATGAGGGTAAATTGGGTGTAGGGTACATGGGAGATAACGCCTGTGCACACATGTCCAACCAATGGGATGGGTAACTACTACTATAAACACCAATAATCCGTGTGACATAATGAAGAAGATAATATCAAATATCCCACACAGTACATAATATCAATCCTAATACATTGACACAAGTTTCATTTGTCTGTAGATTGGACATTAGTTATCATGAGTAACTTTTTTAGGATGTTGAGCATGTAAGTGATAGTATCAAGTATGTTAAACACTAGTACGCATACCCAAATCAACTAGAGAACAACATTTTGAATATGATAATTTTGTTACAAGATGACACAGTTCTTACTCTTCATTAGGGATACAAAACATCACAGATGTTGATAATGACATTGACCATAACACTCATAAAAGTACTATCTTCCACACACAAATAGTCGGTGAGCCAAATTCACATCGGCTGCAGCATGGTGCTTGCGGACAGTGTCCAGATGGGCACCGGGTGCCTGCGGTAGTGTCCGGGCACCACCACCCTACAGCATAAGGCACATGGCAACCCAGACAAGGTCTGGGCGCCTGACTTAGTGCCTGCATGCCTATGGGTGCACACGACAAGACTCGTATTCCCTCAGCAGCGCACTTTGTGCCTACAGAGACTAGTCGGGGTCTACGTAGTGCCCGCAAGCAGGAACTCGCTTGGACACCCATGGGCACTCGTGGGGCAGGAAATATTTATAAAAGAAAATAATATATCCACTATGGCAATAGTAATATAGATTAATATTCTGAATTATGTAGTAATCACACGTTTAAGTTATAAGACAATAATAATTTTATTAACGCTTATGAATATTAGCTATCATTTATTATATTTTAGCACAATATCAACTAAAATTTCATCAGTATTATTAGTCGGTAGTAATTTTGAAACGTAATATAGTAGCAATATAGGTACTTGTTAAAAATATTTGCTATCATAGCCAAAATGGTATCAAAAAGCAACCGTAATCAAGTGTTGATAGCAATTTCATAATTTTGCTTATCTACATGGTCGTAGCTATTGATTAGAATCTTTTTGCTACCGTCACTCAAATAGTAGCATAATAGCTACCATGATTGAATTAGCATCAACCATGTAGTAGCAATTCATTAATTTAGCTACCGATATTGGTAGCAAAATTACTTTTACTAAAACTACCGGAATGAAAGATAAATAGCTACTATTGATGGTAGTAATCTTGTAAGGCGGTAGACATTTAGCTACTGGCTAAAAGTTTAGCTACCATTGTCGTTGTGGTGGCACAAAAGCAATCAATTTATTAATAACATTACAAATTAGTAGCAATTTTTCAAATTAGATACCAATATATGTGTAGTAGCAATTCATCGATAGCGAAAACATCTTTTTCTTGTAGTGTCATAAAAACATCCCCAAGTCTCTCTCGCATGAAATTTCTCATATTAGCCACAAAACCCTGCCAAAATCCTTCCAGGACAGATTAAAATTGTTTTAAAATACAAGTCGAAGTTCTACTTAACTAACCAACTGTGAAGCACTGTCAAATTTTTGAAGGGAAGACCACCAGAAGCTCCTTTGAAGGTTGAAGTCGATCCAAAATCCAGCCGAAGAACAAGTTCAAGAATCTTGACGAATGAGGGAGACACCACAAAGAGCTCAAAACAGGTTGGAAATCATGATTCTATAATTCTACGACCTCTTCTGCCTCCCCTACTTTGGTTTTTGTAGAAAATTGGGTAAAAAAAACAATATTTATGTGTTTTCCACGTTCTTCATACTTTAACTTCCTTTTAGGCGTCGTTCGATGACAACGATTCATACTTTGATAGAGACTAATCTACTTTTTTGTAAAATGTAGATAGCAAGTGTCAACTTAAGATTGGACAAAAACTAAAATCAGCACACATGGCTAACCAAGATAGGTTAACCACACCAACATTTAAACAAACGCAGCTATCTCTGCGTTTGAACTCTTTGACTCGCGGTGACGGAACAACACCTTAACTTTTCATGCACTTTTCGGCCTAAAAATAGAAACTTGAAGTCACCAATCAACTTAGACTCTTATTAGGAACCCATTTATAAAATTTGAGCTCAAAATTGTACCGGGAACCCTAAGAAGCAAAAGGCCCGGGAGTGGGGTTTGCACCCACAAACACCTGGTTCGATATATTGGACCGACCATCCAAGTCACAGACAAATCGGACCGAAGTATAATTGGAAATTTAAATTTTAGATTTAATTCATAGGTGGGGTCTGAGATCACGAACACTTGGTTCGTGGTCCCAGACAACCGAAAAATATTTAGCTGTTTGCTACTTTTCTGCTTCTGATTATGTTCGGAATTGCGTGTCTGTGGCTGTGGACACTAGGTCCATGGTCACGAACAGTAGCAGCTTTTCACCTATCACGGCTGATAAAACCTTAAGGATATCCACAACAATACATAGTTTTTTAACACTTCTTTATGTACCATGTCACTAAAGTAATATATTTTATTTGTTAAAAAACTTCTTTTACTACTATATAATTTTTACTTTTTCTATTAATTTATGTATTATTTAAATGAAGATATATACAAAGCAGCAAAACTTTACTGCGCGTGGAGTGTGCAATGAGAGTGAAGTAAACTATAGTAAAATCATGATCGCCTTGCATGCAGAGAAGAGAACAATCAATAACAGACCAGCATAGTACAAAGCAAATGGAAATCGGGTTGATTCACCTATGTTGTAGAGTTACTTTTTTCCTTACTAGGTGGATTTAACCCTGCTACCGATATTCTGAGTTTGCAATTCGTTTAGTTATAAAAATCATCAAAAATTCCAAAAAAAAAAAGAGAAATTCTTTAATAAGTAAATTCTAACAATAGTTAAAGCCTTACCAATAGGGTTTTAGTGGTTAATGTTTATAAAACAACTTTAAACCTAGGTTAAAAGTCGGAGCTGGAAACTGAATTAGATTCTAACAAACAATAGCAAAAATGTTTGAAAATCAGCGAGCACACCAACATATGGCTGCATATATTGTTGGATTAGACAATCTCGCTCTGATGGCATATCTCACGAGAGAATTCTTGGAAGAACAGTACGGAGTATGAAATGCAACAGTGAGAAAGAAAAGTAACCATTTTTATTAAGGTCCGTTCGTTGGCCACGTTTGAGGATAAAGTCACTTTATGATAAAAAAAAAGGGACACTTGTCCATTTTTGATTGAATAAAAACAGAACTCTATACACATGTCACCCAATGATAAGTTAACTATGGTGAGCATTATATTTTCGCAGGAATAGCTGCGTTTGGCAGCAGAGATCGAACGCGCTCTAAGGTTTTATTCACCAACGGCGATTCAGTTTTTTAGTTAATATGTGATTGGAGTTAGATTAACCAGATGTATACATGGCAGAGTACAATTTGTTAACCATAGTGACATTAAAACAAACACAACATTTACAGTGTTCACCCGCTACAATCGAACGGAACCTAAATCTGTAGACCATCTTGTAGACATACAGTGGGACGTAGCTTTATAAGCGTACAAAGATACTTTGATTTTTAGTACGCACTGCTCCATCTACCTTTTTCATTTGCTCCAAACCCCATAAATTTAAACCATGTAATTTCCAACTTATCATTCTATTCGCCATCAAGAGTCCATGGAGGAGTGATGGACCGAGGTTATAACCTATGGGGGCTTGTGCCCCCACAGGTTTTTGCAAAAATACAAGTATATATATGTGTGTATATATAACAAAAACAAATAATAAATGTTAGATAATTAAATAGTGTAGCCGAAATATGATGTTTTGACATTTAAAATAGTGCATGTTCAAATTGTAATATAAATATAAAATATTATTTTAAAATTAAATTTTTAATATTTTATTTAACAGATTGTTATTCGATAAAAGTGCCCCGCCAAAGGTGGATGAGACTCCAATCCCCGAAAACTTTTGAAAATTAGTTAAATGACCTTATAAATTTTTGAAAAATATAAAATAACATAATATTTTAAAGTGTGATAGTGTAAATTTTTTTTACCCCCATAAACAAAATTTTTTAGTCCGCTAGTGACCCCCACAGGTTTGAAAGTCTAGGTCCGCCACTGCCATGGAGCATTGTCTTACCAACGCGCAAAAGTTGTATGAGATTTTCTCAAGTATGTTATCCATTTTCTTTGCTATAGGATATTGTTATTAATGACACCAGATGATAGGAAATATTATATTAGGATGTATAAACATTACAGCCCTAGAGCACACTATAAAGGTATATGGGGATTCTAGGAACAATCTAGATATGAGTTACATTACTATGAGCCTTATGGGTCTTTATTACAACCCAACGTCATTAAAAACAAAGTTCATTTTGAAAGATTACAAATATTGAAAGATAAAACTAATTTGATTAGGACCATCTAGTCAAAATATTGAATTTTCTTTCTTGGTCACCAGCATTTTTTATGATCGCCGGATTTCTAATTCTCGGACGCCGAATTTTATGCTTGTTTACCACATTTTCTTCCCATTCAACCCAAAGACAATCGAACAAGAGATATTTTCAAACTAAAAAACATGACTACTAAAATAAAATAAAATAAAACATAAATAGTAGAATATCAAAATAAAAGTACTAGCTGAACATAAATCTAACACCGCACAGACCACTATCGATTTCTCCTTCCTAGACTCCAGAGTCTAGACTTGAGAGACTTCGAATTGTCAGATAGAAGAGAGACAGAAGAGGTAGATGATGGTGGATAAATTAAGCGAAATCGCTCTTACCTGGACTACAAACACAAAGGTTCTCTGTAGAAACTCCTGCTTTGATTCGTCTCCTCGGCTATCTGAGCCACGGACATCAGAAATAGGTTGTCTAACTATGTTTATCACTCTCCTGATATGGATGCAGTCACTGGTTCTGTCTTTGGGGAAGTAGACTGGTGCTAATGTTAGCCTACTGGATTTAGTATTCTAGTCCAGGGCCCACTGGTCCTCTCCGCCCATGTCGTCTTATATGCGGCCCATATTGTAATCAATTATCTGCTGTAAATCTCTGATATAGCCCTTTGTATATCTGTTGAAAGTAAGGGGCTATATAAGCTAAACTCCTTACTCCATTGTTAGATATGACCGAAAGTTAATACAATCCACATATTACATCACGTTTTTTTAATCTCTCATGGTATCAGAGCTATACAGAGATTAAAAAAAACCATAATCCTCCATCATTAGTTCAACACTAGAAAATCAAGAAATCAAAAGAAAATAACCCATTCTGTCATCTTCGCCGACTTCTCCGACATTGCTTTCCCACCATTTTCCGCCATTATCCTTCATCTTCTCAACTGAAATATGGCAAATGATGACGAAGAAGATGGAATACCGAAACAGAAAGAAAAAGAAAAACAAGACGAATCCTCTATGAGTGGATCTAGCACATTCCCTCAGACAACCCAGGGATGCAATTTGCTCACAAGTTTAGCGGAAAGGGATTTGCAACCTCGAAACGAGCTTTTATGGTCGGTCTATCTACCAAGAATAAGGTTGGATTCCTCACTGGAGAAATGAAGCGGAGCAACTACGACGACGACAAGCAACTCAACTAGGACGAGGCGAATGGAATGGTTCTAGCCTGGCTTTACGGCGCCCTCAGCAAATCGATTAAAGAGAGCATCATCTACTATACTACAGCTGCTCAAGCATGGTCCGATTGGTGCGAGAGGTGGGATGAACCAGCGGGACCTTGTTTATATGCGCTCCGTCAAGAATCTCACCAAATTGAGCAAAAGAAATAGAGTATAAACGAGTATTATACTCGATGGGTAAAAGTATGGAATGAGCAAAGAGATTTGATCAACATAACACCTTGCACATGCGGATCGGGTGCTGAAGTCTTCAAACAGTAGGAGAATGAGCGAGTTTTTGATTTCCTCATGGGACTCAACCATTCCTATGAATCTTTGAGGAGCAACATTCTAATGATTATACCCTTGCCAACCATTGAACGGGTCTATTCCATGCTTCGGCAGGAAGAGAATCATTGTTAGTCAAGAAAAACGAGGAAGGGCGATAATGAAGAAGAATTTTTGAGTTTCGCCAGTGGAAACCCTAATTCTGGAAATCGACCAAGCCCAGATTCAAAGGGAAAGAACCCCAAATATGACAACAGAAAAGAAAAATGTACGCATTGCAAGAAACTAGGGCATATCTACGATGAATGTTATTGGGTAAAAGGGACATTACCCAACTATTGGCGCAACCTAACTGTTAAAAGTAAGAAAGACTTCACTGCCACAAACACTGAAGAACAGCACCGTTCTGAAGTAGAAGAAGACAACCCAGTTCCAGGAATCAATCAGGAACAACTCCAAGCTTTGAAACAATATTTCAAGGATCACAAAACGTCTGTTCCAGGTTTTTCCCAACGACAACTGGCTTCAATCACTGCCTACCTAGGACAAGATCTCGATTCTTTTACAAAAATCTGAAGCTTTTTCTTTCTTGAAATTTTTTCTTACATATGTCGAAAGACAGTTTGATAAAAGAGTCAAATGCATTAGATCTGATAATGCCTTGGAGTTAATTAGGTAATTCTAATGAAGGAAAACATTTTTTAAATTCCTTGGGCATAATCCATCAAACCTCTTGTGCACACACCCCTCAACAGAATGGCATTGTAGAGAGGAAACATAGATATCTAATGGAAACAGCATGAGCCTTATTTTTTCAATCTCAAATCCCATTAGATTACTGGGGGGAATGTATATTGACTGCAACTGACATAATTAATAAACTTCCAAGCACTGCTCTGAAAGGAAAAACCCCTTTTGAAATACTTTACAACAAAGCTGTTGATTATCAACATCTTAAACCCTTTGGTTGCCTAGCATATTCCCTAATCCTAGGTCAAAACAAGGAAAATTCAGTTCTAGATCTACCCCTTGTGTCCATCTAGGATCTGCCCAACATCAGAAAGGATATAGGATGCTTCGTTTAGAAGATCATAAAATTATCATCTCTAGAGATGTTAAATTCTATGAAACTATATTCCCTTTCAAACAACAAAAACTTGACATTTCAAAATTTACTCCCTCATCTGAACAGATATCTCAATCTGAAAACACTCAATTTCACTATGTTTCTGATGAAGAAGACAGTTCTGAAACTCACAACAATACATCTACCTTTATACAAGTCGACAATGGAAATCACCCATCACAAAGTGCCACTCCTCCTAAAACACACTTACTATCTGATCAGCTACAACCAAATGACCATCTCAGAAGATCTACACGTCTAAGACAACCTCCTTCATATTTAGAAGATTACCAGACAAACTCTGTCGTTTTTGACCATGATATCTTAACTGAAATCCTTAACAACAGACTCAATATACAGAACATCCAACCCAATACTCAATCTTCTTTCATCAATTCTTTAATTGACATCACACTTGTATTTTCCCTTGTTGCTACATCTCTACAGAATAAAGACACAACAGAAAAAATATTTCTTCTTAAAGAACCACAAACCTTTGGAAGAAGCATCACAGGAACCTCATTGGGTTGAAGCTATCAATAATGAACTGAAAGCACTTATACAAAATGGCACTTGGGAACTTACAAAATTACCCAAACACAAGAAAGCTATTGGGTGTAAATGGGTTTTTAAAACCAAGTTAAAATCTGATGGGACATTAGAGAGATACAAAGCTGGACTCGTGGCAAAGGGGTTTAGTCAAAAGTATGGTTTTGACTACACCGAAACCTTTTCCCCTGTAGTTAGAATGACAACAATTAGAACTCTTCTTGCTGTAGCTGTTAAAAAGAATTGGGTTATTAACCAATTAGATGTCAACAACGCGTTTATCCATGGAAATCTTAATGAAGAAATATATATATGCAAATACCAAAAGGATTAAAAACAGAGAAGACAGTCAATGCTTGTTGTCTCAAAAAGTCTATCTATGGTTTAAAGCAAGCCTCTAGACAGTGGTTTACCCGACTTAGTGTTTTTTTGGAAACAATGGGATACACTAAATCTCAAAATGATACCTCTCTGTTTTTAAAGCATCATTTTGAGCATGTGACTTTTCTTGCTGTATACGTGGACGACATTCTCATTACAGGAAATGATTTCTCTGAAATAAATGTTGTCAAACAGAAACTTGACCAAGAATTTAAGATAAAGGATCTTGGAAAACTTCATTTTTTTTCTTGGGTATGGAGTTTCTATATCATGACACAGGTTTGGTGATTACACAAAGGAAATTTTGCACAGAAATCCTCACAGAATATGGAGTTACTGGTAAGAATAGTTCAGTTTCACCTCTGCCTACAACACTGAAATTACACACAAGCGATGGTGAGACCCTTCCAAACCCCACAGTTTATAGAAGCTTTGTGGGAAAGTTGAATCATTTAACTCACACAAGACCCGATATTTCTTTTACTACACAACTGCTAAGCCAATTTTTGCAGGCACCAACCAACAAACATATGCAAGCAGCTCTTCACACACTACAATATCTGCAAGGGACAATGCAATACGACATACATCTCAACAACAAAACAGACACATCTCTCCTGGCCTATTATGATAGTGACTGGGCAGGATGTCCAGTCACTAGAAGATCAGTTTCGGGATACTACATATTGGGTCACCCATATCATGGAAGTCCAAGAAACAAAGTAGTGTCTCCCTCTCCTCAGTAGAAGCTGAGTACCGAGCTATGAAGACTGTTACTTGTGAGCTGGCATGGTTAAGCCGTCTAATCCACGAACTAGGAGTACAAGAGGTGCAACCCATACCAATTCACTGTGACAACAGAACAGCCGTATACATTGCACGAAATCCAGTCCAACATCAACGAACAAAACACTTAGAGATCGACATCCATTACATTCGACAGAAAATTCAGGAAGGTTTAATCATCGTCTGCCACATCACAAATCAAAATCAGTTGGCAGATTTTCTTACCAAATCGCTACCAGGAAAGACATACTCCTCCCTGTTACATGACATAGGCTTAATCTTGCTACAAGATCTTCATTGTCAACCCACTTGATCTTGAGGGGGAGGGGGGTGTTAGCCTACTGGGTTTAGTATTCTAGTCCAGGGCCCACTGGTCCTCTCCGCCCATGTCGTCTTATATGCGTCCCATATTGTAATCAATATCTGCTGTAAATCTCTGATATAGCCCTTTGTATATTTGTTGTAAGTAAGGGGCTATATAAGCTAATCTCCTTACTCCATTGCTAGATATGACAGAAAGTTAATACAATCCACATATTACATCACGTTTTTTAATCTCTCAGCTAATGTTTTGGGGCTCCGTTTCTTTGGCTCATTTGTTTGATCTACTTCAACGAGGGTTTTAGATCCTTTGTTTGGACAGCCATCTCCTACATGCAATAAGAGGGAGAAGAAGGATTTTGTACATAGCTATTGGCCTATTGCAATCTTGCTATCTCTTTTGTCGTGGATAATACTGGGTCTAATTACACCCGTGGAGTGAATACAGAGGTGAAGAGCTGAGCGGCGGCAGTAATAAGGTTTGTGAAGAGAGACAACCATTTTTTTTATAAAGGGACCAGGATCGAGAAGATAAAAACCTCTAGTTGGATGTGATACCATAATGAGACACCTGATGATGGAAGATATCGTATTAGGTTGTCTAAAGATTACAACCCTAGGGCACACTATAAAGGTATACGGATTCTAGGAACATTCTAGACTAGTGGCTACACTGCTATGGGCAGGGGCGGAGCCAGAAATTAATTGTTAGGGGGGTCAAAAATATGTTAACAAATATTATTTTTAGTTATATATATTAATGCTATGTAACAAAATGTTCAACTATTTAAATATACATTTTGTTTTATATGTAAACTATGTAAATTGTCTAAGATATTCAGTATCATAGAAGGAATAGTACATTAAGAAATAAAAAATCACTATTATATAACATAAATGTCAAAGAACAACGAAGTAAATCATTAAATGATGGTACTAATAACTTAGCAAGTCTTCAAAACATATACACTAATCCAAGAAAAATACTTCATCTTGTTTAAATATAGATTTGTTTTAGCTGTTGACATTTTCGCTCTTACTTTTTTGCATTATAAGTTGATATATATTAAAAGGTAGAATGTGATAGAAAAGACAAGGGGTAGAGATGGAAATTATAGGATTTAAACATGCTTATCATTTTTAAAATAATGAAAAGATCTATCTATTGAGAATAGAATGGAGTAATAAACACCCTAAAAAATATAGCATATTCTAAAAATGGCTCTCTAATTAATTGATAAGAAATTTAGTATATTTTTCAAATTAGTAAACAAGCATTTATGGTAATGATCAAATTATTAAGGAGTCAAGTGGAAACAATGAAAATAAGTTACTAATATACGGTAAAAATTTTATTTAAAAAAAATCAGAAATACAATCATCAAGGAGATAGCCCAAAAAGAATTTTGTAAATGAAATCAACCATTGATATGAAAGTCCTTAAACAATCTACTCGGTAAGGTAATTGGAATAAACCAAAAATTAAGGATTTACATTTATAGTAAGGTGGCAAACAACATAAAATATGATTGAGTATTTACCGTTAATGATGGATAATTGACACCTAATATATTTATGATACTTTTTTTATTATCTAAAATGTCATTATTTATTGTCATTCACATGAGTAATCTAACATATATACTTTCAATTTTTTTGTCAAAAGGTTGGAGGCCAAACCCCCCTAATGTAACATGTAGCTCCGCCACTGACTATGGGGCCTATGCTCTGTTAGCTATCACCTTATACAAGCTTCTTTAAGTTGAACCCCTCAAAATGTTCAGGCTGAGAACCTTAGTTGTAAGGAAACAGATGTACACAAATGTCCAGTTCGATGGATGCTTAGCAGCCACACTGAGTGATGATAACTTCGTCGAGGTATTGAACTAAATATATAAACTGGAAAAAGCAAAATCATGCAAATACAGATATTATATTTCTGTACGTTCTGGGACTCGGTTTCATTCCCATCTCCACCATTTGATCATGCACTCGCATCGCCCTTCTCATATCCTTATCACTTGAAAGTCCACTGATCATGACTATGAAACTTGCAGTACTAATCACATTTTTCCTTCTCATGTAATCAAAAACTCGCACCGCTTCTTCAACTTTCATGGCTTCGAACAGCTTCCTCAATAGGACATTATAAGCCTTCGCATCCAAAACCAACTCCGCTGCCTCCAATTTATCATGCAATGACAGTGCAGACTCAACGTCTCCACTGGAGCAATATTTCATCACCAGCAACCGGCAACAGGACAAATCAGATAATAGGAGTCCTTTCTCAAGTATCAAGTTGATCAAACTCTCCGTTTCTTCCCATCTGCAATTTCTGCAAAGAGACATTATGTAGACTGACAACTTTAACTCACAGGGACGGACTCCTGATATGATCAATTCAGTCATTGTGGTGTTTACTCCCACTGACGGGCTTTCGTTGCAGAGGGTGTCACCAAGTGCTTGGAGAGAACTTTTGTGCACGGTAATTCTCTTTTCTGATATCATACGGTAGAGCTCCAAAGCTTCCTTAACTCTTCCTTCTTTAGCAAATGCTCTCAGCATACACCCATAAGTTGTTCCTTTCAATCTCAGGTTCCCATCTGCTGCTTTCTTGAACAACATCTCGCCACCATGGCTATGTCCGCAATCACAAAGCTTCTTGATGGTGTTATCATAATCCAAGGAGACTAGAAGCTGCGGAATTAGTCTCTTCTCAATCATCATCTTCATAATCAGTTTTGCAACTTCAAAGTCGCCATATTCACATGCCCCATTAAGAACTGAGCTATATGTGTTGAAACTCGGCTCGAACTTTCTACCGCACATATCATTCAAGCAGTTAATCGCCGTTTCAAAGTTGACACATTTGCTATGACATTCAACAGCTATGTCGAATATCACGGGAGAGTAAATACCCGAATCTAGCATTTTCACTACATTTCTCGATTTCCCACTCCTATACAGAATCCGAGCTACAATTGACCAAGTATTTGAATTTAAGGCGACCCCATTTCGAATCATTGAACCACAAAGGCACCATGCAAATCTGAACTCACATGCGGATCCTAAACTGTCAAGCAAAGCATTACAACAGCCGATTTCAGGAACAAACCCACCAGAGACAATCCTTCCATACACCGCCAGGCTATCTGAATTTGAACCCCTTTTCACATAACAATGAACTATTGAGCTCAGAACACTTACTTCCATCATCGCTGGACTTTTACACGCTTGAAGCAGCGAATCCACGACCACTGCAGGTGGGTTCGCCCGAACCATCGAGTCCAACATGGGTTTCGCCTTTCGTGCATTACCTGACCCGAGTAAAATACGAGTCAGTTCCAAATGGGTTTTGAGGTCCGGTTCAAACCCTAGATTGGACTCCGCCCAACTGAAGAAATCGAGAGACATTTGGGGGTTGTTCTGGATTCTGGAGAGGACTTGACGAAAGAGACATGGAGTCAGTTTGGAGGACAGATTAAGCGTATAAAGGAGAGATGCCCAGTTGTGTCTCTGTAGCAAGATGGTAGAGATTTCAGAGAGCAGTCGACGATCCTGGGCTTCTCTTCTCCAACTGGGAGAGACTGCATTGCTTTCCGCTAGCGTTGAGAAGAAGCCGTTCGCCAACAAATGATGCCGGCGGGTGATTTGGAGCATAATTTTTGTGTTGACTGGAAAATTGGTATGGAAACCATTGATGGATTACTCCTCTAGCTGCCTGCTAATGCTATTCATCTTTGACGCCAACATGTAATAAACCAGTCCCAACATAATTTCACTCTTCGACAATATGACTAAACATTAGTTCCAAAAAAAAGAAGTTTTCTCCTAGGCAAAAAGATATTTAAATTTAAATAACTATAACTTAACAATTAAATATTTGAAAAACATAATTTTTGCATCATTACTCATCAAGATTTTGAAAATAATACTTTACACGCATATGTTTTTGCTAGTTTAATACCTTATATTAATGACGTTATGCATCCGTAAATATCAACAACACATTATATTCATGATATAAGAATTAAAATATTTCATACAATAATAATACATTACAAAATAAAATAATATTATTCATCCACTAGATTTGAAATTCACTCACCAATCTACCACTTTGATACAAATAAATAATTAGGCGTTGAATATTCAACTACTATAATACTTCCTCCGTCCCACAGTCAGTGTCCTCTGTCATTTTGCACACAAATTAAGAAAGTAATAAAAAGTAGAGTGGGGGAGAGATATCACAATACTATGTAGTATAGCAATTTGGGACAAAATTGAAATGCTAATCGGACACTGCTGGTGGGACAGAGGGAGTATAACAATAGTGATTGTTAGTGTATTTTTCACGTAATCAACACTTAATACTCAACTGCTGACCGAGGTTTCCTTGTTCAAGGAGTTTTCTCTCTTTCCAGTCGTCCTTTCATTTCTTCGTCTTCCTCACCATGCAATGGTGGTTCAATGTTTCAGTTCCCCAATGCCCGCCTAATGACACCTTAGCCCAATCTTTTCCTCTATTCTACACGTTATCGACTCCACAAACCTCCATCTTTCATCCTAATACATGCAAACCATTGCTACCTACTACCCTAATCTTGCATGGTTTCTCTACAAACCCTCACAAAGTTCGCGGTATAAAGGTGGTGCTGCTTCTTCCGATTTTTTCATACCTTTCATCTCCTACAATCTGGATTTTCTTCCCTTCGTTGCACCGTCTCTTACTCTCCTTTGGTAACCCTATTTTCCCTTTTCCACCTTTTGACCCAATGACCGCTTCTTCTTCCAAAGTTGATGCTCTTGCTAGCAAGTGTGTTGGGCTTACACTGACTGCCACTAAGGAAGTCACTCTTGAGGTTGACGATTTGGCCAAAACTATTCTGGCAGACAAATACCATTGCTCTCTTCTTGGCAAAATGCTAATCGTCTGCTCTGTTGATGTCAAAGCCCTTGAGCGTACTCTGTCGAAGGCATGTAAATGTGAATACGACTTGCAAGTTCGCAATCTGGGGGCTGGTCTTTTCCTGTTTGACCTTCTTGATGAAGAACATCTCTATGAAGCTCTGTCTCAAGGACCATGGACCTATGATGGCTGTCTATTGGTGCTTTCAAAGGTTGACCACTCCAAAGCTCCTCGAGAGCACGAATTCCGCTGGATGGCGCCTTTTTGGGTTCGCTTGCACGATGTACCACTATGGTTCATGACTCCTACTTTTGCTAAATGAATTGGAGATCGTATTTGAAATACCCCGAACTTAATTATAGTGATTGAAATTATTCTAATATGGTATTTAAGGGCCTAATAGTGCCTAAGGAATATTAGTGAAGGAAATAAAACCAAAAGAAAAGAGAAAACACTTGAGAAGCGAAAAATGTAAAAATGAGTGTTACATAACCATAGGAGTTATGTGACCTTGACTAGGATCCTAGGTGGATTCCTAAGGCTTATTTATACCTAAATAGTACGTAGAAACAATTCCTGAAGAAAACGGATCCTTAAAACGGATTTAAAACACAAACGAACCGTAAAGTGCGTTTTTTGAGGAAACCGGGAAAACGCGACTTTAAGCGGGTTAAATAGGCCCGTAATAATTTTAGTCAATCAAATGTCTATATTTAGACATTAGTGAAGGTCTAGAACCATTAAAATTAATTAAACGAGAAAATTCCGGAAAACTGGTTTCGGTGAGTGAATAGTGTCGAAACTAGAACTTGTGGGGTGTTAAGTGTAATAAAGCCAAACTAACATCCCCCTTGTGTAAATAAAAATCAGGAATTCCAATTGTGTGTGTGAGTGGACGATTTTAATCAGCCTTCTCCCCCTCTCTTATGCACTAGAGGACAAAATAAATAAGGAAAAAAAGTAATAAAGTACAAAAACTACTTAACTCTTCTCTCTCTTCCCATTCTCTTCTCACTCACGTACCCCTCCCCCTCCATTCTGATTTCTTCTTCTTCCTCCCAGCAACAATGGCGATTTTACTCCCCTCCATTTAGCTCTCTCTTCTTCCTCATTTTTGAAGGCTCAAACAAGCTCCACAAATTACACCATTGAACTCTCCTCTTCTTGGAGATCATTCCCCTCTTTCCAAAATTCGAAAATGATGAAGTTGGTCACCATGGATGGAGCTCCATTTGAAGCTTGAGGACCACCATTGGAAGCACCTACATCTCCTTGTGGTTTTGAGGTAAAAAGAGTCTTAAAAATCCATCTTTTTCTAGCTCATTCTTGCAAAACGAAATTTGCAAGTTGAACCTTGCTTTTCCTCTCCTTCCAGCCGGTTTTGGTTGGCCATCTTGGAGCTGGAAACTTTGCCTCTTTGCTGTCCAGAAGTCCCACTAAGAAGCCTAAGGTAATACCTCCTTATAAACCCTAACTTGTGCTAAGTGCTAGGTCAGTTTAGGGAATGATTTTCTAAGTTAGTATTGGTGGTATGGATGGCTGTAGCATTTCTGGAATTATGATCCAAGAACAAGGAACAAAGAAACAAAGAAAGAAGGAGAAAGGAGAAAGGAAGAAAAGAAAGAAAACTTGCAAGTTCAAGGTAAATGAACTCACCTTTGAGCTAGTTTTGTATGTAGTGAGAAAACAGAATTGTAATGCTAATGTATGAGGAAAGTTACATGGTTTGAGTATTGGTTGTGTTATCGATTAATGGAAGTGATTGAGTTGTTTTAGTGTTAATTAAATGATGAATAAAGGCTTGGAAGCCAAGGGAAGCAGATTGTGTATGTGCAGGAATTTAGTGTGTTACTAGTGCTTGAAGTTATGTGGATATTGAAACTGATTTGGTGAGCTGAATTGTACATGTGAGCAATGTTAAATTTATAGGGGAAACTCTGTCGAAATTGTCATAGGAATTTGAGGACTTAGGTGCATTGGTTAAGGAGAAAGAACCTAGGGATAACTAGGTGTAGTAGAGGTGAATTTAAGTGGCTAAATTGCCTTGGTTTTGGATTAGAAGAGAAGAATGCACTTGGGTGAATTTGAGAATGAGGAATGATGTAAGTGTGTGTGCTAGGATAACATTAAGTGTAAACCATGGAGAGAGCAAAGAGGAGGGCAATATCTATAGCAATAATTTAAGGAAGAAGATTAAGAGTAAGAGTTGTGTAAAGTTAAGCAAGGATTGGGTAGAGAATTTGAGTAATGATTCGAGGAAGTTTAGAGCATGATTAGGAGTATCCAAGCTGGATAAACATGTTGGTAAACATGGGAAAAGATTAGGGATGAAATGGGTAGAAGAATGGAGTTGAAACAAGTAAAAAGGAGTAAACTGGCTAGGACCGACCCATGGTTGGGTCGGTCGAGTGTAGAATCTGCAGTCGGAGAAGTTTCAGACTCCGACCGACCCAGAGGGTTTGGGTCCATCGTGGGTCGGTCTAGTGTAAGAAATCCTGTAGGAGAAGTTACTGACTTGGACCGACCCAGAGGAGTTGGGTTGGTCGTGGGTCGGTTGCGATAGGAATTTCAGACCCGATACTCACTGACTTCGACCAACCCAGGAAGGCTTGGGTCGGTCGGGTCACACTGTGGGTCGGTCGGGTCCAAAAAAAATGTGGAGCTTAAGGAGCACACCACTAGGAGAGTAATGATGGTAAGAAGTAAATAGTATGTGCATAAGAACATATGGTGTAATCAAGTTTGAGAAGTAAATCGAAGTAAGTAACAACGTAAATAAGTTGAAATGTAAGGAGTAAATAATTGTAATTCGGAAACTCTAAAGATTAAAAGAGTTAGGTTAATTTTAGAGAATTAACCGTCTGACTCCATGTATGTATAGGATTCGAATGGGTGGACTCCGAAGGAAAGTCGGGGATCGAACAACTACGGTGAACGGTATGATTTTCTCATGCCCCGTATGCTACCTCGGCTACTCTGATTTGTGTGTTTGTGTGCTATGTGATCACCTAAGCAAGATAAAACACACGAATCGGATTTATTGCACCTTCTTATACTTGTAGTGTATTGTTTATTGCTGTTTGTATTTGAACTTGTAGTTTGTATAATTCATGAAATGTATGAATGATGATGAGGTGCTTGGTTGTGGTTGCGCATTTGTGCTAACCCTTGACATAGTGATTGTGAAGGATCCTCACCAACTCACTAACTATGTAACCCATCTAACTTGAGTATTGAGTAAATTGGAAGTATGTAAGAAGCTCGATATAGTTTCGGCCACGCGTGAGGATGAGGAGACACAAGAGGTTGGATCCGATTCCTAGCCTTAATCTTTTCCATGGTCCAAACCCCTTAAATGGGTAGCAACCTGGATTAGTGAGCCACCCTAAAGCCCGGTGGTGGGACGGTTTAGTCCCTGCCCGGAGGTCACACCGACTTAACTTGAGTATAATGTAAGTAAGTAAGTATTTGTATGAGTAAGACCAAGACTGGTGTAAGTCATATGGTCCCGAGTAAAAGAGTAAAGAACATCCGATTAACCCGGATGGGTAACAGGCTAACAAAGAATGAAGTACAGATTTGTGAAGTGTATTACCTTGGTGATTGACTAGTGAATTGTATTCCATTGTAAGTATGGTATCCTTGTGTGTATGTACCTTTTATGTATGTACTTTGTATGATTGTAATGCTTTCTGTAATAGCATGTATGCATGTATAAAATGAACCGCATGTATTTGACCAAGTAGTCGGCGTACCCCCGTTAGCACGCGGGGCATGCGAATTTCATATGCAGCTTTTGCTGAGCCCCTTGGGGTATTGTTTTTACTTTCCAGATACCCGAAGCTGATTTGGTCGAAGTTGAGACCGGCTTGCTATGCTTAGTTAGCTAGGGTTAACTTGGTTATTGTAATAAGTTGTATGCGGGTTGTAGCCCATTTGAATTGTTGGTGTACCCAGGGGCACACCCTTATGTACTTGAAAGCATGTAGAATTGTGAGGACATGGGTAGGAGGTTAGACTCTTAAGGAGTATGTATAGACATGTGGAAGATGTTGTACTTCGGTATTGTACTTAGGAAACTCGGTATATTGTATTGTAAGCATTGAGCAGTGTTTGAATGGAGAATTGTATTTTTGGTTTGGAATTGAAGTGTAAATTGTATTGTTTGTACTCGGGTATCCGGTCCATCAGACCGATGTTGTAGTGGAAGTAGGCCTTGTTAGTTACGTGGGTGACTAGCGGCATTGTATCACCCGCCGATGAGTGTGGATTATCCGCTGTGTAAGTATGGAAGTACGAGATGATTAGACGGTAATGACGGGATTAGCAGCAGGGGTGTTACAGTATTGGCCATTTCCTTGAGTATATGGCTTTGGATTATCGACAACCTGGTTCTTTTATGCGTCTCAAGGTTAACACTGATGTCACCAAGCACTTGCTGCGTTTTGTCATGATTTTTATATGAGGGAAGCCCACCATTCTTCGTCTCACCTATGAACGTCTGCCAAATCTCTACTTTCTGTGTGGTCGATTCTCGCATATTGTTCGTGACTGCCCATATCGAACAAAAGCAACTGAAGATGAGCTTAACTATGGTTTGTGACTTAAATCGGGGTTCTCAAGCACCGGACGCCCTAAACAAGATTTCTCAGAATCAGGATAGGCAGTCTCTAGTACATGCAGTCCCAATCCAGTTCACTCTGAAGCCGCACGGACATCAGTCACAACTAACATGGATATTGTCCCTGCTGATGAAGGAGAAGGTGAGGACACAACTCTTGAAGAAGGTGAAATTTCTTCCTCCCGGTTCCTTAGGTTGCACCCTAACCTTCCACGGAGCCAGTTCCTTTGACTACTGTTTCAACTCATGCTGACAAAACTAACAGCCGCAAGCAGAAGACGGAGGTGGTGCAGTCTTCTTCTACAGAGACTGGGCTTCAAGAGATGTTGGATATGGAGGAGGTGTCGAAGAAAGGAAAGGGCAAGAATCAAGCAACAACAGCTCAGACGACTCTGGGAAATGCCTAGGGTCACCCAACATATTGTCATTTGTGGTGGTGAACTGTTGTGGGCTTGGTTTAGCTGCGTCAGTTCGTCAAGTTCGGGGGTTGGTTATGACTAAATCGCCTAGCTTTTTGTTTTTGCCAAAAATGAAATTGTCTTCTCATGAAATGAAGTTTTTTGCATCTAAGTTTAGTCAGTTCAATTGGGTTGCGGGTGATAGTGTAGGACGTAAAACTGGGGTAGCTTTCTTTTGGAATCCAAAATTCAATGTAAGTTTACTTAGTTTTTCGAGTAGACATGTGGACTGTCTTGTTTTGGCTCCAGGGGTTTTCGATGGAGGATAATGGGGGTGTATGCATGGTCTGATCAAAGTATGAAATGGAAAATGTGAAATCTTTTGCGTTACTTGTATGCTTAATGGACTGGACCGTGGGTGTTAGGAGGTGATTTTACTGAAGTGTTGTACACAACAGAGCACAGAGGAAGGGGTAATAGGCAAAGATCACACATGCTTGCATTTCATAATTTTCTCACAGACCGCCACCTACAGGATTTAGGATACAAAGGGTCCTCATTTACCTATACCAACAAAGGTCGCCAACAGTTTAATATCAAGAGGAGAATTGATAGGTTCCTTTGCAATGATCAATGGTTACAACATTTTCCTTCTGCACACAACTTTCACCTTCTGTGGGGTAAATCAGATCATCGGCCCACTACTACAAAAAAGGCCTATGACAACTGTTAAAAAAGCTTTTAACAACTGTTAATAACAGTTGTATCAGAACCAGTTGTCTTAGGGGTTCACAGTTTTAGACAACTATTATTGAACAGTTGTCTAATGCCCCAAAGCAACTACTGTTAAAACTAGTTGTTATTAATCATAATTAAAACCATTTTTATACCCTTTAACAACTGTTTATAACAGTTGTATTTTGTCACATTTTATACAAAATTTTAGTACTCTTCAACCACTGCTTTACGCAGTTGTCTCTAGTCATATTTTCATGGTAAGCATCACTTGCTTTCACATCTTTGTTAACTATTGTCTTTTATCATTACTTAAATTAAAATTTAGATACATATATTTATACTATTTATTATACCATACAAATACTTGAACAATGCAACACAACAAAACCGTTATACCATAAATTCCAAAATATTAATACTATAACATTAAGATACACAACCAGGTTTTACAATATACTCCGACCTAGACTAGAAATGTATAAAGTTTCTAAATTCTCTATATTTACACTATATAAAGAGTAACAAAATCCAAAGAGTATTTTCTAAAAAACAAACAAGCTTCAAAAGTTATCTCTTATCCTTCTTCATTTTCCATTCTTTTTTCTTCCTTGGAGAACAACGAGAAGCAAACATCACTGCAGCTATATAGCAATTAGTCATATTAGATTATTCATCAATGAGTGCTAAAATTGAATTAATTCATTTCTTACATATTAGCCAATGAACTGATGTTCATTCCAGTTTCGGTAGTTGTGAAGTCTCAAACAATTCTACAAATCTACATTCATAGGACAAGAAAAATTGGAGATGAAATACCCATCAATTTGCAAGATAGGAATAGTACATTATATAGTATGAATAATATGTCCGAGGTTAGTATTAAGGTGGCCCAAGGAATTAAACGACATTCTTTTCCGAATTAATAATTCTCCTTAAAATGTTTACAATTGTTTGTAACGTTTTGCCTTTATTGATCCTAGCTATATTTTAGATATTATATTATTTAAATATTACTTCATCTTTCTAACTTTATTCCGTAATTTAAATTTTGAAATACAATTCTAGAATTTTCTTTCCAACCTTATTAATTCTAAATACCTAGAGTTCAAATTCGATTTGGCTTTCTCTTTGTAATTAGTTAATTCCGCGAGTTTAAATCCTATTTGACTACTTAATTTATTATTTATTAACTCTCCTCATTCTTCTCTCATTAATTCCAATATTAGTATTTTAGACTTATCTCCTTAACGTAATTGTTTTCACTTTTGTTGAACTTTTAGCCTATTTACAATATCCTTAGTTATTTCTAACTTATTCCTTACCAATAATCGTTTAATAATTACTTCCTAGATATTTTGTTCTCATCCTTATTTTAATACAACGGTCAACCGCGTTTTACTGTTATTTGATTCTTGATTGATTCCTTCCTAAATTACATCACTAATTTTCTTTTACTGATCTTCCTAACTCAACGATATCTATCTTTCGCAAATATTTTAAATACTAATAGTTAGAACTTTGTCCTAGTTATTTAATTTATTTTTATCTTTTAATATTAATCTTTAATTAGTATATTCTTTTCTTTTATACAAATAATTCTATTTAAAGAGTGATTTTCTTCACTGATTCTTCATCCTCTTCACACCGTCGCTACGCTCTTCTTCTTCCAACTTCTCCAAATTCACGCCATTACTCTACGCTAAATATTCGCACTCTTCCTTCTTCAAGCCCTTGACGATTTCACGCTAGTTCCAACGAGGTCTAATCAATTCCCTGGTGCCAGTTAGCGAATCGTTGAGTAATGTGTTCTACATAGATGGGTATAATTATTTTATTCGTTGTTTCGGTTGATCGTGATTTTGATTTTAATTACCTAGACGCCGATTACGTCGACGGGTGCTACCAACAGTTCTGTGGAGTTGAGGTCTTAAAGTGAATTGATTATCCAGGTAAATCTCTATGCTCATGTTTGTCTGGTTTCGTGTTCTGTGATTGAGGAAAAATGATTTATGACTCAAATGTGATTTCTGCTGGAAGAGGATTTATTCTCGGATCAACGTTTTACAAATTGGGATTAATTCCCGCACTTTGAGATTGGTGGATTGGAATAATTTTTGGTGGTGATCTGATCAAGGTTTTTGGGAGTCTTTCACAGGATTTATTATCATGTTTGGGAGCCCATAGGTGCTCCCCATTATTATTATTTGCGCTGCACACATTGTTGCAGTTAAGCCCTCTGATCTACTCTATGTTACTACTATTTCATAGGGGGTGTGCACACTTAAGGACTTAGGGTGAGGTGGTTGTAGGACGGTCCCATAGGTGACTGTCCTGGAATTATTGTTTGGGGTCTCATAGGTGACTGTCCTGGAATTATTGTTTGGGGTCCCATAGGTAACCCCGTGTTTGGAATTGTGGCCATCTCCTGTTGAAAGCTCCCTATTGCGGTTTCTTTGTTAATTATGATTTCTGGAAAATTTCTCTAATGTTCAATAAATCATCCTCATCTGATTGGTAAATGGCAAATGAATTTTAAAACATATTTTACAGATTGAGGTAGAGTTTACTCAGTTTATCTGATTTGTGCGATCCTTTCTGTGTTTTGTCTATGGTTTTCTGATCGCAGGTATGGATGACTAAGTTTGGGGACCGGGATTCGCAATCACATAGTCTAGGAAAATATGAGTTATTGAGACACGTTTGAATTATAGTGGTTAAGGAATTGTTATGTTGTTTTCTAAGATTTTACATTTTGGTTGTTCATTAGCCTGAGCACCCAGGGAGTTTGGGTGTGGCAGTAATGCCCTGGACGTTTTGAATCCGCTGCTGTTTTATGGTTACATTTACTATGGTATTTACTAGCAGTATTCTTGACAGTTTATGAAATTGATCTTATGAAGTTTGAGCATTGTTCTGAGGCACTTATTGTTAATTTTATCCATTCAAATGTTTTCCTTATTGTTGTTATGGTTTACATATGTATTTTGATGATCACTAGTTTCTGTTTTCGCACTGGAAATTGCACTTAGGGACCTTTCCGAAATGTCCGTCCGGACATCCATGTTTGGACAGGCCCCGAAACATTACAAATGTTTCTGTTGTTTGGCTGTGTCTGAACATCTGTCCGAACATCATCATGCGAGGACGGGTCCAACTTGCAAGTCTCGACTTATGTCCGAACTTGCAAGTTTGGACCAATGTTCGGACCACGTAAGAGATTTTCTGGAATTTGAAACGCGGCTTATGTCCGAACTTCTAAGTCCGGACACAAGTTCGGACGTGTTGCCATCTGATTTCTCATGTCTCGACTTGTGTCTGAACGTCAATGTCAAGACACAAGTTCGGACATCGTCACCTACCAGTTTTCTAACTCTCGACTTGTGTCCGAACGTCAATGTCCAGACACAAGTTCGGACAAATGGTTTTACACAGTTTGGTTTTCTTCGGCTTGTGTCTGAACTTCACACGTCCGGACACAAGTTCGGACGAACACTATTTTCAGCTTATAGTACTCATTTGAGGTCCGTTTTTAATCCCGTTTGCACCATTAGATTTGTATTTCAATAAGCTATATTTTGAGGTAAAATCCAGGGTGTTACAAGGTGGTATCAGAGCTGTGTTTTTGAAATAAGTTAAGAATTAAGTAAACCGGATTAAAAACTGAGGGATAAGTCGTTTGAGGAAGTTATGTTGGATTATGTTGTATGTTGAGATCTGTTGAGTTATATTGGATATCTCTGTGTGGTGTTGGAATATTATATAGGGAATATTGTGTACTAATTACCCGTATGTGTGTATTATGTGTTGACAACTATACTTGTGTATATATATATATATATCCGAATTGTTGACCCGAGGATTGGGGTAGTGGGAATGTAGTATAACTTGGAGGGATCATTATAGGGGATTTAAGAACCTTTAAATTATGACTCATAACCAGGTGTCATCTTGAGTTCAATCAAGTAGGCTGGCAGACCGACTGAATTTTCCTTACAATACCAGAAGTCAAAGTTGAAGGAACAACATGGCAGCCAATGACCCCGTGAGGCAACTTCAGGAGCTTGCACTGAACCTGGGCCAGATTGTGCAGCGCCAGGCCCAACGGGACAATGCACCGGAGGACTATACGAAGAGGATCGCCCACCTGAAGCCGACTGCATTCAAGGGGGAGGAGGACCCAGTATTGCTTGAAGACTGGCTACGCGAGTTTGACAAGATATTAGAGGCGGTTAACTGCCCGGCTGACCGGTGAGTGAACGCTGCAGTATACTACTTCAAGAGCGAGGCTGACATCTGGTGGTCTGCCAACAAGGACGCTCTTCTGACGGGTCCTGATTTCGGAAGGGAAGCATTGAAAGAGGCCATGCGCTGGAGTTCTACCCCGAACATGTCCGAATGCAAAAATACCTGGAGTTTAAGCAGCAGACCTAGAGTGTGAAGGAGTACCACTCCAAATTTTTAGAGCTAGCAAGGTTCGCACCAAAGATGGTTCCTGACGAAGCATCCAAGGTGCAGAGATTTGTGGGTGGACTCAACTGGAGCCTCCAGGAGGCCCTGAGCGTGCTGACGATACCCACCCTCAAGGACGCCTATGGAAAGGCTGCTAACCTGTATAGGGTGCAGCAGAAGAGGCGGAAGGTCCAGGAGGGCCAGAAGAGGAAGATGGAGGACGGGGAGGAATCCTGGAGCTGTGATGACCGATAGTAGAGGCCCAACCAGGAGAAGAGGTAGAGGCCTAACTCAGACGACAGGAGGAGGTTCGATGGGAACCAGAGGAATGACCAGAGGAGGAACGATAGACCCCAGGGCAGGTCCAGAGGAGAGAGCCCGGACGAGAGAGGCACTTCCACTGCAGGAGATGTCACAAGTACCACCCGGGAAAGGACTGTGAAGGAAACCTGGTGGCGTGCTTCTGGTGTGGCAAGAAGGGCCACAGAGCTTTTGAGTGCTTCCAGAGTCCTCAGGGAGGCACTCAGCAGAGGGGAAATAGCAAAGATCGGACCTACAGACAGGCAGACTCCCAGCCTAGAGGTAGAGAGCCGTACCAAGGCCAGAACTAGCACGGGGACGCTCCTCAGCATGGTGGTGAGGGCAACAACAATAGAGGCCAAGAAGACAGCCGAGGCAACAACAGAGCTCCGGAGAGGATCAATGTCATGAGCCAGGCCGAAGATGAGGCCGAAACGGAGGTGTTAGCAGGTATCTTTTCTGTTCATGGTACTCCTGCTCGTATTTTGTTTGATACCGGTGTGTCGTACTCGTTTATTTCTAAGAATTTTATGGAAAAGCTTGGGTTAGTGACTAGTAAGACCCTGCCTGTAGCAGTATCTATACCCTCGGGGAGGGTAATCTCTTGTAATGATATGTTGAAAGATGTGGGGGTAGACATAAAGGGAGAAATATTTGTAATTGACCTTATCCAATTTATCCTCCCCGACTTCGACATCATCTTGGGGATGGACTGGCTGAGCAAGTATAAGGGAAAGATCAACTGTGGAGAGCAAAAGATCATCCTGAGAGGACCATCGGGACAAAGAGTTTCTTGCAGGAGTGTGGAGAAGAAGCCGGGAGTTAAAATCGTCTCAGCCTTGTCGATCCTTTCCCAGGTGAGGAAGGGGCAGCAGACATACCTTTGCCACATCCAGGACCTGAGCCGAGAGCCAAGCAAATTAGAGGAGATTCGGGTGGTGAAAGAATTCCCAGATGTCTTTCCAGATGAGATTCCTGGCATGCCGCTAGACAGAGAAGTGGAGTTCAGCGTCAACCTCGTGCCAAGAGCAGCGCCTATCTCCAAGGCCCCATACCGCATGGCGCCATCAGAACTAAAAGAATTGAAAGTGCAGTTGGAGGAGTTATTGGAGAAGGGGTACATTCGTCTGAGTGTATCGCCGTGGGGAGCCCCAGTCCTGTTCGTGAAGAAGAAGGACGAGAGTATGCGGCTGTGTATAGACTACAGGGAGCTGAACCAGATCACCGTGAAGAACTGGTACCCCTTGCTAAGAATCGATGACCTTTTCGATCAACTTCAGGGCGCAGGAGTCTTCTCCAAGATATACCTGAGGTCGGGATACCATCAATTTCGCGTTGCAGAGAAGGACATCCTGAAGACAGCCTTCAGGACCAGATATGGGCACTTTGAATTCCTGGTGATGCCCTTTGGACTGATGAATGTGCCGGCCGTCTTCATGGACCTCATGAACCGGATCTTTAATCCCTATCTAGACCGGTTTGTGGTGGTATTTATAGACGATATCCTCATCTACTCCAAGGATGAGGAAGATCATGAGGAGCACCCGAGATTAGTCCTGTAGATTCTGAGAGCAGCAACTGTATGCCAAGTTATCTAAGTGTGACTTTTGGTTAGATCGGGTGGCATTCCTAGGCCACATTGTCATCAAGGAGGGAATCTCAGTGGATCCGGCCAAGATCCAAGCAGTGAAAGAGTGGTCGAGACCGAGCAACCTGATAGAGGTTCGTAGTTTCCTGGGTTTGGCGGGATACTACAGGAGATTTGTGAAGGATTTCTCGAAGATTGCTAGACCTCTCACCAATCTCATGAAGAAAGTAATCAAATTTTAGTGGGATGATGACTACGAGAAGGCGTTCCAGCTGTTGAAGGAGAGGTTGATCACAACTCCAGTGTTAACCCTGCCTTCAGGGACAGACGGATTCGAGGTTTTCAGTGACGCTTCCAAATATGGCTTCGGATGTGTCCTGATGCAGCACGGGAAAGTCATAGCCATGCGTCGAGGCAGTTGAAGGAGTACGAGACTAGATACCCGACGCACGACTATTGGACAAAATAGTAGTTAAACTATCTTGCTACTTATGAGCAGTGAACCCAATCATTGTAGTACAACAAGGTCGTATCCACAGAGACTTCGCAACTATCTAATTAATTATCAAGTTAGTAAATGTACATGAAGATAAATAAAAGTGCATAAAATGTAAATTGGGGGTTTAGCCAGTGGCAATCGTGGTGTTGGGAAAATAAAAATAATTAAAAGCTTAAATAAAACTGTAGTGTATTGAATGGATGGAAAGTGTGCTAAGGAAGGTGAAATCGCCCAAATATACTTCAGACATTAATTATAATCCTAATTTGCTCTATTTGTCTGTTTAAGAATTTATCTTG
Source organism: Limonium bicolor (assembly GCA_023374045.1). NCBI lineage: Eukaryota > Viridiplantae > Streptophyta > Magnoliopsida > Caryophyllales > Plumbaginaceae > Limonium > Limonium bicolor. The sequence continues at coordinate 50,334,058 of CM041779.1, read as the reverse complement.
TGGCCTTCCTAAATCATAGATAAGGACAACTCTTAATTAATTCAATAGACTTTTTACAATCAGAAAAAGTCTAAAATCATTAATTAGCATTAAGCAAGAATTCTTTTAATAACAGCGATGGATTTTATCTGCTAATCAAGGAGATAATATCTAACGTTTGTCTCTCTTTGTGGTCTATTCTCAAATTTACAAAATCATTAAAATAAGAGAAACCGTAAATGCGTAAAAATGATCAGTTCTTAAGCATTTAATAATTTAGAGAGACAAAACAAATATTTATAAGCAAACTCGGTATTATAAATACGTCTGAATTATTTGGGGTTAAATACCCATCCTGAACACAAATATAAAATTACCCAGACATTAACACGAATGAAAATAAAATAAAGATAGAAGTAGCCATTGTTTTGGAGACCGCTGGAGGAGACGGGAGTGCGACTCCCTTCTGCTCTAGCTGCTTCCCTTCTCTTCTTCTTATCGTGCTTCTGCTGAGTGGTGGAATGAAGAATGAAAATAAAACGGAGAAGTGGGGGATAAGAGGATGGAATGGATCGTAGGTGTGGTTTGTGTTGTGGTCGATGGTCGTGGTTTGATGAACGGTGGTCTTTGGATTCTGAGGAAGGGATGATTCATTTGAGCAGAAGGAGCGTGGGTTTTATAGAAGAAAGGAAGAGGAACAAGACAGGCTGGAACACGCGTGAGCAAGTTAAGGAGTGTGTCGGCGCCTGATATTGCTGATGGAGTAGATAGATATGTTTGCAGGCGCCGCAGGAAAAACGGGGAAGGCGGTCGGAGCGTCAATTATTCTGGATCTGGGTTGCACCTCTATTTGTTGTCCGGTCTTTTCTCCACGGACATTTCTTTCTTGTCCGTCCAAATTTGGGCGGACGTCTCTATTTGTTGTTCGGTTATTTATCCACGGACAGAATTGTATTGTTTTCCTGTCCTGCCTTATTTCCACGGACAACACACAGCTCTCCATTCTTTCTTGTCCGGTCAAATATCCACAGACACATTTCTTTCTTGTCCGGGCAAATATCCACGGACACACTTATGTCCTTGTGTCACGCCCGGCCTTATTTCCACGGACAAGATTATCTCCTTGTGTCACGTCCGGCCTTTTTCCCACGGACGTGACCCGGACGTCTCTAACACATCGATCCGTGTCACATCCGGCCTTTTATCCCCGGACGTGTGTATTTGACTCGTTTTCTTTTGCGAACTTTGATCGGCTCTAGATTCTTCGTTTCGACTCCGTTTTTCGACCCGTTTGCGCCTACGCGTTCGTCTCTTCGTCTACTTTGCTCCTAGCTTGGTTTTCCTCATGTTTAACCAATAAATCTGTAAGATAACCAATAAAACATAAACTAGAGGAAAACTAACCAAAGTGGAGAAATGAGCAAGAAAAGTGCTAATATAATATATGAAATACACCCATAAAACATGCTCATTTGGACACTTATCAACGACTTGGAGCTAGCGGCAGTGGTTTTCGCCCTTAAAATCTGAAGGCACTACCTCTACGGTGTTTGTTGCAAGATCTATACCGACCACAAGAGCCTCAAGTATATCTTCACCCAGAAGGAACTTAATACAAGGCAGAGGAGATGGTTGGAGTTGATCAAGGATTATGACTTAGAAATCCTATACCATGAAGGGGAGTCTAACCTGGTAGCAGACGCGCTGAGCAGAAAGAGGAGCCATTCAGTGAACTCAATGTGGGTCCTTCGTGATGAGCTAGTCTGTGAGTTTCAGAGGTTGAATTTGGAGGTGATGGAATTCGGAGGAGTGGAACTAGAGGTGAAGCTGTTCCAGATGAGTGTCTCTTCCAACATCTATGAAGAGATACTCAAAGGACAACCGGGTGCTGTGAAGCTGGAGCGCATCAAAGAGAAGATGAAGGAAGGTAAAGCAGAGGGCTTCGAGATCCACAGTGATGGTAGCTTGAGATTTAGAGGCCAATGGTGTGTGCAGAGGTAAAGGAAAAGCTGATGAGGGAGGCCCATAATACTTCCTATTCAATTAATCCTGGTGGTAATAAATTGTATAAGGACCTGAAGAGGAAGTTTTGGTGGCCTAAGATGAAGAGAGAAGTGGCAGAGTTCGTGTCAAGATGTCTTACCTGCCAGAAAGTCAAATTTAAACATAAGAGGATGAGAGGTTTGCTGCAGCCTTTGGAGGTTCCGAAGTGGAAATGGGACTCCATCTCTATGGACTTCGTGATGGGTTTTCCACCGGCGAAGGGAGGAGTCAATTAGATTTGGGTGATAGTGGTCCGACTCACTAAGTCTGCACGGTTCATACCCATGAAGAATACGTGGTCCATGAGCCAGTTAGTGGATGCCTACATTAGGAACGTGGTGAGATATCATGGGGTACCTGAGACCATCATATCAGATAGAGATTCGAGGTTCCTAGCTCATTTCTGGCAGCAGTTTCAGAAGGCGATGGGTACCAAGCTGAAGTTGAGCACCGCGTTTCATCCAGCTACTGATGGGCAGACCGAGAGAACCATCCAGACCTTAGAGGACATGCTTCGAGCATGTGTGATGGACTTTCAGGGTTCGTGGGCTGATATGCTACATCTAATAGAGTTCTCTTACAACAACAGTTACCATGCCAGCATCAAGATGGATCCCTACGAGGCTTTGTATGGGAGGAAGTGCAGAACACCATTGTGCTGGAGCGACATTAGTGAGACTGTTATTTTGGGGCCACAGTTGATAGAGGAGACCATGGAGCAGGTTCGGACCATCCAGAGTCTAATGAAGGCAGCTCAGGACAGGCAGAAATCCTACGCCGATCTCAAGCGTAGACCAGTAGAGTTCGAGGTGGGAGACCGAGTCTTCTTGAAGGTATCTCCTATGAGAGGGGTAACCAGGTTCAGGAAGAAGGGAAAGCTCAGTCCCAAGTTCGTTGGACCCTACGAGATATTAGAGAGGATTGGGAGGTGGCATATCGATTAGCACTCCCTTGTGAACTGGAGAAAGTTCACAACGTGTTCCACGTGTCCCAATTGAAGAGATACATTCCTGACCCTTCGCACGTGTTGAAGCCAGAGGTCCTGGAGCTAGGGCAGAACCTATCCTATGAGGAGTATCCCATCAGAGTCTTGGATACTAAGACCAGGGAGACCCGATCAAAGTCCACTCGCATGGTCAAGGTCCTATGGTCTAATCATGGAACCGAAGAGGCTACGTGGGAAGTAAAGGAGGAGATGAAGAAGAAGTACCCACAACTCTTCAATCAGGTAACAACTTAAGCCAGTGCAAGTAGTCAGTTTTACGATATGAGTAAGTTTTAGCTTCGAGGGCAAAGCTTTCTTTTAAGGAGGATGAGATGAAATAGCCATGAATTTGCAAGATAGGAATAGTACAATATATAGTATGAATAATATGTCCGAGGTTAGTATTAAGGTGGCCCAGGGAATTAAACGACATTCTTTTCCGAATTAATCATTCTCCTTAAAATGTTTACAATTGTTTGTAACGTTTTGCCTTTATTGATCCTAGCTATATTTCAGATATTATACTATTTAAATATTACTTCATCTTTCTAATTTTATTCCGTCATTTAAATTTTGAAATACAATTCTAGAATTTTCTTTCCAACCTTATTAATTCTAAATACGTAGAGTTCAAATTCAATTTGACTTTCTCTTTGTAATTAGTTAATTCCGAGAGTTCAAATCCTATTTGACTACTTAATTTATTATTTATGAACCCTCCTCATTCTTCTCTCAATAATTCCAATATTAGTATTTTAGACTTATCTCCTTAACGTAATTGTTTTCCCTTCTGTTGAACTTTTAGCCTATTTACAATATCCTTAGTTATTTCTAACTTATTCCTTACCAATAATCATTTAATAATTACTTCCTAGATATTTTGTTCTCATCCTTATTTTAATACAACTGTCAACCGCGTTTTACTGTTATTTGATTCTTGATTGATTCCTTCCTAAATTACATCACTAATTTTCTTTTACTGATCTTCCTAACTTAATGATATCTATCTTTTGCAAATATTTTAAATACTAATAGTTAGAAATCTTTCCTAGTTATTTAATTTATTTTTCTCTTTTAATATAAATCTTTAATTAGTATATTCTTTTCTTTTATACAAATAATTCTATTTAAAGACTGGTTTTCTTCACTGATTTTTCATCCTCTTCACACCGTCGCTACGCTCTTCTTCTTCCAACTTCTCCAAATTCACGCCATTACTCTACGATGAATATTCGCACTCTTCCTTCTTCAAGCTCTTGACGATTTCACGCTAGTTTCGACGAGGTCTAATCAATTCCCTGGTGCCAGTTAGCGAATCGTTAGGTAATGTGTTCTATGTAGATGGGTATAATTATTTCATTCGTTGTTTCGGTGGATCCTGATTTTGATTTTAATTACCTAGATGTCGATTACGTCGACGGGTGCTACCAATAGTTCTGTGAAGTTGAGGTCTTAAAGTGAATTGATTATCTAGGTAAATCTCTATGCTCATGTTTGTCTGGTTTCGTGTTCTACGATTGAGAAAAAACGATTTATGACTCAAATGTGATTTCTGCTGGAAGAGGATTTATTCTCAGATCAAGGTTTTACAAATTGGGATTAATTCCCGCGCTTTGAGATTGGTGGATTGGAATAATTTTTGGTGGTGATCTGATCAAGGTTTTTGGGAGTCTTTCACAGGATTTATTATCATGTTTGGGAGCCCATAGGTGCTCCTTATTATTATTATTTGCGCTGCACACATTGTTGCAGTTAAGCCCTCTGATCTACTTTATGTTACTGCTGTTTCATAGGGGGTGTGCACACTTACGGACTTAGGGTGAGGTGGTTGTTTGACGGTCCCATAGGTGACTGTCCTGGAATTATTGTTTGGGGTCCCATAAGTGACCACGTGTTTGGAATTGTGGCCATCTCCTGTTGAAAGCTCCCTATTGCGGTTTCTTTGTTAATTATGATTTTTGGAAAATTTCTCTAATGTTCAATAAATCATCCTCATCTGATTGGTAAATGGCAATGAATTTTAAAATGTATTTTACAGATTGAGGTAGAGTTTACTCAGTTTATCTAATTTGTGCGATCCTTTATGTGTTTTGTCTATGGTTTTCTGATCGCAGGTATGGATGACTACGTTTGGGGACCGGGATTCAAAATCACATAGTCTAGGAAAATATGAGTTATTGAGACACGTTTGAATTACAGTGGTTAAGGAATTGTTATGTTATTTTCTAAGATTTTACATTTTGGTTTTTATTTTGGCTTCCGTGTAAGTTGAACTCGAGTTAAAATTTATTTGGTTGTTTTTAATTAGTTCATTAGCCTGAGCACCCAGGGAGTTTGGGTGTGCGGTAATGCCCTGGACGTTTTGAATCCGCTGCTGTTTTAAGGTTACATTTACTAGCAATATTCTTGACAGTTTATGAAATTGATCTTATGAAGTTTGAGCATTGTTCTGAGGTACTTATTGTTAATTTTATCCATTCAAAGGTTTTCCTTATTGTTGTTATGGTTTACATATGTATTTTGATGATCACTAGTTTTTGTTTTCGCACTGGAAATTGCACTTAGGGACCTGTCCGAACGTCCGTCCGGACATCTATGTTCGGACAGGCCCCGAAAGATTACAAAGGTTTTCGTTGTTTGGCTGTGTCCGAACATCTGTCCGAACATCAAAGTTCGGATAACATGCGAGGACGGGTCCAACTTGCAAGTCTCGACTTACATCCGAACTTGCAAGTTCAGACCAATGTTTGAACCACGTAAGAGATTTTCCAGAATTTGAAACTCGGCTTGTGTCCGAACTTCTAAGTCCGGACACAAGTTTGGACGTGTTGCCTTTTGATTTCTCAAGTCTCGACTTGTGTCGGAACGTCAATGTCTGGACACAAGTTCGGACATCGTCGCCTACCAGTTTTCTAACTCTCGACTTGTGTCCAAACGTCAATGTCTGGACACAAGTTCAGACAAATGGTTTTACACAGTTTGGTTTTCTTCGGCTTGTGTCCAAACTTCAGACGTCCGGACACAAGTTCGGACGAACACTATTTTGAGCTTATAGGACTCGTTTGAAGTCCGTTTTTAATCCCGTTTGCACCGTTAGATTTGTATTTCAATAAGCTATATTTTGAGATAAAATCCAGGGTGTTACAGGGGGAATCTAATTAGAAGCATAACTAAGATAGAAAACAAGAAATTGAGAAAGGGGAAGTGAAAGTCTTGTTCAAACCCAGCCAACAGATATATTATATAAATATGTATCAAACTCCTACCAAGAGATAAACATGCATCCAGGAAAGGGTATTAAAGAAATGGAAAATCTATACAGGGATACCAAAAAAATATGTTAAAATACCATTATTTGTTCAGATGACGAAACAATAGCAATCCTCTGGCCAACACCAGCTACAACTGATATTGCAGTAACAAAACCTTGATTTACAAAAAACATGCCCACAAGATCCCACGAGATCTGTGATATAGCTGACTTTGAAAGGCTGCTTTGCCTTAATCTAAACGTACCATAAGCATGGCTTGTGGCAATGTTATGTGACACAATTTGCAAGAATATCACTTGTTAGTTTCTAACTACCTACATAGGCAGTGTCAGCACATTAGGACAGACCATTGCACTACTAGTAACCTCATTCTAGGTGTCAAAGTTGGGCAAAATCTGTGAACCCATGTTCAGACAAATAGTATAGTTTTTTTTCTCACAAAATCTCTTTGAATATGAGTCTCGGACTTTTGGTATGATAAACATTATCCATATTGCAGTCACAATAACATTTATTGAAGTGCAAAAAAAAATGCAAACTTACTATCCAAGACAATGCCGAAAAGCATTTGTTCCATATACCAATCATTGAAAAATGGTTGAACTTTGACATTGACTGATTGGTAGATTTTATTGGAACAGAGTAAACATTGTCTGGCCCACCTGTTAGATCACCATCAGGAAAAAGAAATAGCACAAAGCTTGTGACATAGTATCTTTTTTCTTCTTTATGCTCACTAATCTCAACAATGAAGCAATCTATTTCATGAACATGTAGAAAAAGTAGAATGTGTACTTATTCAACCATGACGGTACCCACATTAGACTTGTACATTTGCCTAAGAAAGTTTCATGAATTATTTAAGGTAGGCAGTCTGGATAAAGTCATGGAACTAAAAGGAAATGACCAAAAGATCAATAAACCATTAGTATCCAAAGACACAACAAGTTCTGCTTCATAAGAGCAAGGATACACATCAACTTGCAATATCGCACCATAATGACCATCGATATCTAAAATCCCTCTAGAAGCAAGTAATGGAGACTTATCTACTTCATATTTATTCAACAATCCATCATCAACATGATCTATTTTACAGTAGATAGCAGAGAGAAGCTCAAGGTATGGCAATGCAATAAATGTCGAGCCCATTATTTGTCGAGCTCGTTATTACCAACAGAGTTCAACATAATCATACACATGCAAAAATACAAGTAATTAAAACAAAGATGCCAAAAAAAGTCTTGTAACCAAATCAAGACATTTCGTTGGATGCTCAACAAGACATTGAAAAAATAAGGACACAAACTTTTAGAAAGTTTTGACCATGTTGGCGAAGTACTACTCACAATAAACTCCCAAATAACATATATGAGTGAAATCAAGGCAAATGATAAAACCCTTAATTAAACTCAAACACGGATGAGAAAGCATAAACCAAAAATATCATAAACCCTTAACTAACCTCTAACATACCTTACTGATAATCTCATTCAGTATTTGCTTTGTTGCCTCAGTTACTAACTATAACCATCCATAGACAATAATATATCACTTCATTGTCATAGAGAGAAATTAGATGACATATACACTCTACTTAAGTCCACACTACGGGTAAGTTGAAAAGAGTTACAATTCGCAAAAAAAAAAAACACTCTCTAATCCACCACCATTTACTAGGCCTCACACCATCATGGATAGCAAACAATATTGAACACAGTTCTAGGTTTAAAAAAATGGTAAGGCTGCTCAAGAGAAAAGCATAACTGACACATAATACTACATTAATTGAAATTATTGTTTCTTTCTCAGGAAGAAAGAGTGGCAAAGATTATAGGAGAGTAAAGAAAGAGGAATAGTTATTATGAGCTTCTTCCATATAGAGGGGTTTGAGGAACGTCCGCCATTAGAGAATGAGTGAGCTAGAGCAGTGAGGAAAGAATGTATGAGAGGAAGAGAGTGAGTGACGTTAGTCGGCGGCGTCTGATACCATAGTGAGACACAGAAATTTAGGTTTCTATATTGAGCAATCGCTGGCTGTCTTACATGAGTAATCGACTGTATATATACAAGTGTAGACAGTATTGTAAAAGGACTATCTATACATGGACTAGCTGGACAACTAAGTGTGGGCTTGCTGGACAACTGTATTGTGGACAAGCAAAAGGAACATGTGCCCCGGTTTAATTTAGTGATTGGATCTACCCAACATTACTACTTGCACTTTGTTACCGCTCGACTTGTGACGCTACCCATTTAAAAACTGAGCATCATTCAGTGTTCTCTGTAGAACTGTGACTCACTCGCTGAAAGTTCGACCAAAAACAAAAATGGAGGAGACGAGAGGAAGGAGAAGATGCTTCCATCAGTATCTATGGAGTGAAGCTATATTAACGGTCGTCATAATCATGGCTTCCTTCTTCCCATTGCAGCAAGAAGCAGCGGCCACATTGTCAACCAAAAACCAATTCGAGGAGAACTTTGACATTATGTGGTCGGAGAGCCATTTCAAAACCTCAGAACATGGACAGATCTGGCATCTGTCTTTGGACGAAGAAACAGGCAAGCAAACAAACTCAAACTCACATACTAGCTTTCTGTAACAAGCCTGTCTGAACAGATGGGCCTGGACAACACTTTGAGCTCGAATAAAAAACCAGTCGGGCATCAGAACTGAGCTTGGTTCTGACCCAAATAAATATATACAAAACCGGCTCCTCATAAAATTTTGAGCCGCAGCTATACTTGACCCCAACCAGAATTACTATATATACATTTTTTAAATATAATATATTTTTTGTTGTTGTTTTTTTTTTATTTAGTAATTATATTTGTTAAATTCTTTATAATATTTATTAATACTCATTTTAATTATATTTTAGATATTTTTTAAAATCAATAATTATATTAACAATACTATAAAATTAGGCCTGGTGGACCGAAGGAAACAGAGCTATAGTGCTCCAACTCCTATTTACTATTACGTATTTGACATATAATAATACAATTAGAATCAAATTTAGATTTTAATGTTTTAGTAATAATAATTTTATATAATGTTTAACATTTAATTTTATATGTGAGGAATGAGATCTACATTTATTTTATATTTAATTATTATTAAATTTATATGAAGTTTTATTATTTAGATATTGTAGAAATAAATGATTATATTTTTTGTAATAAATTTAAATTATTAAACAATACTTGTATTAGAATAAAGATAAAAGTATAAATATTAAATATTACTCTATTTTAAATATGAAAGAGTACTTACCATTTTCATTTTGATCGCAACTTATACTTATTCTCACATTAATAGTATTCTTGTTCCTACGCTTGCCATGCACATCCAAAATAATATAAAATTTTTAATTGTAACAATGAAAACAGTAAATCCAATATATAAAACTAACTTATTCAAAACAGTCAGATGAAATCGCCACCTGTCGAACACTAATTTTCAAAATCAGCACAAAACAACCAGCAAAACTATCATAAAACAACTCGCCAAAACAACCAGACCAAAACAACCAAAACACCATAAAATTTGATGCCAAACGCAGCCGATGTTGAATTGACTTGGCAGCCAGGAAATACTGCCGTGTGGTGCCGAGTTTCTTTGCTTTTGGATGGAGAGAGTAAGAAGAAAAGTAAAGAGGTGGAAGGAATTTCATACACACTGCCTGAGTAGTCATTAGTCAAATTTGCCGCAGTGCAGTCTCTGCCATCTCTGTCCGTCTGAATGATCCTAATGTCTAGTTCCCTAATTTTCTACTTATCCATTTCTTTCTCTTGTGTCCCTCCGAAAGAAGCTTCAAGGAGCAGCAGAAATGCCTTCAGTTTCCTCCTCGTTTGCCACTTCACCTTCGCGCCCTTTCTCTCTGTTCCTCATCCTAATACCTCTTGCCGTCAATTTCGCCACCTCATCATATCCTGTTACCTCCGATCCGATCGATATCATATACTGCCCAAACACTACTTTCTTCTCTCCCAACTCCACTTTACAAAAACACCGCAACTCAATCTCTCCACCCTCTCCTCCTTCAAGTCTAACGAGGTGCCGGGTTTCCGCAACGCCACCGCCGGAAACGGAGCCTTCTATGGAACATACCTATGCCGCGGCGACGACTCCCCCTCCGTCTGCTCCTCGTGCGTATCCGCCGCTGCCGCTTCTCTGAGAAAGAACTGCTCGCTTGGGATCGAGGGCATTGTTTGGTACGACAAGTGTATGATGAGGTACTATAACGAATCCTTCTTCGGGAACTTGGATGACGAGACGTTTGTCATGCGCAGCAGTAGTGGCGAGAACATAAAGGGGGACTTGACGCACTTCAATCAGGTCCTGGCGGACACCACTAAAAAGGTTGCAGCCGAGGCGGCGCAAGGTGGGTCCATGAAGAAATTCGCAACGGCGGAGGCAAAATTCAACGATTTACAGACACTTTATGTTCTGGGGCAGTGCACGCCTGATTTATCTCAAGTGGATTGCAAAAGGTGCTTGCAGGAGTGTACTGGACAGTTGCCGAGCTGTTGCAATGGAAAGAAGGGAGGGACTGTGATTTTTCCCAGCTGTATTTTGAGGTATGATAACTTTCTATTCTACAACCAGACGGCAGTTGAAGCTACCGGGCCGGAGGCATTGGGTTCTCCTGCTGTCAGTGGTGGTGAAAGTAAGTCCATCCTATTATTGCGTCATTAAACGGTAGTTTTTGATAATCTGCAGCAGTGATACATAAACACCATTCTTTTGCCATGGCTGATGTCTTTTGTCTATTGTTGGCTGAAGAGAGAAAAAGTAGCTAAAAAAATTGATATAACAATTGATCTTTTTCTGATGAGATAAACTTGGGCCATACTCTGTGGTGGTGCTGGTATATCCAGCAGCTGCAATCCTATGCGGGTTTATCCTGTCATGAGATGGTAATTAATCTTATAATTATATTCAGTGAGGGTCAATGTCAGTATGATTTATGACTTGACTAATGTCATGAATTGTATATAGGTGATCCCGATTGATGAATGGATCCTCCTCTAGTGGATAGCAATTGTAAATGTTGTGGAATTTGAAGAAGGGCTAAAATGTAGATACTGAAAAAGTAGTTATCCTGGTTTTCATTACTTTGGAGAGATGTTATAACTAAAATAATGTGAGAAAAAAAAAACAAGTTTGACCAGCTAGTTTTGGGAGGATTTAATTTGACCAACTGATAGCTAGCTGATGGATCCAAAAGTAGTGTTGTTTGCTACTTCATTAACTAAGGCACATAATGAAAGTGGACATCAGGAAGGTCTTTAATACGGTCGGTTGAGATTTTCCTTATCAAATCTTAAATTTTGTAAACCTTCCCACAAAGTTCGTCCAGTGGATTACGGATATCAATGAATAGGGTTTTTTGGGTGAAGCATCACCCACGTACGTCACTTGGATGCTTTAACGATCATCTATCCATGTTACCTGGTTCTCTCCTTCACCCATTATCCATTTTTCATCATTAGCGGGTGAATCGGGTGATAATCGTATGAAAAATTCCCTTAATAAAATTCCATAGCTCAACAAAAATGAAAAATTTGTGCTTAAATTTCCCTATGCAACAAGAATTTAAAGTACATCAATAACATGAGAAAGTACCATTTTAGTTACAAATCAACTAATCGAGAGAGAAGAGAGCAATGGTGGTTTGCAAAGTTGACGATGGACTTTACAACTGCTGAGTGGCATCATAATAGAACGACTAACAAGAGATTAAAGCACTGTTTGTTTAGTTTTTTTATTGATTTGTAAATAGATGTACTTTTTCCAACTAAGAGGTGTTTGGTTAAGGAGAATAGATGTGGGTGAAGTGATAAACGGTTGACCGGCTGATCCGCTGGTGGATGAAAATTTTTCGTCTAGATCCAACTTGCATCTGTCACCCACTTCTTAGGTTCCCTGTTTTTCATCCATTTATTTCATGTTTTCATTTATAACTTTAAATCGGGGTGAATAGAATCATCTACAATCCATTGAATATTGTCAGCTCTGTTTAGAAGAGTATAAACATATGACCCCATTCTTTTGCACAAATTTTAGCTGGTTTACACATTATCTGGTGAGATGATCAGTTAAGCCATTTATTTTAGGCATATTATGGGCCGTATATCATCTACCTATGACGTTTATTCAAAACAACATTAACAGTTGGTTAATTAGTTGGTTTATGCATTATCGGTTGGTTAACTGGTTTATGCATTGTTAGTTGGTTAATCAGTTCAAAAAATCTAATATCAAAAGAACAACTTATATTGGTGTTTACACAATCATCTAGTTTTGAAATCGGTCATCAGTTCATATCAGCCCGTATCAGCTACAAGCACTCAAAATGCAAAAGAATGGAGCCATATTTTTCCGTTTAGGATGTTTAGGAAACCATCTAAGGGGTGTTTGTCAATTAATATGAATTTGTGCATTTATAAACGAATGACACAACAGGTGATGGATAAAAGTTGTCTCCAGGATCTTACCCAGATCAATGACCTGATTATCCACTATCGCTTATTATCTATTTTTTTCAGGTTTTTGTTCATTTATTTGAATCGGGTTGATCGTGTAATTGGATATCCATTTTAAAATTTACATCCTTGTCTCCTTCTCTTTGAACATCAGTGGCTGTGCCACTGGCTTCTTTAGGGCAAGCGTGGGTTCATCAAGGAGATCCTTTTCCCTAATCCTATTCGGTTTTGTCATGGATTTGTTTACAGAGGCCACATCTCCCTCATTCAAGCTATTCTGTATAGGGTGATTTTTTGGGCCTCCGCCTTTTTTATTCCCAAAATGTTGTCAAATCTATCAATAAGTTTTTTCACTCTTTCCTCTGGTCCGGGGATGCAGAGGGAAAAGCACTCCCCCCACCCCCTGCTGTGTGCCTTACAATCTCTACCAAGAAGAAGAATAAGGGTCTTAGAGTGAAGGTGTCCATAAGTTGAATCTCCATTTTGTTCTTAAGTCCATCTAGGTTATCGCTCAAAATTCTAAGAAACATTGTATTAGGTGTAATCACAACATCCACCTAAGGAATTCTAATATCTAGGACTGCTATCAAGGGGAACAACCCATGAATTTGGTGGATCGACCCTTTCATGATGCCTCCTCCCTCTCTGAGTCATATGCTCCATTGCCTCCCCCTGTTCCTTGGTATTCTTTTTGTTGGCAGGCCTGGACCATCCCGGAAGCTAAATTTATTCTTTGAAACCTACTAAGAGGGTGCCTAAAAGCTATTGACAATCTCTAATCTAGTGAGGTTGTGATGAAACCACTTAATATTATATAAATGATCACGGTAAATAACACAGCCAAGAAGGGTAGTTTTCCATTGACGTTTAGGGAATGAACAACAGTTACAGAGGATAGTTCAGGGAATGGTTTCCCTGCCAAAAGAGGTTAACTCAGGCAAGAGCCTGCCAATCCACAATGTGGCCAATCAGACAGCAAATACGTGATACCACTCACACTACCCTCCTTCCTTAAATAGCTAACAGACACGGCCTAAGGCCCACACCGCCAAACGATACTGCTACCACCAATTCTAGTAACCGACCAGCACATACTCCCGACAGCCCTCACACACAGTTACTCAGTCCTCAGTGGTCCCCCTATTCCTCCTGCGTGCATATGTAAACGGATAACGGTTATTCTTCCTCTCTGTTTCCATCATCACTCCCCCCTAAAAACAACCTTGTCCTCAAGGTTGGAAAAGAAAAAGAAGAACAGCAGGATGATCGCTCAACACCAGCCAACAGTAAGCAGCAGTAAAAGAATCGAAATTGGGGATTCTACTAATTTGATGACTGTACTCCAAGTCGTTATCGTGTGTGATGGTGCCGTTAATGCTTTCGTAAGGAACAGATTGAAATATGGTCGTTCAGAATGGATGACAAATCGAAGAGGGCCGGAATTTGGGGATTCTGCTAATGGGCTGAACTTTAATCCCAATTGGTGTCGTTGTGGTTGGTCGGATTGAGGAGACCAGGACATACGAGGACCTCATGAACATGTCCATCGGTTTGAAGATAGGTGAGCTACAACTGGGATTGATTCGCAATTCCACTGGAGAACCAAGGGAGCATTTGTTACCCTTTGCGCATCTTCTTCTCCCTCGTCTGCCAATAGCCATGGATTTCTTTTGTGGAAGTTGCCCGCTGTGCCGCACAGGACTTCCGTTTTGCCCGGTTCAGAAGTCGATGATAGCCCTTTTGGAAACGCTCGATTGTGGAACCCCTGAATTGATTTAGGGTTAGGGTTTGAAGATTGGACCCCGTGGTGTGATTCCATCAGACTCTTGCTCCCGGTCAGAGTTTGCTCGTGGCTTCCCTTGACTGTCGATTCGCTGGTATGGACCGGTTTGAAGGAGGGATGTCGGTTATTTAACGGGTTTGGGTCAGTTTAGGGTGAAAAATTCATTCCCATAGGAGGTTCCATCATAGTAACTAAGCCGCCGTTCCAGTATGGAAGAAAGCGCTCTTATTATTGGGAACCGGGCCGGTTTGGAGCAAACTAACCGATTCGGGCCGGCTTAGGAGAAAATATCATTCTCTGACTGATGCAGCCGCCCCCCTTTCCCATGGCTACGATCGTCGTCGGCGTCCTCATCTCATTTATGCATTTGCAACTTGACTTCTTCTTCTCCCCGACTCCCTGCGACCGGCAACCGGTGACGTGCGACTTCCCCCCTGTCGGAGAGGACGACCTGGACTGAAGGCTGCAACTGAGCGCCTGTAAGAACGAGAAGGAGAGCCGCCATGGAATCTGGGCTCTGAATCGCTCCAAGTACCCGATCGACCCTAGGTATCATCGTTCCTCTTTTTCTTTCTTCTTCCTTCTTTTCTTCTCCTTCTTCAAACGATGGATCAATCTCTGTCTTCTCCTTTTTCTGTTTCTCCCAACCTCATATGGCTATGCCGGAATTCCTCCCTTCCGTCCGGTTACTTGCTCTCTTTTGGAATTCGATTTTCCACCACCCTTCCTTCCCCTTGCCTTCGGTCCTTCAGTGGTGTTACCGTAGGCTGGGTTGTTAGATTCCAATTCCTCCACTTCCAACCAACTCTTAAGCAATTCTGACTGAAGAGTCGGATTCGAGAAAACCCCTGGTACCGATTCCTCAGTCACTTCTTCAACCTGCTTGCCGATTGGTTTCTTAATCACCGTTTCTTGTCTCCTTTGAGATTGATTAGAATTCTGAACCTTTCAAGGAGTAAGTTTCCGGAAATCCGGCCATGGCAGCTCGCCAAAATTAACCCACACCTCTTCGAACCAACAAAAAACTTCTCCCTCCAAACACTCACCCGTGGCTTGAAACCAGAAACAATCTGGGATAGATTTGGCGGTGAAAAACTCCTCCGCCTTGTTCAGCCAACCACGGGGGTTTTCTCCATTGAATATCGGAGGCTCGTATGTGTTGTAATGACTCCATGGCTAAGTTATTTCGATCTGCCGCCTGCCCACCCCCACGCTCAAGACGGTGGATCTGATACCAATTGATGAAACCACTTAATATTATAAATGATCACGGTAAATAACACAGCCAAGAAGGGTAGTTTTCCATTGACGTTTAGGGAATGAACAACAGTTTACAGAAGGATAGTTTCAGGGAATGGTTTCCCTGCCAAAAGAGGTAACTCAGGCAAGATGCCAATCCACAATGTGGCCAATCAGACAGCAAAATACGTGATACCACTCTACACTACCCTCCTTCCTTAAATAGCTAACAGACACGGCCTAAGGCCCACACCCGCCAAACGATACTGCTACCACAATTCTAGTAACCGACCAGCACATACTCCCGACAGCCCTCACAACACAGTTACCTCAGTCCTCAGTGGTCCCCCTATTCCTCCTGCGTGCCTACTAAGAGGGTGCCTAAAAGCTATTGACAATCTCTAATCTAGTGAGATTGCTCTCATTGAGAGGTGTGGGCTATGTAAGTTTGTACAAAAATCAATTTGACATCTTTACTCATTCAGTGTTTGGTGAAATGTATATGATTAGCTATCGTTTAAGCCCTCGAAGCTGCTTATCATGAATGTCGCGCTATGCAAGTGAAGCAGACCCTTTGGCTATGTCTGGAGAGCTGTGATTGCATCCTGCGCCTATGCCCTATGGATTGAAAGATGCAAGCGAACCATGGATAACCAGAGAAATGACATCCCAAATGTCACCGCGGACATCAAATTCACTATCAAGAGTCATCTACATGAAACTTGATGTCTTGCTTGATAGCTCTTGGCTTGAGGGCATTCTCAGACCCAGGATCTAGGGTTTTTGCCTCTTCTTTCTTCCTTTTGCATTTTTTAATACCCTCTTTCTTGGTATATCCTTGGCTCTTGAGCACCGAAGCATGTTTACATACTCATACCTGTTATTCTACTGTATATATGTATATATACTTTTTCAAAATAAAATGTTCCCAGATGCAGGAGAGAAGAAATCTTCATCCAAGGTTATTGCTGCTGCTGTCATTGGTGTGGCTGCTGGCATGTTGCTAATTGGCTTTGTCTTCTACTTCACGAGAAGGAGGAGGAGGTGGATGAAACAGTCTGATGAGGCTGAGAATGACACAAACGGTAAATTGATATGGTTCATCCCTGGATTATATGCACATCTGCTTAACTTCGATATTGGTAATTGTAATTCTATAGGTCTAAAGCTTTTTAT